>NC_061157.1:64344578-64462078 GCF_022113875.1 Hydra vulgaris
TAAACTTTGCAACGTTTTTACAGTGATTATTTGCGTACTTTTATTCAACGATTAATCAACGCGATTTTTTTTGATTTTTTATTCAACGTTGAAAATGTAAGGTTTCAAAAGCGGTTTGTTTTTAACGTTGATAAAGCATATGCTTTAAAACGTTTTTAAAGTGGTTTTTTGCGTAAGTCGATTCCACGTTGAATAAATGTTTTATTTTGAGAAGCTAAATTACATTTCAATTTCGACGCTTATTCAAGGCATCAATTTTCCGCAATTTAGTATACAAAAACAGACATTGATTCAACGTTGAAAGTACGTTGTTTTTGTGGCTGTAACGCTTTTTCTACACTGCGACTGGTTTTCAATGTTGATTCAGTGCTGATATGCTTGCTGGGTACCTTTCAACTTATCAATCAAATCGATATTTGTTGTATGTGACACTTATGTTCTTAAAAAAAAATACCTTAGAAATTTTTCATGCATTTCACTAGCATGTAAAAAAAATGCATCAAAATGTAAATTATAACAATAAGAAATGAGTAATGAAAAATATCACACAGTATATTACCAATATAAAAATTTAAAAAGTACCTATAAATACTCTACTCAATAAAGTTTTTTCAAAATGATCTATTTCTATAAGTTCCAGCTTTCTTCAACACTGGTTGAACACATTTTGACCAAAACATTATTATTTCATCCAAAACATTATTAGCAGAACTGAAAAAGACTTTAAAAAATCATAGAATATATTTAGTTTGATCACATTTTACTTTATTTAGGAAAACTTTATTCATAAATGTAAACAAGAATATAAAAAGAAATAAAACTTTGCTTTATTATTTAAATTATTTCACTTTCATCAAACCTTGTTATATCATTTATTTTATCATAATAAATTTATGAATTTTCAAACTCAGTCTTTTTCCCCAGGATATCCACTGCAGATAAAGACTTTTAAAGACTTTAGGCATCGTAGTTCCATATATATTGCAGATTGAAAACCTATTAGAAAAAAAAGTTCGAACTAAGTAAAATATTGATAAAAATCTGTTGTGGAAAACTGAAAATTAAATTAATTACAAAAAACATCTTTTAAAAAGAAAAAAGTCAATATTTAATAACATACTTGTTCAACTAATAGACTTAAAACGTGATGGCAGTTTATCATAACAATAAAGTGCAACAATGCATCACTGAAATTCTTTTTTAACTTATTGAAAAAATGTTTTATGCATTATTTATAATGTATTATTATGTATAATGTATTACTTTGCAACTTGTTACAAATACATACATATTTTTAAATATATCGAAAAACATTTTTGTGGTTTTATTTAGCATAAAATGTTGAATAAAAATAGATGAACATATATTTGCAAATTTTTGCAATTTATTATCTGGACATGCTTCTCTAATGTGCATATATATATATATATACATATATATATATATACATATATATATATATATATATATATATATATATATATATATATATATATATATATATATATATATATATATATATATATATATATACATATATATATATATATATACATATATATATATATATATATATATATATATATATATATATATATATATATATATATATATATATATATATATATATATATATATATATATATATAATATATATATATATATATATACATACATACATATATATATATATATATTATATATATATATATATATATATATATATATATATATATTATATATATATATATACATATTATATAAATATATATATATATATTATATAAATATAAATATATATATATACATATATATATATATATATATATATATATATATATATATATATATATATATATATATATATTATATAAATATATATATATATATATATAAATATAATATATATATATATATATATATATATATATATATATATATATATATATATATATATATATATATATATATATATATATATATATATATATATATATATATATAGAATAGAAAAGGTGCTGTACACACTTGATGTGTGTAGAGTCTTAATTACGTAGAATTAAGACTATGACAGCCGATTACAAAAATTAGTGTTCAGAAACCGAAATAATTATCGATACTGTTTTTAAAAATGTTTAAATTATCTTTATCTAATATCCATTGTGGAAGAAAATTCTAATCATTTTTAACTCTGTTTGTAAAGAAATGGTGACGAATTCTTGATTTTGTAAATTGTCTGCATATTCTACAATTGTTACTTCTACTAGATCGCTCCAGCTCAAAATTTAAAGGAGGGTGGTGAAAATAAACAATATTTTTCCCTTTTGAGATTTTATACATTTGAATCAGATCACCTCTTCTTCATCTATCAAAAAAAGTTGGCAATTCAAGTATCTTTAATCTTTTTTCATACGACTTCCCCCTTAAAGATTCAATTCTCGTAGCCCTGTGTTGCACGATTTTAAGATTGTCAATGTCCTTTTTCCAAAATGGACTCTAAACTGTTGCTCCATATTCCAAATGGGGACGTACTAAAGATTTGTATAGTAGCTTTAATGAAAGTTCATCCAAATACTCAAAAGAGTTTTTGATCATGCCTAATTTTCTGTTTGCTCTACCTATAGCTGAATTAATATGATATTTCCACTCTAGATTATTTGAAATGAAAATCCCAAGATCATTTTCTATCATTGTTTCTGTTAAAACAGAGTTATTCAATTTATATTCATATCTTGGATTCTTTTTGCCAATATACATGACTTTACATTTTGATTCATTAAATGTAATTAACCAATCTTCAGACCATTTAACTAACCTGTTAATACCCTCTTGTAATATTTTATTATCATCATAACAATGATTGATTGAAATAACTTTGGTTTCGTCTGCATATAATTTAGTGTCTTTAATAATCCCTCTACATAAGTCATTAATGAAGATTACAAACAAAAGAGGTCCGAGTACTGAACCTTGTGGTACTCCACTAGTAACCATCTTCCAACTTGAAATATATTCCCCTATCACAACCCTCTGTGTTCGGTCTGACAAAAATGATTTACACCAATTTAACAAAGATGATACAAATCCTAGTCTGAATAATTTTTTCAGTAATTTCGTGTGAGAGACTGAATCAAATGCTTTTTTAAAATCCAAAAATAAAACATCAACGGAAATATCCTCTTCATACGCTTGCGTGATTAAATCTAATGTTTCTAACAGGTTTGTTATACAACTTTATTAACAAAACCATGTTGTTCTTTAGAAATTAAATTGTTTTCAATGAGGAACACCATCATATGATCTTTAATAATTCTCTCCATAACTTTACCAACAATTGATGTTAATGAAACCGGTCTATAATTTGTTGGATCTAGTTTATTTCCTTTTTTGAATAACGGAACAATGTTTGCACATGACCATAACTTTGGAATAGATCCTGTAATAAACGATTTAACAAATATTATTGCTAAAGAACTTGACAAAGATTCTGAACATTCCTTTAAAACTTTTGGGTGAACGTTATCTGGACCAACTGATTTGTACATGTTTAAATTACTCAAATGTTTCTGAATAATAGAAATACTAAAATCTGGATCAGAACATTTTGTTATAAGATTGTCGTCTAAAACTTCTTCTGATGAGTCATCTTGTATAAACACAGAAGCAAAGAATTCATTAAGAGTGTTTACTATCTCTTGATTATCAGTAGTTATAATACCATTATGTAGCTTTATGGCTTTGATCGAGTCTTTAAATCTTGTTTTGTTTTTTATATAAGCATAGACACTTTTAGGATTGTTTTTTGAATTAAGTGCCAAGTTTTTTTCAAAATTGCGAATACTTTTCTTGAGAAGTTTTTTTATATCTTTATTTAATTTTTTATACTTATTGACTTCTAAAAGACTTTTAAAACCTGAATTTCTGTTTCTAAACCAACATTTTTTCTTTTCTTTACACATGCTTTTAAGTTCACTTGTCATCCATAGTTAGTTATTTTTTAGTTGAAAAGAGTTTTTATCTAAATTTAGCGTTGGGATATATTTTTCACATCCTATTTCATATTTTCTAAGCCATTTTTCGTAACATTCATTAACACTTAGTCCTTCAATTTCATTTATCCAGTTTATGTTATTAAAATACAAATCTAACGCTTTATAGTTTCCATTTTTCCACAAAAAATTTTTCTTCCTCGTTTGTAGTGATATTAATAAATTAGGTTTATTTTCATAACCAAATCGAAATTTCAAAATGTGATGACCATGATCGATACCACCTAACGGTGGAAAATGTTCAAGAAAATAAACTCTGTTGCTATTATCAGCCAAAATGAGGTCTAAAATGTTAGTATCAATACCAAACTTTACTTGAAAACTAGGACTGATAACATTTTGGTGCAGGTAACAGTCGTGTAACGACTCGATAAACATACTTGCTGTTGTGTCACTGTCATTTATAATTTCACTAAAACTTTCATCGTTCCACTTGATGTTTGCATAGTTAAAGTCACCACATATTAAAATACCAGAGCATTTGTTATTTTGTTTGAGTACATATGCTTGTTTTAATGACTTTATAATGTCAATACACTTTTCACTATTACTAAGACCTGTCCGGTACATACAACTACATAAGATTTGCTCTTTGCCAATTTCAATCAAACACCATACTTGCTCAATATTTTCATTTATTAGATATTTTTCATTTATTTCATAAGATTTAATATTCTCTTGTATATAAATACATACACCACCACCACGACTAAATTGACGATCTTTTCTAAACAGATTATAACCAGGAATATTAGTAGTAGACGTTGCTGACCGCCAAGTCTCACAAGCAAATATAACTTGAGCCTTAGATCTGAATATATCATCAATGAATTTGTCAAATTTATTATTTAAAGAGGTCGCATTTGTATACCAACATGTTAAATTTACGATATTTTCTGTTTTTAAACCTTTTTGAAGGTCTTGATTCATTTTCTTTACCAGCAGTGTATTAGCAATTGAATTCAAATGATTACTTCCTCCAGTGTCTGCATCAGGGTTATTTAATTGGTTATATAGATATTGACAAGATGTATGTAAAGAATCTTTAAAATTATGTGTGTTATACTGTGACTTGAACAACAATTGCTATTTGTTTATCAACACTACTTGTTTATTTCTAATTACGTGATAGCTTTTAACTTGGTCCCAATCGACTTTCAGGTTGAGTGGTTTATTTAATTCTCTACATTTATCCCTGAGTTGTTTATCCAAGTTTCTTTGAGCATCAGTTAAATCAGGATTTACATAAATACCATTAAACTTGATTTTTTTATAAAGTCATTTCTCGTGTCCTTATTTCTTAACTCGACAATTACTGGTGCAATACCATATTTAGATTTTAATCTAAAAATACGAACCATATAAAGTTTATCTATTGATACTTGTTCCAATAAATCTAATGCTTTGTTTTCGTCATCTTTCTTTATATCTGCGCCATCAGTTTTATTGGATTCTTCTAAACCAAAAATAATTACGTTCTTCTCTCTTCGTTCAATTTCTTTATTTTCATTCGAAACTGTATTAATAATATCAATCTGAGATTGAGTTTTATTTAATTTTCTACCTGTTACAATATTTCAAGCTTCATTCGGAGCAGGAACAATAACATTTACAACTTTGTTGTTTAAATCTTCATTCTTTTTAGTTAAATCAGCAACTGTTAATACTAATAATTGTATTGTTTTTTTCAAATCTGCTACAGCATTACTAATCTTTGATTCATATTCAATTCTTAGTTTACTCTCCAGTGCATCCAGAGCGTCTTTAAATTCTTTTGCATTAACCATAATATATTAGTTATAATATAGTTAACCTTATTACACAGGGACTAAAAAGTTTCAGTATGTGTTTTTTTCCGTAGTATATATATATATATATATATATATATATATATATATATATATATATATATATATATATATATATATATATATATATATATATATATATATATATATATATATATATATATATATATATATATATATATGTATGTATATTATATTTATAAAAGACCATATATCTTAGTAAGAGTTATCATAGAACCAATGAATGTATATTTTACTTTTAAAAAGCTTATTTTCAGTTGTATGAATTCGTAGATATGAAAATGTGCCATATTTAAGTAAAGTTGTACATGCGCATTGCAACGTTTTCGGCTTAAAAAAACAATTTTTAAACGTTTTTTAAACGTTTTTTAAACGTTATATAAAGGTTCCGAAAAATACGAAATTAAATAATAGAAAAAAACCTATTAAAACGTTTTTTGAACGTTTTTTGAACGTTTTACTTATACATACGTCCTTAAAGCGACCGTAAAACGTTTACAAAACGTTTGCAAAGCGCACCTGTGCCCACTGGGAAATAACAATTAACAAGATGTTAAATTTTCAAAGAATTTAAAAGAAAATAGGTTTAATCATTAAATAAAAATATGACTATTTACTTTTTATTTTTTATTTTTTGAAGGAGAGAGATAAACTCTTGAGAAAAGTAAATGTTTTGCAAAACTATTTTACTCCAAAGAAATGCTTCCCTAAAATGAAATACAATATTTTCCAAAATTAGTTTAATAAGGTGATTCACAATTGTTGTTATCTTTTAATAAACTTTATTGAGTTTTTCTTTTTCGGTATACAAATTATGAAAAGGTTCCAGGTATAGATTGTTTTTACATTTAAACATAAACCAAATAGCATTAAAAATATAAACCTCATTTATTAAAAATTTTTTGTTTTAATTAATTAGACGAATAACATGTTTCTGATGACTGAGTGAATAATAATATTATTCACTCCCATCCACCAAAGAAGGTGATTTTCAAGTTAGAGTTGGTTATTTTACGAATTTAGTCAGTTAGTCTGGTATTTGACACAAATCAGTCGGGTAAACTTTACTTTTGAGGACCTTTTTTTTTTTTTTAGAAGCCAGTCAGTACTTTTTAAGGATTCAATCCCCCCCCTTCCTCATTTTATTTGTAGAGTGGCATCTGATTTAGTTGATTAAAGTGCCCCAAGAAGTCCTTACAGTCTTATCACATAGCACCGCGGTATTATATTATCAATAAAATTATATTATCAATAAAAAGAGAAAGTATGTCATGTAAAATGTTTTTCATTATAAAGTGTTTTTTGTGATTGAAAAAAACCAATTAGAAACTCGTAAAACTCTTATCTTAAACCAATCAGAAACTCTTAATAGATCTTTATTCATATTATTATATAGTAATATAATATTATTGTGAGATAAAAATATTTTCGTGTTGTCTGCAAACATAATCATTAAACATAACAGGGAAATATGCTTACGTAGCAGATAACATAAGTTAAAAAAATAATCTCACAAGAAATACTCTAATTTAACTAATAAAAAGTTAAATAAAAATTTACATAGTCTTTACATTTGATCACATTTGGAAAAAATTTGCTGTTTTTCGGTGTTTTTGGCACGGTATATCAACTTGTATATCAAATTATGCAATTAAAGAGCAATTTGAGCGAATAAAGGAGCATTTAACAGGAAAACAAAATTTTTATCATATACTACTTTTATCATAAAAATTAGAGATTTCTTGGAGGAAAAAAATTTGGAAAAATATAAATATTTCCAAAAACGCTTAAAAGATTTGAAAAAAAAGAAAAAAAAATTCCGCTCTTTTGATAAATTTTGTTAACAATAAAAAGTTTTTTTGCTTCCTTTTTTTTATTTGTTTGACAAATATTTATACAGGATAAATTACTTTAGAAATTATTACAATTCTGTTATCAATGTAAGTCATGTTTAAAATATAATAAAACTATAATCAATTGAGGTAATAAGGTTTTTAGAAATGTTATAATAAAATAACAAAACAAAAACAAAAACAACATCATTTAAAAAAAAAAAATAATAGTTTATTTTTAAAAAATAACTCGCATGTTGTCAATGTATTGAATGGCGCCTATTTACAGACAGTTCATCAAAAATTAATTTACTAATTTACTACAACTAGTTATATTAATTTACAACGACTTTTTTGAAATTCGCATAAGGAATAAAATTTTATCATTTTATCATAGTCATAAGAATGAAATGCACAATAGACACGATTTGGAAGAAACTTTTTATTTACTAAATACAGCAAATAATATTTCGGTCATTTAAAAACAGTTATTAAAAGTTACAGATATGCAGCTGTATTCACATCCCTCCGTTAAACCCTTTCGGCTCGTTAAAAGTAAATCGGCAGTTTTTAATGCCAGTGATAAAATAAACTTGTTTTCTAATGTCTCCGTTTGGTTAACGGCAGGAGCAAATTTAGTTAAAGAAAGGCTCTTAACGCCAAAATCTAGCCATGCTATACCCTAGTTAAAACTGCTATCGGAGGAATTATCTATCGTATTAGGAAAAATAAAAGATGGTGTCCAATCAAAACAAGCATAAACAAATAAGTTTACTTTTATAGCAAATAATCTATAATATATACGATATCAAATTTATATGATTTGTCCCTTTATTGTGAAAAAATTTATGAATATTATTTATTTACTTAGTAAATTTTAAAATAAATGATGTTATAAAATTAAATGTATTTTGTATGTGATTATAACGCACGCACTGTTACGAGCTTATATATGAACAGTCTTGGTTAAAAGTTTGGAAACACGCTAGAAATTAGCAAAAAATCATTGTTTTATTAGTAACATTATGGTAAAACTTCAATAAATTGAAATAAAATGATTTTACAAATAAAGCACCATTAGCAGACTAAAACAATTTATAGCACAAATATATTAAAGCATAATCAATATTTTCAGTATTTAGTATGGCCACCATGACTTTTTAACACAGTTTCAATACGATGCGGCATTGAATGAATAAAGGAAAGGCAATAATCTGCAGTATTTTCTGTTGTCTAGGCTTGCTTGATTTTGTCCAGAAGGTCAGCTTGTGATGTGGGGTTGTTCTCTAAAACTTTCTTTTTCATAGTATACCATACGTTCTCTATTGGGTTCAAGTCCGGAGAGTTGCCCAGCCATGGACCCAAAATCTCAAAACCAGACATAGTGAGTCAATTTTTTACAGCTTTTGTCCCATGACATGGAGCACCATCATGTTGAAATACATTTTTACTAGGTATTGCCATAAAATTCGGAAATTTTTTCTTAAGAATGTTTAAGTAAACATTGCCATTAATAGTCGATCCATCCGGCATGTCCCATAAACCTGCACGACCAAATGCTGATATAGCTACTCACACCATCAGTATTTTTGGTTGTTTTACTTTTGGCAAGACATATTTGTTGTTATATCTCGTCAGAGGTGGGCGTCAAATTCTTCACGCAGTTTGTTTGCATAGCAAGCAAACTGGGTGAAGGTTGACTCGTCGCTGAACATGACGCGTTCCCAATCACATAAATTACTGTTCGGTCAGTAAATTGCTGAAAATGGGCTGTTCAAACAAATTAAACATATCAACTTTAAATAATTTGTAATATTTTTTTAATTTTTGATATTTTTGAACCGTTATTACATTTGACTTGAAATTTTAAATAGTGATCCAGTTTTTATTGAATCTGTTGGGATCATACAGAATTGTTTATTTTACAGACTGAAGTGTTTTTACTTATTTAATTATTTAAAGAAGAACAAAAATTGGGGTTACCATATGCAAATATGCATAAGGGAATCATGAAATCTGAAAAATACATCATTTTGAAATTATAGCATAATGTACAGACCGGTCAGTAAATTACTACAAAAGGGTTGCACAAACCAATTAGGCAATTTGACTTTTAATATATTTGATAATTTCCAATTGTTATTACATTCGACTTGAAACTTTTGATAAGGATACATAACTATGAGTAAATAAAATGCCATAATTTTTTTTGCATCTGTCGAAAATTATCTAGAATTGTTTATTTTACAGACTCAAGTGTTTTTACTTATTTACCTAGTGTTTTAAAAAAAATCTTGGGTTATATTATAAAAACTCAATGCAAATATGCATAAAGCATCGTGGAATCCAATTAATTCATCTGTTTAAAACTATTGCTTAATTTACAAACCAATAAGGGCATTTAAATCTATCTAAATCATTCAAAATTACCTATTTAACAGACAAAAGATTCTTTAATAAAGCTAAAATTTAAATTTGAATGAAAATAACTTACAGCAACAGAACATCATGCAATTTTGTGTACTTACAACAATAATAGCAGGTGTAACAGTAAAAACTCTACTTAAAATTGTAACAAAATTATTATTAAAACACTATGTATTTAGATACATACAATAATAGATCAAATAACATTAGGTACACAATAATTAATAATAATAATTTTTAAAAAATATTTGTTAAAAAACATTTTAAAAGTTAAAAATTAAAAAAAGTTATACATTAAAACTAAATAAATATAAAATAAGAAACTTACTCTTTGTTTATATGAACTATTGACAACACCTAAGATGAAAACATTTTTTCCTAGAACATTTTTCCTATAAACATTTTTTCCTAGAACATCAGTTTTTTGTAGTACTCTTCATTCCTCTTGTTTTCCTGAATCATACTATTTGCAATCCTTTAAGTCATCCGTTATCTTGCTTTATAATTTTCATCTTCTTGAGATTCCACCTCTAAAAGTGGTTGCTTCCAGCCTTCTTGGAAATACAGTAATATTTTTTTTTGTTGTTGTTGTTGTTGTAAGTCGTGTTACAACCCTCTCTCAACTTAATTTCCCGTTGTTGTAAATCGTGTTACAACCCGCGCTCAACTTAATTTCTCCGCTGCGCGGAGAAATTAAGTTGAGCGCGGTACTTCCAGGGACATGGTGGGAGTCGAACTCCGAACCTCTCGCTTACAAAGCGAGCGCTCTTACCACTACACCACTACCGCATATAAAATAAAAAGTCAATCTCGCATGATTTAACAAAGCATTTAAAATAAAAAGTCAATCTAACATGATTTACCGCATTTAAAATAAAAAGTCAATCTCGCATGATTTAACAAAGTTGATGATTTGGTACATTCTGTTAATTATTCTATCCCTACTTTTAGCAAAACATCTTCTGGAAAAAATTCTCTAGAACTTGTTCCAAAAGATGTTTCTGCTTCTTTAAGTTTATTTTCTGATTTAAACTTGAAAATTTCTTATGATGTTTTTTCAAGCTCTGTTACTCAAACTTTTATTGTAGATTAACCTTTAACAAGTCATTCTGATGATTGTCTTCTTGAAATTCAAGTAAATAAAGAGAATCTCACAGTTTCCAATTTGGATCAACAACCACCTTTATTATCTGATGATTTGATTAATCACCTTAAATTTCTTGATTTAATCAATATCAAAATAGACAAATTAATAAAAGATGTAATTAATATAAAATTTTATATCAAGCGATCTTATCAAAATATTATGTCCGAAAAGTCAAAAAAAAAAAGAGGATGTTAGAAAGGATTGTAAGATTAACTATTTGTTGCAAATAAATTTAAAATTGGAAAATGGACTTGATTTGTCTAGAAAGTGTTCCCAATCCGATCGACAAAAAGCATGGTATTTAAAGGACAAAATTTGAAAGCACTGTTTTGAAAACAGTTGATGAAACGAATGATTCATCTTAAAGGAGATTTTGAGTTACTTTGAAAAACTTACCAAAGAGCTGAAGGAAAAAGTTTACATATTTGAAAAAAATGTAATTGACGTATTTGAAAAATAATTGAAAAAAAAAATAATAAGATTCTTACACATTTCCATTTTGTGAACTTTAGACTAAAAGTTTAGTTGATTACTATTCCTTTTTGCTTTGAAAAAAACAGTTTAGAGAATCTACAGACTAAAAACAGAAGTAGAAAACGAAGAATTAAGCTTGTAGTTGAGCAATCCAGACAAAATACCTTTAAAAATATAAAATCTAGATTTTATATTATTGCGTTGAAAACTTAAGTCATTAGTAAGGAAAATACTTTCACTTTCAATTTTATCTGTAGTTAAAATTTCGGAATTGCAAAATCAAAACAAAAAACGTAATAAAATATTCGAAGAAATATATATATATATATATATATATATATATATATATATATATATATATATATATATATATATATATATATATATATATATATATATATATATATATATATATACATACATAATTTTTATACACAAATCCAAAGCACCTATTCTTTAAGAAAACATAATTAAACACTTGTTTTAAAAAGAAGAAAGGCTAATATAGCCATTTCCATTTAAACACTTTCAAAAATCACTTTTTTTTTCTATAATAATTAACCTTGAAGTTTTTAAATATTGAGAACTAAAAATTTATGTACAAATGTTAAAAAGTGTTCACATTCCATTAGATTCCTCAACCTTTTTTTTAATATATACGGGAAGTTTCATAAAAATTGGATTTGTTTTAGTGCTTCGGAATCCTTACCTCCAAAAGCTTCGTTTTAAAAAAACGCTTCTGCTTCGAGATTTTTCTCAAAAGTGGTCTCAAGATATGGATAATATTTAAGTGAAGCCATATAAAGCATAGTACTTTTTATAAATGGCTGGAAAGAGGTCGAGTAACACTAATTGATGCAAAACACCTCAGGCTGCTTGCTTTCCTATACAAAAAGATATAAGAGAGCAAACTTCATGAAAATTTCGTATTTTTTGTCAAACGTCAAATGTTTTTCGCTGAGCTGTGGAATCCCTATGATATGGAATCGCTGTGCTATCAGTCGTATGAACCGTGGAATCGCTATGATAAACATATGATATGTTAGTTTAAGCTTCTTTTCTTGCTTCAAATCATAACACGACATTTGATAAGAAAGACAATTAAAACAGTTTTTAAAAAATCAAAAAAATTTTTTTCTAAATAACTAAAGTTTAATATTTTATTAGCTGTATATCATAACTCCATTCATTTTTGTAATACTCCATTCATTTAATATGAAGTTTATAAAAAAGTTGTTGTTTGCCGTTTTATTGCGCCATTTTTAATGTTTTTCTTGAATATTATTGGAACCTCTATTTTTAAATTATTATAAACGTACCTATTTGCGTCAACGTTTAACGATTAGGCGTTTAAGTACAGTCTTGATGTCATTTTCATATTGCTTACAAAACAAAAGGTTACGAGCATAGTCCCGAAGAATTTCAATGCAGTTGAACTTCCATCTGTGTTATACTTCCATGGTTATATCCAGCGATATGGTTAGAGTTAAGGAGAAAACTTTGCATTTTATTTTCACATTTTAGCCATTAAAATTTACGCATTCCACATTTTATCTCCGACCAAGCTTACCATTTTTCTGTTTACACAAACACCATAATAGATTGCGTGAAACAAAAATGTTAAAAGCAAATAAATCTTTCAGATTTCGAAAACATAACTAGAAAACGTAGTGTATGTATCAGCTATGTATCAGCTTTTTTTTCTATGAGTTTATGCTTTGGTTGCAAAACTTTCTGTAATACCTGCAGGGTAACTTTCAAGTGTTCCCACGGTGCTAAAGCTGTATAAACTTTCATAATTAAGATTAATGATCATAATCTTAGTTGCTCGATTATACTTTACTGATCTCAATAGCAATTGTAATGTCTATGCGAGATAATATGTGTAATTAAGTTTTTTGATTAAGTAGCTATTAAATAATAACGTAAATTTTTACTTTCTTAGACCTTAATTTATTTAAACAAATGTCTTAGCAACACCGTTTATAGATATCAAATGTTTTAGCAACACCGTTATAGATAATAAATATCTTAGCAACACCATTTATAGATAACAAATGTTTTAAAAAAACCGTTTATAGATTATTTAATAAACAACTATAAAGTATGCAGCAACATTTCGAACAAAAGTCAAGTTCTAGGTAAGTCATCATCAAAATTTTTGTAAATTTTGATGATGAAGTGCCTAGAACTAAATCTCAGTTACAGAGGCATCCAATCCAACAAAAACTAATCCCAAAGAGGGCCTTTAAGTTAGCCTGAACTGGGCAACGAGAATATATTTTTAACAGGTCGTAGTTATTTATTATAAACTTCTTATATTTATTTTTATTGAGCTAAAGTAAGAGTTTACGGTGCCTAGTTTCCAGTCGTTTGTTTTAAAGTGCCAAAGAGTATTCAAGCAGCCTGAATAAGAAACAAGTCAGTAGATTTCTGTTGGTTGAATTAAGAATGAAATTGTGCACAGCTATAATTGCAGCAGTTCTTAAATTATCTTTTAATCAGAGAGATAATCAGTTGAACTTTGAATGAAATTTTGCACAGTCATAAGTGCAGCAATTTATAATAATTTTTTTAATCAAAATATTTTCTCTGTATTTTACGCAAATTTAATTTTTTTTTTTTTCAAATTTTTCAGAAATCTATAAACACATTACTTTTTGTTACAAATGTCATAGGTTTGAAAATTGTGTGGTCCTTGAAATGTAATGATTTCATTTGTAAATATTTTACATTTTATCAGTTTGCTCTTTGCTACTTACCAACAATCGTAAAAATAACAAATAATATTTTTTCTATCAAGTTGTGTAATACCATAAAATATGGTTTTTTGGTTTAATCTTCTCCGACAAGGGCCCTGCGCATTCACTTTATACCCAAGTTTGTACCAGCAGTTTTTGGAGCTTAGCTTGCTCCAAATGCATTTGAAGTGAAATGCGTTTGGAGAAAGAAAATTAATATGCTATACGGAGAATGTTAATTCTCTTTTTCTACAAGA
Organism: Hydra vulgaris; assembly: GCF_022113875.1. Classification (NCBI taxonomy): domain Eukaryota; kingdom Metazoa; phylum Cnidaria; class Hydrozoa; order Anthoathecata; family Hydridae; genus Hydra; species Hydra vulgaris. The sequence continues at coordinate 64,359,335 of NC_061157.1, forward strand.
AAACGCACCTTAAATGGCTTTCATTTTAACATTAATAACCAGTATTACGCACATCAGAATTTTCTTTGTTTATTGTTTTCTCTTGTGTATTTGTTATGATTTAGCTTCCATATATTTTTAATTTCTTTTGTTATACCACCTACAATTATTGTATAATTTACTTTTCTTTCAGTTTCATTCTCTTAGTCCATCATAACCGGATGATTATTTATTAAAAAAAAGTGTAAAGGCTATTTTGACCGTGTTATTTTTTTAAAATTGATTGTTTATATTAGTTTTCCACGCGGTCTATATAAAATCGCGTGAAAAAAATAAAATAAAATTTTGTTTGAGTTTTTCATAGGTGCTTTTAAATACCATTTACACAGATCCATCGGTTACCAGTGGATAACGGGTTGCAGCGTATTTTTTAACGCATGGGAAGTTTTTCAGGTTTGCGTTACTGCACCCTCTGTTTTTTGTAAATATGTATTGAATAAAAATCTCAATCCAGGCAAAAAATCAAAAATAATTCTTCTCATTACCACGTTTGTGATGGGCTGAGAATAATAATAGCCAGTAAATTCACAATGGGTAAAAGCCAGTAAATGGGTAAAAAGTATCTTAAAGACGTGTAAAACATAAAGTCGTTAAAATGTCTTAAATACGTAGTGTGTTTACTGGATAGGACCATTGATAAGATGAGGACTTTTGTGAAAAATTTATAGTCTACCCACAGCAGAGATATTAGTTTCAAGGTCTACAGAGCTGTCTAATTTTTCTTTATGGAATAAAGATTAAACAGCGCCGTTCTCTAGAACCATGACAGATTATTATTTACGTCAAAGACATTAGAGTTTATTAGAGCTGCAAGCTCTCCTCCTTAAATCTTGTAGCATTCTTGGTAGAACTTTGCTGGTAGACCATCTATATCTATATTTAAAGCTCCTTGATTGCGTTAAAAAGAAAGTAAAACAATGTTAAAAATGCATATTGGTTGTCTGAAAAAAAAAATTTCTGTTTTATTTGATATGATTTTTTTGTTTGTTTTTTGTTTGTTTTTTATAAAATTTTCTAACTGTTTTGATTGAGCCTTTGTGTTGTTTTTTCAATGTGGAAAAGATGTTTTTCTGATTCTGAGAGGATTTCTTTTGTTCTTACGAACATGCTCCCGTTGCAAAAAAGTTCTAAAAGCTCCTAATTTATTCTAAGTTTTTTTCCTGACCTTTTATATATCATACTTATTATCATAATAATTTATTTTACTAAAAAGATCGATTGTTCTAATTAGGCATCTTTTTGACAGCTGAAAAGAAACAATTATACTTTTGGACAAACCCTTTTTTCTAGAACAGGACTAAAGCGTTAAATATAATTTTTATTGAACAGGTTTTATATGTAAAATATTCTTTTAAATACCAAAAGGAAACTTGACGTAAGCTTGAGTAGAATTCAGATCAGATTAAAAATTAGTTTAAGCAAATGAATAAGTAAATATGAAAGTTTAGAGCACATTCTTGAATAAGTCAAACTTGAAAATTTTGAAAGACATTAATATAAAAGTTTTTTATAGGAAAAAGTAGTTTACAACCAAATAGTGACAGAGTGTTATTGCTCAGGAAAAAACAGTATTGTTGCGTATTGACCATACTAAAGAAAATAAAATGACATATGGCTTGTGCAACCTTAAAATTTTATATTTGTTGTAAAATATTCTTTATATACCAAACGTGAACTTGACTTCAGCCTCTGAATCTTTGTGCGGCCGTGGCGCAGTGGTTAGAGTAATTGCTTTATAAGCAGGAGATCCAGGTTCAAAACGACCTTTAGACGTATTTCGCGTCACGGTAAGGAAGAAGGCGTTAACTTCCTGGTTAAATGCACTTCCGTGGTGCTCTGTGACAAGACCGTTAGGACTTCTTGGGGCACCTAAATAACAAAATTAACAAAATCTTCTCAATAAAGATCATAGTGATCTTATCATAAGGACTTGTAAAATTTTAAAAACAAAATAGTAAAAAGGAACAATAAATTGCATTGTTAAATTAAAAATGTAAATCTAAAGAAAAATTATATCAGATAGAATATCAGATAGAAGGACGCTATTAAAAACTTTAAAAAAGTAAAACGTACTAAAATCAATTTTATTAATTTCTTGTAATTAATAGAAAGTAAATATGTTATAAATGAAAGTTTATAGAAATGAATTGTTTTTTCATTTATCAGTAAAACGTAAAATACTAAACACGTAAAGTTCGTATGCATAAAATATTTTCATTTCATCAAAGAAAGGTTTTAAATATGAAGACCGATCCACAAAATTAATTAAGCGTATTACATGTTTTTGATGGCGATGTTGACGTTGTAGTTTACTTTTGTCCTTACTACGCAAGACAATATTTGCATAATTTATATAACTGTGCATAAATCATATAACTAAATATAAATTAGTGATGCACCGATGCCTACTTTTGGCCGATGCCGATGATAAATTGATACACGCCTATATCGATGCATCGTCCGATGCAACGGCATCGACCATTAATTCGAATTTGTACTTTTTTCTTTTCACTAAAAAGTAAATTAGGACTTTTTTCAAATATATGCATTAATAATCAGAGGCGATTTTATGGTGTGTGTGGGGGGGTGTTCCACCCTCTTAAGAAAGGTGGTTTTCAAGTAATAGTCGATTTTTTTACAAATTTAGTCCAGTCATTTTATTCATGTAAATTTTTATTTTATTTTATAAGTATTTATTTATAATTGTATATTAATCACTTTTAAAATTTTTCTTCATAATGTATTTGGAGTATTGTTCTCTTAGGTTAAAAATGATAAGGTATAGGTTTTCGATACCATCTCGAATTATAGGTAAACATTTCTGAGCAAGCGATTTTTGATACAGTGTAGTGTTAGCAGTACTGGTTTTATATAATAATCTGTCAGGGTTTTGGCTTGTGGTTTTGAAGTTATTACATGTGTTGCATGTGGTTTTGTAGTTATCGCATGTGTTGCATGTGATTTTGAAGTTATTGCATGTGTTGCATGTGGTTTTAAAGTTATTGCATGTGTTGCATGTGGTTTTGAAGTTATTGCATGTGTTGCATGTGGTTTTGAAGTTAGTGCATGTGTTGCATGTGGTTTTGACGTTATTGCATGCGTTGCATGTGGTTTTGAAGTTATTGCATGTGTTGGGTTAGATAAGGTTTTTAAAATTAATTATGTATTAGTTTTATTAATACGCTCTTTGATATCGTGACAAACATTGAATTGGGGTGAATTTATTGCATGGATCTCCATAACTTTGAGTAATCGTTTGTTACAAATATATAAAAAACATCTGGCAGAAATTTTGTTTTTACATTTTACATAACATTTACATTTCTTGATTTTAAACTTATCTCTTATATAATTGCTTTCCTAATTTATAAAAAGACACTAAATGCGTTTTTTATCTGCTCCTGATAAAGAACAGCTTAAAAATATATAAAGGTTTACTTAGGCTTATACATGCATTTTCGTTTAGGAAATAATTATATTTTTGCATACAATATAGAAACATAAAGATAAAAAACTGATTTTTCGAAACAATTGGCATCTGCCGATGGTTACCAAGACCTTAGATGTCGATGCATCAGCTAAATGGTCGATGCATCAGCAGGCCGATGCCTATGCCGATGCATCGGTGCACTCCAAGAATAAATGAACTGCTAACTTCAGAAAGAGAACAAGTCCACAAAATTTCAAAGTTCACTTTTTAACATAAATCAGTTCTAAATAAGTAGACACATCATCTACTGCTAAAAGGTACAAAGCTGCCATCGTTTTTATAAGCATGGCATCAGTTTTCATTTTGCGTTTACTGCAGAAATGAAATACGCCCAGGACTTGTTTCTTTTCTGCGGTCAACATAGTAACATAAAAAAATAACATTTTGGTTGTGACTTACAAATTCCTTTGTTAAAAATGAGTTGTTTAGATGAAGATAACAGTCATCTAAAGAGAAGAAAGAAAGAAGTTGTTAATTCAGACAGATATAAAAGAAATGTAATTAAGAAGGCTAAAAAGGCAGAAAAAGAACATATAAACATGGAAAAATAATACCAGCCAAGAAACCAGCTTCTGATATTTGCAGGTAAGCTTTTATTGATTTATTTGTATTAATTGTTATAATATTTCAGTAATATTTATCTAGGAAACTTTTTAAATACTGTTATATGTCGTGTCTTCTGCATAAAAAAATCGTCTGAGGGAAATGCATAATACTAGTAGTTTTCTGACCGTTGTATTTGATTATGTGTTAAATTATAAAATTTTGCATTAATGATTTTTGAAAAAAGCTAGACTACCTTAGAATTAATTACAACTACATAAATAAAGCCATCTAACTAATTAGTTGTCTCGTTTCCTAATTAATTAGAAAATGCCTAGGGTTTTTGGTAGAAACCTAGCTTATGTGTTTTCAAACATAGATATTAAAACATAGATAGGCCCAACTTTCTTTTTATTTATTTTTTTAGTTACAAGGAAAACTGTTTGAAGATTTACACGGCGGATATTATTTACCAAGCAACATGATATGGAAACCAAAACTCAACAAGACATCCATCAAAGATCTAGACAAGGCTTTTCTTCTGCAAAATCTAAATCTTTCGTAGTAAAGTATTATGAGCAATGGGTTTATGCACCCCATATTATGCACAATAGGGTTCGTACTAACATAGGTAAAAATGGATTTATGACATCAAATGGATGTACTTCCAAACAGTGTTACAAGCTCTCGCATCTGTTACAGCTAAGCCAAACTCCAGTTGGTAAAAGAGGCAGAAATGTTTCCGTTAATGCTATTCCGGCACTGTAATCATTTGAGAATAATCGTTTGAGAGCTCATATTGAACAATATCCTACAGAAACTGAACACTATACTGGAAGAGATAACGAATACTTACGAGCTAATTTTGACGTAAAAACCATTTATGAGATGTTTATAAGCAAACAGAAATATTTTCTTTTAATTACACTTGGCAGGGATAAAAGGCTGTCATATAAATTTTTTTGGGCATTATCTCAAAGAAAACTACTCATCACGTTTTGGTCAACCTGCAAAAGACACATGTGTTGCCTGTGAATAACTTAAGTTGAAAATAAAGTCCTATTCTTAATGACAATGAGAAAAAACACGCAATAGCAGAGCTTATAGTCCACAATAGGAGGGCTAAAAAATTTTAAAGTAAAATAAAAGATACCACAGAGAAATGCATAAAAAAACAAGTTGGATTATGTGTAGATTACATGCATAATGTGACTTTACCGTGCATATCAGTACAAGATTACAGTAATCCCATCTGGAATTTTCGACATTGCTTCCCAAAAAATGACTATTTTTATTTATCATGAAGACGAAGGAGATAAAAATTCAAAATTTTAGATGAAGTTAAAACTTCTCAACTTTTTAGTGACAACTGTGCTGGTAAAAACAAGAACCACAACCTTGTTAGACTTATGATCTTTGTAAAACTAAGAGATTAGAAAAAATAAATTTAGGATTTCCTGTTAAGGGACATTCTTTTATGCCTAATTACCGTGGTTTTGGAATTATACGAAGAAAATTAAAAAAAGTAGAGAGATATTATGAAACTGATTAAGTTATGCGGTATTTTATGCGGTAGTGGTGTAGTGGTAGAGCGCTCGCTTCATAAACGAGTGGTTCCGAGTTCGATCCCCACCACGTCCCTGGTAGTTCCGCGCTCAACTCGTTTCTCCGCGCAGCGGCCTTGCTCGTCAAGGTTCGTGTTTCGGAGTTATAGAGTTGAGAGAGGGTTATAACCACAAATAAGTAGCCTCCTCGTCTGTAGTGGCCTTCTCGGCCTTGAGGAGGTGAATTAAAAAAAAAAAAAAAAAAAAAAAAAAAAAAAAGTAATTACTGTGAAAAAAATATAATTTAAAGATTTTATTGACTATGGGGCCTGGTGGCCTAAGTTTTACAAAAGAACAAACTTAAGCAATGACTTTTATAGAAAAGTTTTACAGAAGAACAAGCTTAAGCAATGACTCTTATAGAAAAGTTTTACAAAAGAACAAGCTTAAGCAATGATTTTCATAGAAAAGTTTTACAAAAGAACAAGCTTAAGCAATGACTCTTATAGAAAAGTTTTACAAAAGAACAAGCTTAAGCAATGACTCTTATAGAAAAGTTTTACAAAAGAACAAGCTTAAGCAATGACTCTTATGGGAAAAATGTACTAAAATCTAACAAAGTTTTCAATCTCATAATATCGTGAGATGTCAGTTTCTTCTGATGAACTAGGGAAGATTGAATGCAGTATGCATATTGCTGGATTGATAAGTGGCATTTTTCGCTTACGAAACACTATAGGGTACAATGAACTACCAAATAATAAAACCTATTAAGCTATTTTGTACATCAACCACTTAAAAATTGTGGATGTAAAGAAAACTTTGGTTTATATCCGGATGAAAAGCTCCGATTTTGAAATGAAATAACGTTATTGCCTGTAACTACTGTGTCCATTCAAGAAGATCAACCAAGTGAATATGTCCTACACTCATAACAAAATACATTAAAAAATTATATATATTTCAGACTCCTACTAACTGTTGTATAACTAGGAAAAAATTGAAAACTCTAAGTTTGAAAATAAAGGGTCGAAACAATTTTTTGTCTTTCCTATAAAATTAGGATTTGTGGACTTTTTGCTTTTCTGCGGTTAGCGATTCAAATGAGTAATGGAGTTGTAATTTTTTTTATTTAAATGAGATCAGAATTTATGTAAAATGCCATTATTTTTAGAAACTTTGATACTTACATAATAGTTTTTCCAAGAAATGTTCTCATCGAGATAAACACATAGGAGTCTTACAACAGAATCTCTTTTTTTTAAGAGTTTTATTAATAAAAATTTGAGGCATGATATTTGATAGAAAATGTTTTTTTGAAAAGGAATTAAAAAAAATCCATATACTTTTATTAGGATTTAAGATTAAATTATTACATAAGAACAATTTAGAAGTTTAATTTCATTATTAGTATTTGAAAAAAGTTTGTAAATATCAAGATGGGATTGGAATAGGTTAGTATCTTCTGCAAACATTATACTTATCAACTTAGAGGCTTTGTTTATGTTATGCACATTGATTAGAAATAGCAGCGGTCCCGGAATAAAACACTGTGGAACCATAAAGATTATGTTTAATTATCTGCTTTGATGACCACCGTCACTATACACTACTTGCTTACGATTTGTTTAATAGCTTTTAATTCACGTTATAACGTTTATAAATTATAAATTTTAATTCTTTTGATACGTCAATAAAAATATCAAAAATGTATTGAGATTTTTCAAAGGGTTTGGAGATGTCACGTACAAATTGAATAATGGCATTCTTAGCTAAGTTTCTTATTTGAAACCGATTTAATTGTTGTATACTAGGCTATTGTAATAAAATACTTATAAACGGTTAAACATAATTCATCCAAGGAATTAAAAAAAAATAGATAGAATAGAGATGGAGCGATAAATATTTATATTATATTTGTCGCCTTTGTTATGGATAGGAATAACTTCGGCAATTTTTAAATGCTCAGGGAAAATTCCTTGATGAATTAATGCTCTCAAAATTTTAAAAAGACTATTTTTAATTTGTTTATAGCAATCTATAACAATATTTCTATTAATTTTATGAGCTCCAGTTGCTTTATTTTTTTAAATTTAAAAGCATTATCACACTCTTCTAAAGATAATTTGGAAGGTAATTCATCAGAGCAAATGTCTTTATCAATAGGTACTAAAACATCGTAAAATGAAGTTTCGGTAATTGATATTTTATATGATAAGGTTGGAGCAATATCAATGAGATACTTATTGAACTCATTAGTTATATTTTGTGGCTCATATAAAACTTTGTTATCGATTTGAAGCATCAATAGCAAAAAATTGTTTTTTTTTTCCAATGATTTTTTTTAGTGTTTGCCATGTGCGTTTTAAGATATTTTTAGTCTTATTATTCAGTTTAGGATAAAAATTTCTCAAAAAACAAGGGGTTGCACCCTGCATCACCAAATTCGCTGAAATTTGACACAAATGTTTAAAGATATAAATTAGGAATGACTGTAAAATTTTTTCAAAAAATTCTCAACCCTTTTAGATTTACAGCAACTTGAAGTTAGTTATTTTTTGACAGAAAAAAGAGGATGGGGGGGGGGGGGGGATAAAGCCGGACATATGTTAATTTACCATTACCCTTTTAACAGACTTGTAGTAATGTTGCGAAGCTAAAACTTGGTACCAAAGGAGTTAAAAACCTGCTGAATCTAAAAATCATAAATTTATATTTCTCAAAACAATAAAATATAGTTTATTTTTAGATCCACAAAACGCACTTGTTAATGACAATACCCAGCGGGCATTTTGACGTCCTAAGTACGTTCGTAAGACGTCTTAAGTCTCGTCCGTAAGACATCCTTAGTTGGTCTCAAATAAAAAGCTTGAGGACGTCTATTCCAGACGTCCTAAAGACGTCTTTTTAAGTTGTTTTAGAGACGTTTTTTGACGTCTTATGGCTGGTCTAATCTTAAAGACTTAAGAACGTCTTTTTCAGACGTCCTAGAGACGTTTGAATTTTACCAAGACATTCTTTTAAAAAATATATAAAAATGCAATGATTTACAACACAAACCTTACATTTGCCTTAATCTAGGCAAGGGAAGTTATAAAAAGAAATCAATGTAAATAAAGTGTAATTTGATATATTTAAAATAAATTAATAACTTTACAAAAAGAAAGAATAATTTTTTATACAAAGTTACATTTTTCAAATTAAAAACTAATAGGTACTGTAGACAACAGTGCAGTTCTATCTACTAAAACTTTTTTTATTTCAGCAAGTTGGGATATAATTTTTTCTAAAACTCTGAAAAGTAAAATATATAAACGAAGCCATATAAACAGTATATAAAATAGTAAATAGTACTTGCTATATATGGTTAAAAAGAGGTAGATTTAAACTGAATAATGCAAAAAATCTCAAGTTTCATGCTTAACCTTAAAAAAATATAGAAACAAGTAAAGTTCAAGAAAATTATAGGGTTTTTTAAATATATATATATATATATATATATATATATATATATATATATATATATATATATATATATATATATATATATATATATATATATATATATATATATATATATATATATATATATATATATATATATATATATATATATATATATATATATATATATATATATAACTCTATGACTACGCAACCTCAATTGTTCTTTAAGAGCATTGCAATTGCAGACATCACTCTGTTTGGAGAATATACTAACATAATTTATACATATATATATAAATAAATATATATATATATACACATATATATACACACACATATATATATATATATATATATATATATATATAATTTTATTTTTTTTTTTATTTACATTCACTCCCAACAAGTCTGCAAGCAACCTCTATTAAGTTGGGAGTTACTAGGAAAAAAAAAGAACAGAGTTATAGAGCAAGGAAACGGTTGACAGAAGACTTAAAAAGTTGAAAGTTGTATGAGTCAGGAAACCATGAAGATGGGAGAGAGTTCCAAAGAATTGAAGTGCGGGGAAAAAAACTAGATGAATAAAAGTTTTTAGAGCATGCAGGGACAGATACAGAAAACGAATGAGACTTAGCTGAATGACGAGTAAAACGAGAATGAATTTTAGTTGATAGAACTAGAGATGATAACTCCTTTGAGCAGTGACCATGATAGTATCTGTAGAAAAAAGAAAGAGATGCAACTTTACGACGATGGGAAAGAGGTTCAAGCTTAGCAGATAGTCCAGGTCCAACAACATTTACAATGCGTTTTTGGACCTTGTCAAGAAGAGAGAGTGAATCGTTAGAAGAACCAGCCCAAATATGACAACAGTGTTCCATACAGGGACGAATAAGAGATTTGTAGAGGTAGAGAATGGAATCAGAAGTAAGGAAATGGCGAGCACGATAAAGAGAAGCAACCTTAGCAGAAGCTAATTTAGCAATCGATTGTATATATGGTTTCCATGAAAGGTCAGTAGTAAGCGATAATCCAAAAAGACGTAAAGAGGAGGACTCAGTAAGAGGATTGCCATTCATTAATATAGGAATGTTGACCATATTACGGTAGTTGTTTGGAGTAAGCAATTGGGTTTTTTTAAAGTTGAAATTTACAAGCCACTGTGAACCCCAATCTATTACTGAAGTGAGATCAGATTCAAGATCAGCTGCTTGTTCTAGGCGATCGAAAAGAGAAGACTTTTTGTCAAGACAGGAGTATAAAGTTGAGTCATCAGCAAAAAGAGCTACTTTAGATGAAAGGTTGTCAGGAAGATCGTTTATGTAGATAAGAAACAAAACAGGGCCCAGGATGGAACCTTGGGGAACCCCAGAAGTTACTGGGGTTAAAGCTTTAGATATGTCGAGAGTTAAAGCTTTAGATATGTCGAGAGCAATAGCCCTAGCCTCACCGCCTCCATCTAATGCACGATAAAATCTTTCAGTTACAGCAGTTAGCAAGTCGGCCGTAGAGCGAAAGGATCGAAAATCGTATTGATTGTCTGACAGCAGTTTATTTGACTCAAGATGAGATGTGAGGAATTTGTTGATTAAAGACTCAAAGACCTTGCTAATAACAGAAAGAAGACTGATCGGACGATAATTGGAGGGGTCAGAATTTTCTCCAGAGTTTTTGAATATTGGAACCACAGATGCCATTTTCCAACAAGCAGGAAAACAAGACTCAGTCAAACACTTGTTAAATAGTTTAGAGAGAATTGAAGAAAGTTCTGGAGAACAATTCTGCAAGACTGTGACAGGAATGTTGCTTGTACTACAAGCTGTAGACGAGTTTAATTGAGATATCACTTTAGCAACAGAAGCCGGAGTGATTTGAATGTCTAACAATGGGTCAACCTGTTTGACTGGAATGGAAGGAAGAGAATGTCCATAAGATTCAAGAGTGGAATTAGAAGAAAAGTTCTTTGCAAACAGTTCTGCCTTATCCCTGGGAGAGGTAACAAGATCAGTCCCATGAATGAGAGATGGAATGTTAGATTTACCCTTGTTAACAATGCTGTTGAAGATTTTCCAAAAGTCTTTAGAGCCTAACTTCTGCGATAAGATGCGAGATTTAGTGAACTGAGAATAATGGAGTTTAGCATCAGAAAGCACCTTTTTACATCGATTTCTTGCAATAATAAATAGCCGTTTGTTCTCAAGAGAGTTGTTCTTTTGAAAAAGATGAAAAAAATGGTTACGATTGGATATAGCAGCCGCACAAGAAGGAGAAAACCATGGAGTAGAATGAGGCTTGACTTGAAACCGACGAGAAGGAATAAAAGCTTCCATTCCAGCCTGAATCCAGGAGGTTACGTAGGAGGCGCATTTGTCAGCTGAGAGAGAAAAAACATCAGCCCAAGGACCATCACGAAGAAAATCACGAAAGGAATCCCAGTCAGCTTTAGGGTAGTAGTAGGTGGTGCGATGATGAGGTGAGCCCAAAAAAAAATTACGAGAAGAAAGATTTATAGAGATCATTGCATGGTCAGAACCACCTAAGGGAGAAAAGGGAGAAACTGAACATAAGCTAGGGTCAGAGACAAGACATAAGTCAAGGAGTGAAGGTAAATGAATAGGGTTGTCAGGAAAACGAGTCACAAAGTTAACTATCTGAGTAAGAGATTGAGAAACGCAGAAGTTAAAGCCTTTAGTGCCAGCAGGATCAGTGGTGTTAGAGCCAAGCCATTCAGTGTGATGGGCATTAAAATCACCAACAATAACAATATTGGCAGAGGGGTAAAGAGAGAAGGCATGGTCAATTTGATCAGAGATAACATCTAAAAGAGTGCAATCATGGGAAGAAGGAGAACGATAAAGAACAAAGAGAAAGGTGATAGAGTGAAGAGCTGCTAGGCGAAAGCACATAAAAGAATGGTCAAAGGATTCGAACCTGATTTTACGACAAATAGGTAAATTAATGCGTATGTATACCCCTAAACCTAGCATGTGACTATTGGAGTCTTTACGAATCAAAGGATAGTACCCATCAACACTGACATCTGAAGAAGGAATTGCAGAACTTAAATTTGTTTCACTAAGTGCAAGCAAGTCTGGTGAATTTTGGAGGAGGTAAGACTCAACTGATGGAAAGTTGCTTCGTAGACCGCGAATATTTGTAAAAGATATATTAAAATATTTAGGTGGTGGGGATGGTTTTTTAGGTTTTAAATTTTTGGTTACTTTGGTCATGATTTGGGTTTAATGAGAACTTGACTCATTCATAGATAGAGCACAGCCTCCTAATCAATGAGCTATGCAGTTGTCTCAGTCCTGTTAATTAACCCTAAGCCGTGACATAGGGCTCCTTATGTGGCCTTGACAATGCACACCAAATGCATTAACAGGGACACCATCCATGCGCAACATGGCACTGTTAATACTCTGATATTTTGCAGCTGTTGATGGAATCAGCCTCTCTGAGAGCTACCACAGAGTTCGGGAAACCTTTATACCAGCCGGCCTCAGAACCATTAAACTGAGTTTTAGAGCTGTACCCTCATATGGAGATAACAGGAAGAACTGCATAGCCATTATCATAGAGGCATAAGCAAAATTCTATGAGTAGAGTCAAGGAGATCCAGCATTCATCATCCTAGCCAGGAAACAATGTAACACAGGTTACATCTACGCCAGCCTAATAGATGAAGAAGGGGTTCGAGGCTGGTTAGCAGAATTTTTCTGCTTACCCCTAAAGTCTTTGCCTAGGAGGCCTTCTACAAGACAGTAGCAGGATGCAGTTAACATCTGCCCAATATGAGTATTTTTATCGAGACACCATCTCTAGCCTTTACTCAACCAAGAGCCCCAAGGCAGGGGATGTTTAGCTGGATGCAGTTAACATCTGCCCAAGATGAGTGTTTTTATCGAGACACCATCTCTAGCCTTTACTCAACCAAGAGCCCCAAGGCAGGGGAATTTTTAGTCGGAGTTTATTTCTCCTAGCCTTTGCATAAGAAGAGCACACTCTGCAAGGCAGCAGGGCTTGTGGTAGGTGGTACTGGGTTACGTGATACCAGTAGCAAGATTGATCTCGATTATCCTGACCTTACCTGGAGTAGTTAAAAGGAGCTACTTCCCGCAACAGTACTTTGAGAAAACCAGGCATGACATTTTGAAAGTGCATAAGGAAAAACACTGCATCTAACAAAATACAGGAGTCTAAGGTGAGTGTACGTTTTGTAGTTGGAGTAATTAGTTAGTTACTGATCTCACGCTGCATTAGAGTATAAACAGAACACAAACAAACATAAATCAACTTACGGGTGAGTCAACACCGCGCCAGAGGTTCAGACAGAACACAAACATACATAAAAAACATAAAGTAACTTACGGGTGAGCGAACACCGCGCCAGAGGTTCAGACAGAACACAAACATACATAAAAAAAACATAAAAAACATAAACATAAACATAAAGTAACTTACGGGTGAGCGAACACCGCGCCAGAGGTTCAGACAGAACACAAACATACATAAAAAAACATCAAAAACATAAACATAAACATAAAGTAACTTACGGGTGAGCGAACACCGCGCCAGAGGTTCAGACAGAACACAGACATACATAAAGAACATAAAGTAACTTACGGGTGAGCGAACACCGCGCCAGAGGTTCAGACAGAACACAAACATACATATAACGTAGATTACAGGTGAGCTAATACAGTAACTAAGGCACCTCCAACTATATGGGGAAAAAAAAAAAAAAAAAAAAAAAAAAAAAATTACTATAGGCATGACTGATATAAGATAGTACTGATGACAGGAAGAACACTCCTTCCAGCCTTTGCTTAGATAACAAATCCTGCAAGGCAGCAGAACATGGAACAGGTTGCACTGGGTTACATGTTATCAGTAGCAGGATGATCATGAACACCATACTCCTTACCTGACATCAGGTCATGAAAAATCATAAATATATACATTAAATAAGTTAAATGCAGAAATACATCTTTGTAAAGGAACTTAAAGTTTTAAGACTTTTTTGGCAATAATGAGTTATATTGTTAAAAAATATAAAAGCATTATAAAAAATACAAATTTAGCGTTGCAACAGCATCTAACATCAAATATCCGATACTCAGCGGAATCAAAGCGATAGTAAAATAATTTTTTTTTCCCTTTTAGAAATGTATTTCAAATAGTATACAACATGTATTAATACACACACATGCATAAACATACACACACACACACACACACACACACACACACACATATATATCCATTTATATATATATATATATATAAATATATATATATATATATATATATATATATATATATATATATATATATATATACATATATATATATATATATATATATATATATATATATATATATATATATATATATATATATATATATATATATATATATATATATATATATACATATATAATGAATATGTATGCATCATATAAACATAATATAATGTATAAATCATGTATATATAATATACATCAAATTAAATGAAACAACACAGTAACAAGGTGTCAACATAAGTAATTATCTTAATAATATTTATACAACCCATGATGGAAAAATCATAAAATGGAATGAAACAACACAGTAACAACAAAATATATACAATTTATTTATTCATTTACCTATTTCTACAGCAAAGGTATTACAAATCTTTGCATATATATATATATATATATATATATATATATATATATATATATATATATATATATATATATATATATATAACACAGACACACAAAATATCAATACTATTCTATAAAACACAAAGTGAAAAGTCTTGGTGCAATTTTGATGTCTTTTGTTAAAATTCCCTCATTATACTTGTAACTTTGTTAATCTTTTATTTAAATACTGAATCGATAATAGTTTATAGATCATAGAGTATAGAATATAGAAAGTTAAAAAATATCTTTGAACGATAAATAACTAAACAAAATAATAGTCTTAAAATAATCAACCAAATCAAGTAGACATATTTAATTATCCGAGTTAGCGCATAATATTGTATGCGCCAAGTTGATAGGATTAATTTTTTCTAAGGTAATGAGGACGTCTTATGTAGGTCTTAGCGACGTCAATAGGAAGTCTAAATATTGAAGTCCTGATATCGTCTTTATATTAACGTCACAAGGACGTCCTAACAAAGACGTCTTTACCAGACGTCTTTAGGATGTCCTAATTTGGTCTGAGACGTCGCGACCTAGTTAAGACGTCCGTAAGACGTTTGATTGACGTCTGTGCCCGCTGGGTAAAAAAGGCCATTGACAACTATAGTTCTAGAAAAAATCTGACTGATGAAAAAAAGTTTTGGTTTTCGTTATTTTAAATATTAAACATATATCTACTTTGCGAACTAATTTTTATTTGGCCTTATGTTTTATCAAGGAGTTATTGATGTTTTAGTTTTTCAATTTTTCTAAAGATATTTTGCAAAAAAAAAAAAAATTGCAAATATATTTTGAATACAAATACAATTACTTTTGTTTTGTAATAGCTTTGTAAAAAGTTTACAAACTTATTACAAAACATAGTTGAACATTTTATAAATTTGTTTCTTTTTACTTTCATTACATAATAATAATGTCATTTTCATTACATAATATCATGTCAATAAATTTATCAATATTATGTAACTTTTGTTGGTTGTAATAAAACATTTATTATCATCAATAAAAAAAGTAATAAAATGATATAATAATGTCTATTTAACATTACCATGTTAAGTTACATAACTAAATAAAATTATATTTAGTTATCTTTTACTTTTACACAACTTTTTGTAAGTAGTTAATGGAGAATTTACAATAATTAGTAGATAGTTAGGCATTTAAAATATGTCTATTAAACTTATAGCTACTAGTTCAAGCAATATGTTCTTTATAAATACATATTGATATGATATTGTTTGTGTTCAAGTGTACTTTTCTTGTTAGGGACATTAAGATTATTTAAGATTTCTTGTATTAAGTGTTTAGACAGAGATTCCTCATTATATTTTTATATGGGTAACAAAATTAATTGCTGCTTTGTAAATAATTATGGAGCTTGTTATAAACAATCATAGACTCAAGAAAGAAATCTGATTGAAGATATTGACAGCAATGATCGTAAGCTACTTGAAAAACGAACAAATCTGAAACGCGAACAAATTACTAATATATGCACTCACCATCATGATATGTTAGTTGTAAGATATGGGGGTAATCAGAAAAGTTGCTGTTATCCATTTTTGAGTAACCAAAAGGTGTGCAGAGGTAAAAATTTATATATTTATGTTTTATTAGGTAATATCGTTATTAATAAGTCATATAAGTTTTTTTGGTAATAAGATTTGTTCAATGTTTCATAGTTATTAATATAACAAATTGTATAGTAATATAATTACTAATATATAATTAATGTTATTTAAGTAATGCAATTACTATCTTTTTAAGCATCTCTACGTGTGATTACAATGCATACTGTGTGAGAAGCAGAAACCATAGTTTTAAATCTTATACCTGGAAAAAAACTGTGTCCAACCTGTCGAAGTAAAGTTATGACATGTTTATCAAAAAGTATAAGTGAAAATAAAAATGATGAAGATTTTGATATTGTTGATGAAAGATCCATTCAAAATAAAAAAGAAAGTGTAGATACACACTTTGCATCTGCCGGAGTATCTCCAATTAAGGTCAAAGGATTGCACAAGTCAGGTAAAATCAGAGAAAGTAAACGAAAATTGACAGCATTAACAACCTCCATTAAAAAAAAGGTAGCCATTTCCTTTAATATATCAGAAGAAAGTTTTGAAGAACAGTCAATTTTTAATAATGAGTATATGGAAAAAGCAAACTTGTTTGATAACATGATGGTATTGTTAACTAACAAAATTGCTAAGTCTACAGCAACATCAAAAAAAGTACTACATGCGACACTTGCTCCAACAGACTATTCAATAAAAAAGGTATCTGAAAAATTGCATGTTTTTTTTTTGTTTTTTTTTATTTGCATTCACTCCCAACAAGGCTACAAGCAACCACTATTAACTATACAACATATTACACTATTAACTATACAACTATACAACAACCACTATTAAAGAACAGAGTTATAGAGCAAGGAAACGGTGGACAGAAAACTTGAAAAGTTAAAGGTTGTATGAGTCAGAAAAACATGAAGATGGGAGAGAGTTCCAAAGGATTGAAGTGCGGGGAAAAAAACTAGATGAATAAAAGTTTTTAGAGCATGCAGGGACAGATATAGTAAACAAATAAAACTTAGCTGAATGATGAGTAAAACGAGAATGAATTTTAGTTGATAGAACTAGAGATGATAACTCCTTTGAGCAGTGACCATGATAGTATTTGTAGAAAAGAGAAAGAGATGCAACTTTACGACGATGGGAAAGAGGTTCAAGCTTAGCAGATAGTCCAGGTCCAACAACATTTACAATGCGTTTTTGGACCTTGTCAAGAAGAGAAAGTGAATTGTTAGAAGAACCAGCCCAAATATGACAACAGTATTCCATACAGGGACGAATAAGAGATTTGTAGAGGTAGAGAATGGAATCAGAAGTAAGGAAATGGCGAGCACGATAAAGAGAAGCAACCTTAGCAGAAGCTAATTTAGCAATCGATTGTATATATGGTTTCTATAAATTTATTTCCATGAATCGATTGTATATATGGTTTCCATTAAATGATTGTATATATGGTTTCCATGAAAGGTCAGTAGTAAGCGATAATCCAAAAAGACGTAAAGAGGAGGACTCAGTAAGAGGATTGCCATTCATTAATATAGGAATGTTGACCATTTTACGGTAGTTGTTTGCAGTAAGCAATTGGGTTTTTTTAGAGTTGAAATACATAAGGCATTGTGAACCCCAATCTATTACTGAAGTGAGATCGGATTCAAGATCAGCTGCTTGTTCTAGGCGATCGAAAAGAGAAGACTTTTGTCAAGACAGGAGTATAAAGTTGAGTCATCAGCAAAAAGAGCTACTTTAGATGAAAGGTTGTCAGGAAGATCGTTTATGTAGATAAGAAACAAAACAGGGCCCAGGATGGAACTTTGGGGAACCCCAGAAGTTACTGGAAATAAAGAAGAGTGTTGGCCTTCAAGGATGACTTTAATAAACCGGTTAGAAAGAAATGATTTGATAATCTCAAAAACTTTCCCAGAAACACCATAAGAAGCAAGCTTATGGAGAAGACCAGCATGCCAAACTTTGTCGAAAGCTTTAGATATGTCGAGAGCAATAGCCCTAGCCTCACCGCCTCCATCTAATGCACAATAAAATCTTTCAGTTACAGCAGTTAGCAAGTCAACCGTAGAGCGAGAGGATCGAAAACCGTATTGATTGTCTGACAGTAGTTTATTTGACTCAAGATGAGATGTGAGGAATTTGTTGATCAAAGACTCAAAGACCTTGCTAATAACAGAAAGAAGACTGATTGGACGATAATTGGAGGGGTCAGAATTTTCTCCAGAGTTTTTGAACATTGGAACCACAGATGCCATTTTCCAACAAGCAGGAAAACAAGACTCAGTCAAACACTTGTTAAATAGTTTAGAGAGAATTGAAGAAAGTTCTGGAGTACAATTCTGCAAGACTGTGACAGGAATGTTGTCTGGACCACAAGCTGTAGACGAGTTTAATTGAGATATCACTTTAGCAACAGAAGCCGGAGTGATTTGAATGTCTAACAATGGGTCAACACGTTTGACTGGAATGGAAGGAAGAGAATGTCCATAAGATTCAAGAGTGGAATTAGAAGAAAAGTTCTTTGCAGACAAGTCAGAGACAAGACATAAGTCAAGGAATAAAGGTAAATGATTAGGGTTGTCAGGAAAACGAGTCACAAAGTTAACTATCTGAGTAAGAGATTGAGAAACGCAGAAGTTAAAGGCTTTAGTGCCAGCAGGACCAGTGATATTAGAGCCAAGCCATTCAGTGTGATGGGCATTAAAATCACCAACAACAACAATATTGGCAGAGGGGTAAAAGAGAAAGGGCATGGTCAATTTGATCAGAGATAACATCTAAGAGAGTGCAATCATGGGAAGAAGGAGAACAATAAAGAACAAAGAAAAAGGTGATAGAGTGAAGAGCTGCTAGGCGAAAGCACATAAAAGAATGGTCAAAGGATTCGAACCTGATTTCACGACAAATAGGGGAATTAATGCGTATGTATACCCCTAAACCTAGCATGTGACTATTTAAGTCTTTACGAATGAAAGGATAGTACCCATCAACACTGACATCTGAAGAAGGAATTGCAGAACTTAAATTTGTTTTACTGAGTGCAAGCAAGTCTGGTGAATTTTGCAGGAGGTAAGACTCAACTGATGGAAAGTTGCTTCGTAGACTGCGAATATTTGTAAAAGATTTATTAAAATATTTAGGTGGTTGGGATGGTTTTTTCAGGATTTAAATTTTTGGTTACTTTGGTCATGATTTGAGTTTAATGAGAACTTGACTCATTCATAGATAGAGCACAGCCTCCTAATCAATGAGCTATGCAGTTGTCTCAGTCCTGTTAATTAACCCTAAGCCGTGACATAGGGCTCCTTATGTGGCCTTGACAATGCACACCAAATGCATTAACAGGGACACCATCCATGCGCAACATGGCACTGTTAATACTCTGATATTTTACAGCTGCTGATGGAATCAGCCTCTCTGAGAACTACCACAGAGTTCGGGAAACCTTACTACCAGCCGGCCTCAGAACCATTAAACTGAGTTTTAGAGCAGTACCTTCATATGGAGATAACAGGAAGAGTTGCATAGCCATTATCAAGGAGGCATAAGCAAAATTCTATGAGTAGAGTCAAGGAGATCCAGCATTCATCATCCTAGGCAGGAAACAATGTAACACAGGTTTCATCTACGCCAGCCTAATAGATGAAGAAGGGGTTCGAGGCTGGTTAGCAGAATTTTTCTGCTTACCCCTAAAGTCTTTGCCTAGGAGGCCTTTTACAAGACAGTAGCAGGATGCAGTTAACATCTGCCCAAGATGAGTATTTTTATCGAGACACCATCTCTAGCCTTTACTTAACCAAGAGTCCCAAGGCAGGGGAATTTTTAGTCGGAGTTTATTTCTCCTAGCCTTTGCCTAAGAAGAGCACACTCTGCAAGGCAGCAGGGCTTGTGGCAGGTGGTACTGGGTTACGTGATACCAGTAGCAAGATTGATCTTGACTATCCTGACCTGACCTGGAAACAAATGAAACAAACTATGTAGCTCGAACTGCACGTAAGTTAACATTAAAAAAAGGTATTTTAACCATGCCTAATCCTAAATTAGTCAAGACCTTTTACGAAGACGATGAACATAGCCGTAGAATGCCTGGTAAAAAGGACTATTTAAACTTAAATAAAAATGTCCACATGCAAAAACGTTTGCTCTTATGTAATTTAAAGGAATTGTTTGTTGCCTTTAAAACCAAGAACTCAGAAATAAAAATAGGATTTTCAAGGTTTTGTACCTTGCGACCTAAATGGTGTATTACTGTTGGTGCCTCAGGAACACATTCTGTATGCGTCTGTGCTATTCATCAGAATTTGAAACTGCTTTTACATCCTCTTGGTGTGACATACAAAGAATTGTTACCTTATATTGTCTGTGATGTAACTAATAAAGACTGTATAATGAGGAAATGTGAAAAATGCCCAGCAACTATGAATGCATTGGTTGAAAAACTTTATGACATACTTGGAGAATTTGAAGATGATGATGAGATTGAATTTGATCAATGGACAACAACAGATAGGTCAAACTTAACACATAATAAAGAGCCAGTGTTTGAATACATTAAACTAGTACGTAGAAAACTGGAAAAACTTGCACCACATTCGTATTTAGCAAAGAGTCAAGCATTATACCTGAGATCAAGAAAAGAAGATATAAATGAGGTAACAGCATTATTTCTGGGTGATTTTTCAAAAAACTATAAATTTGTAGTTCAGGATGAAGTGCAAAGCTTTCATTGGACAAATTTACAATGTACACTTCATCCAGTGATTATTTTTTTCAAAAAAGAAGGCATTCTCAAGCACAAATCCTGTTGTATTATTTCGGATGATATGATCCATGATGTGAACATGGTTTATAAAATTATTGAGGTTGTTTGCAATGATATAAAAACAAATTTGCCTCAAATAAAAAATATTGAATACTTTTCAGATGGGTGTGCAGGTCAATATAAGAATTGCAAAAATATATTAAATCTTAGTTTTCCATTGTGAAGATTTTGGTTTTACTGCTAAACGGAACTTTTTTGCAACTAGTCACGGTAAGCAACCTTGTGATGGGATAGGTGGTACAGTCAAACGTCTAACAACACTAGCAAGTTTGCAAAGAGATATGGATAATCATATTTTATCTCCACAAACAATGTATAAATATTGCAATGAAAACATTGAAGGTATTAATTTCATATATATATTTCATCAGAAGATTTAACTTTGGTGAGAACCGCTCTTAAAGAACGATTGGATACTGCTAATACAATACCTGGAACACGTAGTTACCATCAGTTTGTACCACTTCGCCATCAAAAGATAAATTATTATTATTTTTTAATTATACCTTTTAACATATTTTAAAATACACGCATAACTTTTATTGATAAACTCAAATAGATATTAGATTTTTGCAGAATCATTATCAAAAATATTTGTATTTTATTTTATTTCCACTGCATTTGCTATCTATGCGTTTAATAAAACATGTTTGATAAGTAAAACGGTATAATTGCATATGTTACTATTTTGTTTAGGTAGGCACTAAGCTAATCAGTGTTGATGAAGAATTTGCTTTAATTCATGACTTTGGAAATATCCAGATAACAACTGTAAACCTAGTTCCAGGTGATTATGCTTGTGTTTCCTTTGAGCAAAAGTGGTGGATAGGAGTCATTGAAAATATTAATTTAGAAGAAAAAGATGTGCTTTTAAAATTTATGTGTCCTAATGGTCCTGCACGGTCGTTTAAATGGCCACCAAGAAAAAGCCAATGTTGGATTCCTGATGTCCACATTATTTGCAAAGTTGAGGTACCGATAACAAAAACAGGACTTTGCTACTATTTAGCCAAAGAGGACTTTAAAAAATTATTTTCCCAAGGAAGTAGAGATTTTTATATTTATGAGTTTATTATGTCTTATCCATTCTTTTTTTAAATATTATGTTGTGTGAACCAACTTGTAAATAATGTGAATGTAAAGCATATATAAAATCACTAAAGTTTAGTATTTAAAAAAAAAAATTTATATACGTTTAAATTTTGTTGTAAATATCATATGAAAATGCAAAAGATAATAAAGTCACTAAATTTGT
The DNA here is from genome assembly GCF_022113875.1 of Hydra vulgaris. Taxonomy (NCBI): domain Eukaryota; kingdom Metazoa; phylum Cnidaria; class Hydrozoa; order Anthoathecata; family Hydridae; genus Hydra; species Hydra vulgaris. The sequence continues at coordinate 64,381,754 of NC_061157.1, forward strand.
AGTTTTTAATTTCATTGATTGGTAAAAGGTGGGGTTATATTAAGTGTCTAATTTAAAAAATATTACAAAATTTTGTGTCTATATCAAACATCAATAATTCCTCAAGTAAATATAAGGCCAAAACAAAATTGGTTCGAAAAGTAGGTGTTGACCTTATTTTTAAGAAAATCGAAATTAAATTTTTTTATATCAGTCAGATTTTTTTTATAGCTATATTTGTCAATGCCCTTTTTTCTCGGCGTTAAATTTTTATGAAAAAAAATTACAAACAAAAAATTACAATGTTTTACAATAACATTTTTTTTTTTTTATTGTAAAACATTGGTGGAGCGTTGCTACATTGACTATCTTATAGTTTGCTGCAATAAGGAACTGCCGCTACACCGACTGAAGGTTTGGGTAGGGCAAGCAATCTATTATTTAAAAAAGAAAAACTTTGTTTAACCTTTTAAACTTTTACTGTCTGGTTTATTAGCGTTCTCCTTAAAGGTAAAGTTTATGGGAGAAACTTTTCTACTACCATGCAAGACTGTACATACAGTGCCCTGGTTAGGCTACCTCCCACCCCCAATTAGGAGGTCCAGCAAATTTAGGAAGCCCATTTACAAATTTAAAAGCTCTTTTAGGAATTAAAGGAGCTTTTTTATTTAAAGTAATACCTAATGAAATAAATTGGGACTAATATAGGGACACTTAAGAAACAATTACCTGTTGCAGATAAACTAATCATAGTTAACACTATTTTTTATCTTTCCTAAAAATCATTGATATAAAAAAACAAAAACAAAAAAAAATTTCTAATAATAGGCTATGACAACCAAAGTAACGAAACTCTAGTCTAACAAAACTTCTATATTTTGCAAATGGGTGGGGCAAAGCGGGACAGTGAAAAAGCAGCACTTATTCGTTAATTCCCTAGTAGCAAACAATATTGGCGTAATATTGGCACGGTATTGGGTATCTTGACCAAGATATCCGATATTGGCTAATCTTGGCCAAGATATCCGATATTGTGCCAATATTGTCAAGCAATATTACGCCAATATTGTCTTACCAATATTGGCAAACAATATTGCGCCAATATTATCCATTATCGTTTTACTGATATTGTTATGCCAATATTGGCGAAATATTGTTTGCCAATATGGGCTTTATATTAAATTTTACATATGGTACGCATGCGTAACATTAAGGAATATTCATTATGTCCTTTAGTTTTGTTAAATGTGTTTAAATGTAAATAATAGCATCTTTTTACATAAACAGGCATTCTTATGTTATTAATTTTTTAACAAAAACAAATAAGAGTTCAAAATAAAAGTTTTAATTTATGAAAATAGAAGAAGTAGGAAAAGTATTTTTAATTCAACATTTACAGAGTGAATCAGGAGAAGAAGTGTTGGTAATTTATTTTGAAACAGATTGTATCACGAAAAGAAGTAATGAGAGTAATAAAATTCTTTTATTCAACATTGGGAATTGAATTACGTGAAGAAATGGTTGTAATTAATTTAAAACATATTGCATCACGAGAAGAATAGGAAAAATATTGCTATACTCAAGTATCAAGATTGAAATAGTAAGTTTACTCTTAAATGAAAATACTTTGAGAAAATTTCATCTATAAAATATAAGTTTTATAGTCTATTTATTTTATTAAAAATATTCGTTTAAGAAATAAATATGTCATTATTATTGTTTATAACTGTTATAAGATTTTAATTTACGAAAAAGGTACCCCTGCTTGAATAATAACATCAATAATATATATATATATATATATATATATATATATATATATATATATATATATATATATATATATATATATATATATATATATATATATATATATATATATATATATATATATATATATATATATATATATATATATATATATATATATATATATATATATATATATATTATTGACCTTCACACACTCATATGCACACACACACACACACACGCACATAAATTTATTACAAGATAATAATTTTGCAATAAAAAAGTTTTTTTTATAATGTTTTTTATTTTATATAGCATTTTATTTTATGCAATAGTTTAATGCAATGCTATAGGTAATAAACTAATCAATAAGTTAAACTAGATCTGCTACATCACGTTATGTTAAGAGTAGTTAAACAAGATTAAAGTAAAATTCACACAATAAGTAATACTGAAAATAGTAAAAATTATATAAATGCGACTTTGAAAATGCAATAAACTTTAGTGAGGATTGATGTTGGACATTAGCCTTGGAGAATAAAACTGATATAGAAAATTTATATCAGATATATTGAAATCTTTCAACACATTTCACAACTCCTACTTCTAAAATTAAAAGCTTATAGAATAAATGACTAACTCTACAATTGGATTTAAATGTTACCTAAGAGATCGGCATTAGAGTATCATTGTAAGTGGTACATACTCAGAATGGATAATAGTAAATAGTGAGGTCCCTCATTATTTACTTTTCAGGCTTGGTCGGGAAGCGGAAGCGATCGCTCTCGAATACTGACCACGGAAATCATATTTAGTTGCGAAAAACTGGCCAGGTTTTTTAGTCGTTTTGAGAACATTTAAGTTTATTTACGAAACAAAAAATTTTTGTTTTACGGACATACATGGAAACATAATAAACTTGAATGTTCCAAAACATCTTTGTGCGAAAGAATAAAAAAAATATTCGCGAACACTAAAAACCCACTAAATTAACGAAGAAACTAATTCTATTAGTTCACAAAATACGCTGACTTAGCAAAATAAAGTTTTAGAGTATCCTGTTAAAATGTTTTAGAAATTGTCATATTCACGATTTGTTACGTTTTGAGATTTCTAGTTTGCTAGTTTTAAAAATTTATATTATTTGTTTACAAAAATAAATATTTTAAATATATATTAAATTGTCAAAATTTCAAAAGTTTATTATAAATTATAGATTTTATTAGTATATTCTTATTTTTTTATTTAAAAAGTATGTATTCTTTATGTAAATGTAATTTTGTGTATCTGTTTTTTATCGTAATGTATCTTTTAAAGCAATTTTTATGATTTAAACAAAGACATACAAAAATAATTGCGTTTTCAATGAAGTTGTAATTGTTATACTTAATAAAACTAATAATGTAACAAACTTATAAGAAGTTTCTGGTTACTAAACACAAACAACGCATTCAAAGTAACTCGCGGATGAACAAGCACCGCGCCTGAGGTCACGACAGAACACAAATATATATATAGCAAATAATTAGATATAAAGAAAAGTTTCTATATATTGGTTTACCAACCCTAATTATTTTCGCTTAAGTTACCATCCTAGAAACTCGTTATACTTTTTTCTGCTTTAAATACTAATTAAAATTAAAAAGCCCACTCACTAAACATCATCAGCGATATTGTGAAGCAGTTTCGCTTCCTCGTCATAAAATATTTTTAACCTATTTAGTTGATTTCTATCTTGTTAATTTAATTTCTATAGTAATTCAATGATTTAATTATTTCATTTATTTATCTTACTAAGAAGAATTGCTTCAAATATGTTAAACTTTTCAAACTACGCGAAACATAAAATAGGTATTGAAAAAATTAACTTTTTTATTTATAAAATAATTTAGCTTAAATAAAACTAAAACTTGCGAACTTTGCTAAATAAAGAGCATTTTTTTCTTTTTTAAACAATCGCAGGTTGATACTTTATATAAAAAACATCGCTTAATTTTATAAAAAAAATTACAAAAGAGCGATGTTTCTAAAATATTTGTTCTAAACGTAATTTATTTAGCTTTAAGTTTTTTCGCGTCTAAAGATATTTAATTTGCCTAATTTTTTTTTTTTTTTTGTAATTGTTTCTCATCGATCTAATTAATCTTTTGCGCTTTTTTTTTTTTTGCTTTTTAAAATGTTTTCAAAACGACTAAAAAATCTGGCCAGCTTTTCGTAACTAAATATTATTTACGTGGTCAGCAATCGAGAGCGATCGCTCCCGCTTCCCGACCAAGCCTGACTTTTATGATATATAATAAAGATTTTTCTGATTTGGTTTTAGATGTATCTGTATTTACAGATGATACTAAGTTATACCGCTTGCTTTTTGATAGCTCACCATTCAATATCCTGCAATAAAGTATGGACATTATAGCAAACTGGGCAAAACTATGAAAACTAAGTTTTAATGTAAAAAAATGTAAAGTTATACCCTTAGGATCAACAAATACAAAATTTTCCTTTAGGACAAACAATGTCCTTAGGACCAACAAAATCAACATTCATTTATATACTTGTTGATAAAAATCTCAATACTTCAATTAATATTAAAAACTCTAAAGAAAATATTAAAAACTCTAAAAAAAAATAAAGGGATCTTCATTGACAGTAATTTGACTTTTATTTTGTAAGTACTAAGAATAACACCACCAATAAAGTTGTAGGAATGATCAAAAGATCATTTGTCAATCTCAATATCTTGACATTTCGTACTTTGTTTATTTTCCTTGTTCGTCCTCACCTTGATTCTTGCAGCTCTGTCTACTATCCTAGACTTTAAAAAGATCAACAATTAATTTAAAATGTTCTATCCTAGTCTAGGAAACTTGTTTTTGGACAGACTGGACTTACTTACAACCAAAGACTACTGAGACTAAATTTAACTAGCATGAGCTATCATTTCTTATGTAATGACATGGCAGAAACTTACAAATGCATTCACAATCTTTATAATTGTAGTTGCAACCCTTTTGTTTCCTCATAAAATACCATTCAGTATTTTATCTATCAACACCTGTGTCAGAATGATGTCATCTGCACAGCCATTATATTTATTATTGTAATTACAGATCATTAAGTAGTTAACCTGAGTTGTAATAGCATGTGTGTTAATATGACCACTTCTTAATATTAATATATGATTATATATTTAGTTAGTATTTATTCAACTCCAACTTAACAACATGCGATCATGCTTATAAATTGAAAAAAATGTTTTGTAAGACAGATGTCCTGAAAAAACTTTTCAAATATGGAATTCACAAATTTGTAGAATAGTCTACCATCTGAAATAGTGTTCAACATCTGTCACGACATTAAAAAAACATCTAGATGCATCTTGTGTTCATTAAATATACAATTGCAAAATGGTAAATATTTACTTAGAGCTTCCTTCCTTAATGTCATATTTAAATAAGAAAGTACTATCATAGAAACCTTTCCAAACTGCCCTACTTTAAAATTCACTTTTTTTTACTAACCAATAATTAAACTCTACTTGCAATAAAAAGTGATTACATTAAACATTAAGAAATGAATCTCAATAATTTTTAGACTAATATTTTTAGTTAAACAAACAAAAAAAATCTCAAAAAAGAAAGTTAATCTGAAGTTTTTTTATATCATAAATTTATTTGTGATTATTTTTTAGCTGATGTACCGTTAAACTGAAGGTGGTAATACAGTTTACAAAATTTGCACTGGCTGAATTTTTTAATTAAAAAACAATATGTGTGCCATAAATGTAATCTGTTTTTCATGGGGTATCAATAAAAGATTGGTGTGTTGGCCAAATCACTTGCAAGCATCTTGCTATTAAACTGCCATACGTAAAGTCACGTTTTTAAAAGTAACTGAAAGCAGCTGAAAATAAGAATTTTTTGGTAATTGTCTTATTTACAATATTGTTTTTGTTTTATTTACAGTATTGTCTTTGTTTTTTTATCTAAACAGCTATGTTTGACTCAAATATAGTAAATATTGATTGTTTATTATGGTTTCATCTCTTCTTTATACTTTTTTTTGACAGTTATGAGAATGCTTTAGAACGGAATTTTCTGTGCCTCCAGCTTAAAAGGATGCAGGTTACAAAAAAAGTTACACTAATGAGATTGCCTCTCAGTTTCTCAAAGATTGAAGAAATCTTTAGTGTTTTAGGGTTAAGTGATTCCACCAGAGCTTTGCTTGACTATCTCTTTCGATTTATTTAATTTTTTTGCCGATTATAGATAAAAAAAGATCTTCTAAACCTATAAGAAAAATTATGGAACAAAGATACCTTATGAATCAATAGTATATATCAGTGAATTGATATTAGTTAATAGTTTTTGGAAACAGTACCATGAACTATAAAAATTTCAAATTTTTAAAATATATGATACATTTATATGAAACATACAATCAAATGATACAATATGATATATGATTGACTATAATTATGTTGTATATCAGAATGTTTTATATAAATGCTTATTACATTTTATTGTGATTTTTATCTTTTATGCCCAGTTAGCGTTGTATTTTGTATAGCAATGACTACTAATCTCAGATATCTATGACATCTGTAGGGTGTATTCACCGCTACAGATGTCATAATCTATTTATAACCAATTGCTTTTACTCTTCCATAATGTCATATTTTAATAAGAATCACATTATGGAAAACCGTCTAATACATACACATGAGGAACCATTATACTTTTAGTACAACCAATTATATTACATTTGTTTTCTTATTTTAGATGAACTTTCGGTTGGAGGAGATGAGAAACAACTTACAGCGGCAATCTTAATACAGCTAATGGCCAAAGAAATATGTTTTTCATACTCAGTGTATGGAATAAAACAAAAACGACCTGCAAGGTCGTTATAGGTAAATCACATTGTTTGTATTCTACATCCCATTTCCTTTTGATAAATAAATATTTTAACAAAAGCTAATTACTTTACAATATTTATACGTGAAAAGTAATATATTTCAAAATTATATTGTGATGATATTTAAAAAACATTTTGTAGAGTTGCGTTTAGTCGCTTATCGTTGTATTCGTTCATTTCGAATTCGTTACTGACAAAAGTATTAAAGAAAAAATTGGCAGCTTTCTAGCGACGGCCATTAATAAAGATTACGGAAGAAAAATAGAACCGTAACTGAGCAACGCCCAATATTGAGCAATGAAATAAGTATCGCCAATATTATGAAAGTCGATGCCCACTATCTTATAGTGAGAGTATAATACAGTACTTTATATATATATATATATATATATATATATATATATATATATATATATATATATATATATATATATTTTTTTTTTTTTTTTTTTTTTTTTTGTACGTGACTTTAAATAACATTGATTTTATTTTGTTATATTTTGGTTTTGGAAAACTCTATACCTCTTTTTTTCATTTGTATCTGTTTCATATAACTTTAAATAAATTTAATGATTTCGAATTTTTTTTTCTTAAAGCGTGTTCTATGATTATTGTCATCTCCTAGACTATAACCTGTTTAACTCAAAAGAATAATGCAGCCTAGTACTATAGTATCACTTAAACTAGAAAACTGTTAGTAATTTTAATTATTACAAATTTGTAGAAGGCAATATTTTTTATTATTTTTTAATAATAAAAATTTAATCGAAAATACTCAATATATTGCCTTAATTTAGTTATATATATTATATATATCAGGATAATATTGTAATCTATATTAGGCCAATATTGGCCAGTATAATATCTCCATTATTGGCGCGATATTATTTTAAATATTGGCGCAATATCATAAACTATATCGGGCCAATGTTGCAGTGTGAACATTTTGCCAATATTGGCCAATATTGACTTTACGGTATTGGGGCAATATTGTATTGCCAATATTGCCCAATATTGACTTTATAATATTGGCGCAATATTGTAGCGCCAATATTGGCCAATATTGGCAAAATGTTCACACTGCAACATTGGCCCGATATAGTTTACAATATTGCGCCAATACTGTAAACAATATCGCCCCAATATTGCGCCAATATTGTTTTCTACTAGGGTTGTAAAGCTTTAAAAGTAATAAAAAATGAAGGCATTTTATTATTTAAACTTGTTCAGACATTAAAATCTTAACATGTCAATTCAAATTATACACCCATACACCCATACAAATTCAAAATTTAAGTAGGGCAAAACTAATATATAATATTAAATTGGTAACAATTACTAAATCTAAAATTAACAAAAAATATCATGAATTACATAAGTTACACAAAAAATATACTGAAACTGTTTGATATCATATTTGATGAGCTGGCTTATTTGCTTATCAGCTGGCTTATCAGCTTATTTGCAATATGTATCATAACTTGATATGTATCATCAGCTTTTCGAATTCTAAGTTCTTTTTTATTCACAGCTAAAACTGCATTTCATCCCATTGGATGATTGATTTTTTTTAATATAATTTCTTACCTTATATGGTAATGTAGACAACTATGCATAGTTGTTTACATTGAACATTATTAATAATCAAAGTTAAGTTATAAAAATAACAATTCATTTGTATTTATTACTAATATTGCTTTTCTAAATAAAGAAAATAATATTTTAGATCAAAAATAAAGTCATAAAACTGGAAACAAAATGGTTGTAATATAGTCAATTATACAAATAACTTGTTGTCCCGATATGCCCCAGAAAAGTAATTTTAATGAAATTAAAACTATTCATAAAATTCATCTTTAGATATTTTTTTAAAACCAGATTCTAAAAGAGGATAAAAAATACTGTCAAGATGAATCTTTTATCTTTGTATTGCCTAAGAAAATACGCAAATTTTGTTTTTCTCAAATTACTGATACATTTTGGTACTTTTAATGCGTTTCTGTACTTCTAAAATTAATTTTTTTACAATAATAAAGCACAATAATTAAAAATGTCCCGATATGCCCTGGGGGTGCTATACCCCTCTCCCTACCTTCCACTCAAAAAAAGCAATTTTTAAGTTAAAGTCGATTTTTTATAGAAAAAAGTTGATTAGTTGGGTGTTTGACACATTTCATAAGGGTGATTTTAGGTTTTGAGTAAATTTTTTTTTGAGAATTCGCACCTCTTATTTTATTCCTAGATATGCCCCTGCATCAGAAATTACAAATCTTTAAAACATAATATTTTATGGACAGATATATATATCAAAATTTATCATATATATATATATCAACATTATCTGACTTTACGTTACACTTTTATTAAGTGGCGTTCAAATTTTAACAAAGTAAAGCATTATAAAAAAATTTATAAATAGGCTAAAGTTGCAAAAAAGATAACAAATAAATCGGTGTTAAGAGAGATGAAAAGATTTTTTAAAAATGCCAGATGAACGCAAAGCAAATATATTTTTTTGATACGACTTAATATTTTATGGACAGATTTTAAATGCCAAGTTTAACTATTGACTATTTTATTTTCTATTTACTATTTTTTTCAGGATATTTTATTTGCGACGTTAACAGATTGCAAATTTATTTTTAATTATTGGAGCATCTTCACGATCCTATAAATATGAGTTGCTTTAAATTTTTTTTGGTGTTATTCATGTTATTTAATATATATTTAATTATTGTTCGTTTAATGACATTTTAGAAGTAAATGTTATGAAAATCGTTATATATAAGAAATTGTCTACGCATTTGACACATGAATATCAATAAATAAATAGGATCTAGTTACATAGTTAATTAAATACTTTTTGTTCATAAACCATAATTAAATGCATCGTGTTTCATAAGTTTTTTTACGAAAGTGACTGTTCCACAAGTTACTGTTGCGAAAAGAATTCATTTCGACATGAAAAGTGAATTTTTATAATGTTTAAATTTTTTTATTCTAAAAATAACAAATAATTACAAACATTTTGGTACATAATGTTTGTAATTATTTGTTATTTGTTAAAAACGCTTATTTCGCAAATTCTACGTTAATTTCGTTTGTAACAAAAAAAGCCTAATTTTGAAATTCAACGAAATGCTATATTTCGGGATGAGTAGTTGCGAAATGAATGTCGGCATTTTTAAATGTTTTATTTATTTCGGTACGAAAAAAAATTACCAATTTATCGTTAACAATTTTCTTTAGAAAGAATTTTTTTTAAGGAATTTTTCAAAACGTTCCGGTTAATAACTCTAAATAATAGCTTATTTTGTTATAGTTTCCGGATTTTTTCTGATAGATTTTTGTAGTCTTTTTATCTTTTTTTGCTTGCAGGAGTTTTTGTTTATAAATATTTTATATATAACCTTTGTTTAGTTTTTGATGATTTTTTACCATAAGTAACGCAAGTTGCGTAATGAAGTTCACTTTAATAATCAACGCGATTTCTCTTGATTTTTTCAATTTTTCATGAATTATAATGTTTTTTATACAGTGATTTGAAAATATGTCTGATGTAGAGTATCAAATTGCAACATTATCTGACTTTACGTTGCACTTTTTTAAAAAAGTGGCGTTCAAATTTTAACAAAGTAAAGCATTATAAAAAAATTTATAAAAAGGCTAAAGTTGCAAAAAAGATAACAAATAAGTCGGCGTTAAGAGAGATGAAAAGATTTTTAAAAAATGTCAGATGAACGCAAAGCAAATATTTTTTTTTTTGATTTAAGAATAATAAAAAACGTTTAACTTATTTTTCTATAAAGAAATGACAAACATAATTTATTACAGAGATGTTTATTTTAGCAATGAACTTTAAGGGGAATCCATATCTAAAAAAAGGAAATTTTAAATAATGATGTCTCGCTAAGGTCCGCGTTATTTTAAACTGAAAAGAATTGAAATATGACTAATTAATTTTTTTTTTGTAAAATATTTTATAAACTCAATATCGGTTGTGCTAAACTTTAAGAATATTTTATATTTGGTTAAAAAAGTCGAAAAAAATGAACAATAAAGGGAATTCTGTTTAGAACCTTCTTGATATAATTTTACCTAACAGCTTTGATGGCGTTTACATCAGGTGAATTGCCCGGTTCGGTGCTAAAGCATTAATTGCATTATTTTGGAGCAATTTGAGCCACTATTGCTCTAGATATATCTATGTCGTTAAATAAAGTTTGTCATTGTGGTCTTTTTACATTCGTTTTACATAGTGCATTTGTAAAAATTTTTTAAATTGTTGAACTTTTTATTGTAATTGATGCCACAACTCCTTAATTTTGAGTAACCTTAAGTGTACCACAAGATTTTAAGATATACTTTTTATAAATATTCATGATTTTCCTGGAAATCATATCAAATATCAAATAGTTCTATTTGGTAATGACACACTAAAATTGATAAAAAATTTTTTTTTTTTTTTTTGATTGCTTAGGGAGCCAATCAAATATAAAATATTTTCTTTTTAACAGCATAGGACTAACAGCGTCTAACTTTAACCAACTCTAACTTTAATTAAACCCCTTTTTTAACTTAGTTTTTAATGTTAGGACCAGCTGAGGTTTCCTTCCTTACGCCTAATTCATTTTTTTCCTTCTATGAATACCTTTTCCATTTCTGTATGAAATATTATTATCGTTTTTAAGATGATTTTTCTAATGATTTCCTTTTTCTTCTAGACAGTTTAAAAACGAATTTTAAAGTAGTTGAAGTTGTTTTGACTTCTAAGCTTAAGCCTCTAAGCTTAAGCCAAAACAATTTTCTCACATATTGGCGGAAATTGTAACTAAGCTCTGTGAAAATTTTGTCAAAAGCTTTTTTTCAATAAACACTATGTAGATCCTGGAAAACGACGACTATCAAAAAAAGAACTGGCTGGAGAAAGTAAATCCAATGTGACTGGAATCTTTGCAATAATTTTTATACATACAACCGACTATTTTATTCAACAAGTAAAAAAAAGAAATGATGTTCCAAAAGTTACATTTTTGTCTCAAAAATACATAAATACTAACATCATCTTAGCGCAAACGTGAGTCCTTACAATACTACAGTGAAAGATGAAATTGTCAATTAGGAAGGTTTCACGTAATATCCGGCAGTTTTTGATGACAGGCTCAAAAGATAAGTTTACTCTATCAACTAACTTGTTTTGCCAACTAATCTCCCTATTTGAAAAAACTTTAGCAAATATAAAAAAGTTGTATTTTGGATAAATTTAATCAAGTTACTTGATATGTTGCATTTTAAAACTTTTTGTTAATATATCTAATTATAATTATTGCAGTCGATAATTAATTTCGTTAGTTACTGAGTTAATTAAAATCCTGTGAAATTAAAAAAAAAATTATTTTGTCAAACTGCGAGCCTCAAAATATTGTTCATTCAATAAACGTTTCTCAGTATAAAAAACGCATGTATCCCACACGGAACAACACATGGAACCCATCTGGTAAAAGTGTTTTTATTTGCTAGGCTAACGTCAACGAGTGTTTAATGTCATTTTTTTATTTTCTGTATAATAGACCTTTTTCTAAACTACGTGCGTTATTTAAGAAAGACCATGAGTTGAAAAAGACCAGGGAGGGTTTTTCAACTTTCAACGAGCTGTGTGAATAGTAATTGTTTTTGTAAAAAGTTTATTTTTTTGCTCATGGTTCACTTAAAAATTACGGAGTAGTTCATTATGAAAAGTTGTTAAAACTTACGCGCAACTAATTTTGCAGCACTTATTCAGTTTTATTTAAAAATCTTATAAAAAAAATCCTCTATGAAAATCAAACAACAAAGATGTTCACTATGCTAAAAATAGATTTTTAAGCTGTTAGGATCATATAATGATAGAATGTTAGAAATTTCAAAATTTTTAATATTTTTTATAATAATACATAATTCTCATTAAGTAAGTATTTTCTGCGAGCTTCAATAAGAAAAGAATATAATAAATTTGAACAGATCGTAATATGAGATGAAGTGATTAAACTAGGTATTTGAATACTTGGCTTTTTGATGCCGACTTTAAAGTCAAAATCTAGGACTCGTTTTTCAGAGCGTGTTGTGAAGATGTATTTTATTGTTTCAGTTATGAGAGTTTTATAACAGCTTATATTGTATTTTGAAAGTCGAATAACTTAATTTAATTACATATAGCTTGTTGTTGTTGTTGTTGTTGTTGTTGTTGTTGTTGTTGTTGTTGTTGTTGTTGTTGTTGTTGTTGCTAACGTTTTTATTGACTTTTTTGGTATTAGAACCGTGTTTATTCTGGTAATGCAATGCAATAGAAAATATGTTGAATTACTTTTATTACCTACTCATTTATTTTTCAATATTTATTTTTTATATATTTGCAAAATTTAACAAAAATAATTTTAAAAACTCTCTTGTCCTTTTTTCTCACGCACAAGTGGTACCCAATTTTTTTTTTCCGTTTCATTTATTTAAATAATATAAATGATATAGAGTTTAAACATTAACACTCTAAAATTTTAACAAGTTGAAAATTTTACACACATTTCTAACTGAGCTTGCTTTAAAACCTTAAAATAAAAATATGGTTACATAGCAAAAAAAAATATTGAAAAAAAAAAAAAAAATTTAAAACAAGAGCATAACATTTCGTGCGTGGGATCGGATAAATTTCTCTTAAAACAAGAAATAAAAGAAGCAGCTTTTTAAAGTAATGATATTAAAAAGTTTCTAAAACATGTTTTAATACTTCGCACCTCAATTTTTTGTAGATCACACCAAATATTGTTTTGGTGTGGAGACACCAAAACAATATTTGGCACTATTGTATGGCATGGCTCTTTGATTATAGTGTCTTTCCGGAATGCCTGAACAAGCGAGTTCTTTTTAGAAACTTTTATTTTAATTCTACTTATCACTTTACAATGGGATTTTTACAATGGGAAACTGGGTCTTGCCACGGAAACTGGGTCTTGCCACGGAAACTGGGTCTTGCCACGGAAAAAATAAATTATAATCTTGATTGAGTCATTTTCTCTGGAACAAAATCATCAAGTAAATACTTGATCATGCAAATACTGATTTATTTCTCTATGGCATATTATCACTTAGTTTTGTTCGCAACAATATTTCTAAGATGTTTCATGCCTCATGAAAACAATTGAAAAGACAAATTTCTTCGTTACACTTTTCTTTTCGTTTTATCATTTAGTATTGACTATAGGTTTTCAATTAAATTTAAGTTAGATAATGAGTAGATAAGCATATTTTTTCTTTCTTAAGTTATGCAGTGTGCCTAAAATCATGTACTTGATGCAATTGTTATCATCAATGAAAAATTTATCATCTGGAAGTAGCTCCATGTAACTTGGCTTTTCATAATCAACTGGTTTTGATCCATAGTTCTATTGTTTTTGTGAATCCTTTCAATATCATGCGTGGCAAAACAACCTCATACACTTGATTTCATTTGATTCTAAAGGGACTTTGATACATTAAAGTTAAAGGTACTTTGATATACTTTTTCTTACTACGCTTCCAAACACAGAATCTTTGAACACATCTATGGCTACTTTTCTCCGTTTCAAAATAACCCTGCTTCTTTGTGCTTTGAATTTATTGAAGCCTACGCGCAGTGTTTATCTTTAATAAAAGAGACTTCTCTGCATTCTAATAAGAACCTAAATTTTTGCACTTGTGTAAACGACGGTTTAAAGTTTTTCCAGAGATACTGGTATAATAAGTTTTTACTTTTATGTCATCTGTAGAAAGCATTTATCTTTTACGTTGCAGTTTTACTACCTTCTTCTTAATCAAAACCGAAAACCTTCAGCATCCTTACACTTTAATCAGTACTGATATTTTTTGCACATCCAATCTTGTAATAGTCTTAATAATTATTTACTGACGTCGATTGACAACTTATATCTATTTTGTATATTTTTATATATTTAATTTAAAAAGTAACAAATTAGCATATTACGTTATTAATGATTGCATATAAAATTATATATACAGGTTAAAGTCAATCCTGTCTATACGCAGTTAATATTTATATATTATCAAAAAATCATTGAATACTTTTTTTTATATGTAAGTACGTCATTATTAAAACATTTAAAACTTTCGTATTTTCAGAATATACAAATGGCCGGGTCAAAAAGCAAAAAATATTATTGTGTTATTGCCAAGCCCCTAATAATCCACAAATAATACATATTCCCATTTATAAATATATTAATACATATGCATATATATATATATATATATATATATATATATATATATATATATATATATATATATATATATATACATATATATATATATATATATATATATATATATATATATATATATGCATATATATATATATGCATATATATATATATATATATATATATATATATATATATATATATATATATATATATATATATATATATATATATATATATATAATATTATATTATATACATTAACCATCATTCATAAAAATTCAAAAAAAAAATGTTAATAATAAATTCAGAAATGTAATTAAAAAAACAAATGAAAACAAAGAAAAAGAAGAACAAAATGTTTAAAAAACAAACAAACAAATATAAAAAAAAGTCAAAAATATATTCAATGTATTTTTAAACTATTGCGATTAAAAAAATAGTATTAAGAAATATTATACTAAGAATTCAAAAAATCTGAATAATTTATTCACATATAAATTTAGATCAAAATAAAAAATTATTTAAAGAACTTATTTTGTTGCATATAAAAAAAAAAACACATCATATGATATTCTGATGACCGCTAAATGGATCTATAAGAAGGCCATATAATATTCTAATGACCGCAAAATAGCTCTTGAAGAAGTCCACATTCTTATATATTTATACATTATATATTTTCATTATTTAAAATTTGATACAGGTAAAATTTTGCACAGTAGCAGGTTTTAGGGGGGTGGGGCATGGGGTAGTAGTCCCCTTCCTTGGGACTTTTTTTCATTAATATTCTTTTGTAAATTGACTATTAAAAAGAGTTTGACTATTGTACTGACGAATGAAATTGACTATTATACGTACTATACGTGTATGAACTTGATTATTACACTAAAGTATCAGAAGTTTAAAAAGAAAGTTACTTATAAATGAAAATATGCAAACCTTTTTTTTTTTTTTTTTTTTTTTTGAAAACCTTCCTTGGCAAGTACAATGCCGATATTTTCGGCAATTTAATTTTCGATAAAGTTTATGTGATTTTTCCACGAGACAAAAAGTCTAAATAAAAAATTATAGAGAAGAAAAGAATAAATTTAGATTTATTATGAAACTCATGTTTTATATAAAAAGTAGGATAAATAAAACTAAAATAAACAACAAATATTTGAAAAGCGGAGATATTAGTTTTATTTTCGGCAAAATGTTTTAAAAGTAGTAAAATCTTTTTTTTGGAAAAAAACCGTTTTTTTTTTTTTTTTGGCGTTGGCAGAAAAATCAAATAATAAAAACAAAATATTAGGATCTAAAATTAAAGCAATTATCATTCAAATATAATGTGATTTACAATTAAACAGGAGTTTAAAGACGGCCGTCGGTTTTTTGTCTCATTTTTATTAAGTTTTAAAAATAAGAGAAGTTTATTTTTATAAAAAAATTTGGAAACTAATTCTCTAAAAAGAAGTTCAAACAACAACTTTCAGCTTTTTTTTAAACGGAACTATAACTCGAATAAGAATAATTAAATAAAAAAAATAACAATTAAAAAAATGGATTTTGATAAACTCAATGAGTAGTTATTTTAAAAAAATGTCATATTTGGAAGAAAAAAAAGTCATGAAATGACCACATAAAAGGAGCTTCATAACTTTTTTAAAAGTTAGACAGACATTGTTCAATTATAAATCATTGTTTAACTGTTATTGAATAAAAATGTCCCAATTATAAAGTGTAACATACAGGTTACACTTTATAATTGAACAATGTCTGTGTAAATTTTTTTTATTTGCAACTGCTCAACTATTTTAGCATAAAAATATGCACAAAAAGATTGAATGACTACTGCAAAAAATAACCTATGAGAGAAACTTTTTTAAAATCAAATTTACATAAAACTTTATACGTGTTAAAGAAAAGAAAAAAATTGATAATTTTTCTAAAAGTAATCATGAAAAAAAAAATAAAGTTCCTTTTATGTGGTCATTTTATGACTTTTTTTTTTTTTTTTTTTACCAAATATGACATTTTTTTAAATTAGCTACCCCTAAGAGTGTTGGTGTTTTAAGGGGTTCGGGGTTTATATATATATATACATAAACCCCGAACCCCTTAAAATTTCTAACTGTAGGCATCTGCCAGTACAACTAAATACTTCATGTTATTATTATAAAGCTTTAAAGCCTTGCTAATTATATGGAAACTGATATGACAAAAGGATCAGAGCGATCACAAGAGCTTTTAAGAATAGTAACCAATAATGCGTTGAATGAAGACATTTGCTGTTTATAATTTGTATTAACAGAACACAATAAAAAAAGATTTCTAGAACATACACACTAAGAAAAATTTCTAGAACACATTTATGCAATGACTTGCACAATCGCAAAGATTTTAACAAAGACTTTCATAACAGTATATAAAAAATTTGTTACCACTACCTTATAAGTTTTTTTTGTTGTTGTTGCAAATGTACCTTAAATCATTGGGATAACAATCCTACCTTAGATAAGAAACATTTTCATAATCTTGAGGCAGTCTTTTAAAACTAATGGAGTTATAAAATAAAATTAGAAAAGTAAAACTATTTAATATTTACATTATGATCATGTAAACTTTAATTAGTTTTACAGCAAAGGATTTAAAGTTTTTATATTTTAGTTTGATAACTCATTTCTTATCAAAATTTTATCTCAAGTTTTGGCACTATGGTTGTATGGGGGAGTGTCAAAAATGTACATGTATTAATAGATAGCGTCGTAAAACATTAGTTTATTTTTAAAAACTTTATTTTATTAAACGACTTTAAATGCTACACCAGATTTTATAGTTGATAAGTTGCAAATAAAATGTTATCATTGTGATTAACCGCATTTAAATGGACAACTACCGCAAAGAAAAAAAAAGATTTTAAAAAGAATTAAGATTTTTAACAAACGCTATTTCGGCATTTGTAGTTATAGTGTTATTATCATTGATAACCACAAAGGTTTTAGAAACTTGGCGCGGATTTAACTTTTATTTTCTTTATTGCTTGATAAGCAGCCTCTAAACATAGTTAACGCAACTGAAAGTTTTCATTGAATTCTGATATGATAAAGAAATAAAGCCTAAGATATAAAGTGCTACTTTTTACCTTCTCCCATTTGCATCAAATGGGATTTAATAAATCCGCAGCAAACCAATTTTAATATATAAAAAATATTTTATATATTTTCTTCTGTTCAAATGGAGGGCTAATTTAAGTAGTAAGTCTGCCATAAGTAAAAAGTGATTTTTAGACTGGTGATTTTTAGACTGTGTGTGAAGTAAAAAGTGATTTTTAGACTTTAAATAACTAGAAAGGTATACACAATTCACAAACAGTATTAACTTATCAGTAAATATAAAATTTCATATGACAAAACTGTAGAGAGATTATTTTTCTACTAATAAAATAGTTCACGAGAGGTCGAGAACAATTTTATTTAACAACTTGATTTTGTACTTGAGTGCAATTTTTATGCGCAGATTTTTCTAAAAGAAGATAATATTAGAAACAGTAAAAAACAAAAACCTGTGTAAGTTACAGTTAAAGTTATTTATTATAATTATTTCGATGTTTATCGTGCATTTACCGTTTTTACCGTAAGGCTAAACCCTAATAAATATGTTAAAAAACATATTTCTATTTTTTTTGATATTTTCCGTAATTAAACACGTCATTCACTCTAATATTTTTAGTAAATATAATTTTTATATAAAATAAATTTTCTCCTTTTAAATCATCCTAAAATAATAATGTAGCCGAAAAGGTTTTAGTTCAAACTGCTCACATCTATAAGTACACACACCTATTCTATTCAAACTGTACATTATAAATACAGAATTGTTATATATACGCTTACAATGCACTTGGTATAATTAAAACATAAAATTAATTCAATATTTAACTGTTTGAAAGTTAATTCAAAAGTTATTGGCAAAGTTTTCACGACTTGAAACGTTTTGTTTTATATTAATCTTTTTATAAATAAAATGTCATTAATGATTATAAATAGCTACAAGATCTAGAAAATAAATTTGAACTAATAAATTTTGACTTATTTGTTTATTTCGGTACGTAGTTAATGTAATTAACAGAATCATTAAACCAAATAAGTTGGATATAAATAACAGTTAAGTACTATACTATACAAAATATTCTTATTTTATAATAGACTATATCTTCATTACCTGGATTTATTTTTGGTTTGTCTTGAATCATTTTTCTAAATTAAAAAAAAAACATTTTGCTAAATTAAAAAAAAAAAAAACTCTTTGACTGGCCATTAAAATAACTTAAGGTGTGTGACGCCTCTGGGAGTTAACCGATTTTATCTTCTATATTGGTTAACTACTTGCTTATAATAATATCAATATTTGAATAATTTGAAAATTTAAATGGTACTTTAAACTTCTTTTAACAAGTTGAAACACAAAATTGGTTTTCAAGACAAACTAAATATTAAAATGAGCAAGGCATTAGAGTCAACTTATATATGTTTACTTTTAATATTTACGCTAACAATGAATGTTCTACTTTTAACTTTTCTGAAAAAACGATATTCCTATATAAACATTTCGATTTTATTTAATGCAAGTATTTCCGTCTGTGAGATTTTGCAGGTGACTTTAGGATATGTTCCTGATCTACTAGCTCAATTAGATTTCATAAAAGTAACAGTTTCTGGAAATGGATCATGGGTTTGTATAGGATCATCATTATTAACGTTTATTTTTGCCGTCGTTGTTTTGATGCATTTTCTTGTGCTTTCGGTTTCAAGAATTGTGGCAATAAAATATCCTGTTTTTTATGTAGCAACTTTTTCAAAAAAAAAGCTGTCAATTATTTTATTGATTTTATGTTACATTTACGGAATCATTTGGCCAGTTTTTCCACTTTTTAAATGGTCAAAGTACGCTAAAGATATTGACGAAAAACGCTGCTCCCTAGACTGGCGTTTAGAACAAAAAAATAGTTTTTCTTATATAATTTGCGTTATTTTGTTTGCTTTTATTTTACCGTTTGTTACAATATTTATTCTTTTGTTTTGTAAAAAGTATGCTACCATAGTCAATCAAAGCTCCCCTAGTCGAAGAAGACACTCTTCAATTGAGTACCAAAAAAAAATTAAAGGATTGGAAAAGAAATACTTTAACATGTGTGCAGCATCAACAATTTTGTATACTTTAGCTTGGAGTCCGTACGCAGTCGTAGGTTTTTTATCTGTTTTCAACATTATTATTCCACCAATGGTATCAACAAGTGCAGCTTTGTTTGCAAAATTATCCGCATTAATAAACCCTTTTGTTAATGTTTGGTTCAATTTGGAATTCCGAAATTTTATTTTTAATTTAAAGTCGATTCGGTTTTTTAAAATAAATCTTTGTATAAAAGTAGACCCACAGGAATCGATGACGTCATCAAAGGTCCAGTGTACAAACGTGTAATCGTCACTGAAAAACAGAACAACATTGTATAATTTATAATAATGTATTCAAATGAATGCGACTATAGTTTTCAACAATTAAGCATTTGTTTGAAATACATTGTTGAAAATAACTTTAATTTTTAATATACTATATTGAAACATACATTTTAATATGCCATAAAAAGATTCTTCGCCAGATCTACCTGCCAGATCTATCTTTTTAATCAGTGTGCATCATGCATTAGTCTGCAAAAAGAAAGTGAAATTAGTTTCTGGCTGATTATTGTAAAAAAAAAAAAAATCATTAATAATAATACTAATACTAATGATAATAAATAATAATATTTTTTTATATTATATTGTTACGTAGTTATTTACGATCATCTTTGAAATGTTTCATTGACGTTTTTATAATGTATTAAAAATATATTTTTATAAAATATATAAAAATATATTGACGTTTTTATGATGTATTGATAAATATATGTTTTTTTAATTTTCTGTCTAATGATTGTCCTTTTTTTTTTGTTTTTTTGTTTTGTTCTTCTCTTAAATATGCCAGCTTATATAAAATGCCATCTTCTATAAGTCAATTAGAATATTTTGGGAAATCAAGGCTCTTACCTATTTTATTTCTAAAGTTTAAGAAATATAATATATTGTCAAAGAATTTTATTTATTTTTTATTTATTTACTTTTGAAATTATTTTAAAAAATCATTAAAAAAAAGAAGAAAGTTGTATAAGTTTGGATGTTCCTTGAGTCACTTGATGAACTGTAAAAGTTCTTTAACAGCCCAAAAACCAATCTGGCAAGTAGTTGAATATTGTGGCTGCAGTAAGGGAAAAAAAATCAAGAGCCAAATTTTATTTTCCTCAGCTTTATCCATCAATTCATTCGATTTATAATTTGATTGGTTGTCTAACATAAAATTAATGGATGATTAATCCATTAATTTGTTTAATGCTAGGACAACCCTATATTGCAAAATAATCAACCATTTTGATAAAATTTCTGTATTTATCAATCCACTAAGACTAGCATCACCTTTAAGCATTTGGCTACACAAGTGAACTCAAGAAAATATCAAAAACGTTGAAATAAAATTTCCAACTGGCACCGTAAAAATGGGTAACTTTGCGCAACCTTTGGAAATTTTGCACAATGACATCTCTAACAATTAAAGATTTGTACTGCAACAACAAAACACTTTAGAATTTGACAGTTTTAGAATCGATTTAAACTTTAGAATTTACTTTAGAATTAAATAGAATAGACTTTAGAATTCGATAGAATTGGAACACTTTAGAATTCAATAGTTTATTCTTAAAAACAAAAATTGTTTTTTAGAATAAAATATTGAAGTTTAAAAACAAAAATCATGTAGAAAATCATGCAGAATATGCTTTTGTGTAAGCCTTTTACATTTTAAATCTTCATTGTAATCGTCAATCTTCATGTAAATCGTCATTGTAATTTCTGGTTTTATAAAAACTCGATACCTGAAAAAAAACTTTATTGTTGTTTAAAATTTGATTTACCAAAAAACTTAAAACATTAAAAATGAATGTAATAACTCTTATAAACCTTTAGCTTATATAAAGCTAAGGTTTAAAAAAAGATAATTTAAGGCAGTTGTGGTTATTTTGCACATTGTGTTAGTGTTATTGCAATTTCTACCAAATAAGTTGTTAATCCACAAAATTGGCAATCTTTAATTGTCAATACTGACAATTGCTTTAAAACACACTATACTGTGAACGAAAACTGTGATGAACGTATTAAGCAGTTTACTCACCTTTGGGTTCAATTCTGATCTTCTGCACTAGATGAAGTTGTAAAGCATAATTTTTGTTGCTTTTATCTATGCTCAAATAAATTTACTCGTTTTTGCAGAAATTCCGTTAAAACCTGACTCCGGCTTTAAAAAATGCTTGGTAAAAAGAGGTAGAAATTATACCACAAATATAAGAAATACTTCTAATACAAGTATTTTCATTATGATATTAGGTAACGCATCAGAAGAAACTCCACCTCATTTTGTAGTTTATAAGTCTATTATTCTCAGTCAACTTGGTGTGTAGAAGGTCAACAGTCAACTTGGTGTGTAGAAGGTCAACAGTCAACTTGGTGTGTAGAAGGTCAACAGTCAACTTGGTGTGTAGAATAGTCAAATACTTCAACACTAACAGTTAGTTTGATACAGCAGCTTTTGAAGATTTTTTTCTATAGTTTTACCTTCTTTAAAAATGAAATTAGGAGTTAAGGTTTTGTTAGGCAACAAACGTTGTCTCATATTTCGTTTAAAGTAATTAATGCTTTTGAAGAAAATGGAATAAAGTTTGTTTGCCTGCCATCTAATAGCACATATATAATTCAACCTCTAAATGTCTCTTTTTTAACAGCTCGGTGTAAAATTGTCACAGAGTACAAAAATTCTCCTGCTAGATGCACAATGACATTTTTTGACAAAAAACACTGTCTTGGCAAAAAACACTTTCAACTTTTAATTAAGATATTTATTGTTGTTGGGCCAAATTAAGTTAACAATTTACAATCGAGTTTTAAAAAGTGTGTTGTTTAATCAGTAAATGACAACTAACTTAACAAAAATTAGAGAAAGAAGCTCTAGAAGACAACTTTAGGATTTTTTTACAAGACAATTATAAATCTTTGCATCTGTAGGGACTAATTAACAAAAAAAAAAGACATTTCAACAGGTAAGATTATTAGCATAGAATGTTAAGTCTAGTTTGATGAGAGTCATGATATTGCCTCAAAGAGCCTTACAAAGATGAAAAAGAACATAATAATCCAATTGCGTTAAGTTAAAATTTCAGTCTGTAAAAGATCAAAAAGATTACCATGACCACAGTTCAAGATCAAAATCATTTTAATTTATTTCGTCACTATATAAATTTTTTAAATATTTGTGCAATAATTTTTATTATATAAATATAAAAATAATTGTTGTACGAATAATAAGAAAAAAGTGTGTAAAGGTTTTGCATCTTTAAATATATGTATATATATATATATATATATATATATATATATATATATATATATATATATATATATATATATATATATATATATCAATCAAGTTAATAACGGTAATGATTGATTTTTAATCACTTTTACACAAATAAATTGATAAATTTTAGTGTAATTTGATCTTTTGCTCTGCCAGTATCATTTTTATTAAATGCCTAAAGGAAAGTATTTGACAGATGCTGAAAAAATACAAATTAATTTATATCGTGGCTCAGAAATCTCACCAGCACTTTCTATATAAGAAATAGCAAGAAAAATTGGAAGATCTGACTATGTTGTATGAAACTGCATTGCAAAAGGTGACAATTACGGTGTAAAAAAAGCAACAAACTGCAACAAAGTATTAACAAATCAGCAAATTAATCGAATTCCCTTTGAAGCAACCAAAAATAAATTGAATGCAACACAAATAAAGGATAAATTATTATTGCCTGTCACCAATAAACATGTTCACATATTCTACGTACAACACCAAACGTAAAGTGGAAGAAACCACACCAAAAACCAATGTTAAAAAACACCATAAAATTGCTAGATTACAGTTTGCTAAAAAACGTAATATTTTCAGATGAAAAAAAGTTCACTTTAGATGGTCCGGACTCTTACAGTTGTTATTGGCATGATCTAAGAGGAATAAATGACCCACAAACAAAACGAAATTATGGTGGAGGAAGTTTAATGGTTTGGGGTGGATTTTCTTATTCAGGAAAATTAACTCTGTGTTGTGGTTTAACGACTAGTGGAGTCAATAAAAGGCAGAATTTTTGAGGTGATCCAATGTAATGGAGGACATACGCATTACTAATTTCCATTTTTTAATGTCAAAAATATGACTGCGTCTATAGATATATTCCAATTAAAAAATGTACTTTTGTATATCAAACATACTCTCATGTTAATAAAGACACAGAAATTTTTTTTTTTTGAGATTTTTGTTAGCCCACAACACAGCAATTATTTTGATTATAACTTGCATGCATATCAGTTGACAATTCATAGAAAAAAATTAAGATAAAGAGAAAAAAATTGATGCATCAAAACGAATATGCCTTAGTGTATATATATACATATATATATATATATATATATATATATATATATATATATATATAAATATATATATATATATATATATATATATATAAATATATATTATATAAATATATATATATATATATATATATATATATATTATATAAATATATATATATATATATATATATATATATATATATATATATATAAATATATATTATATAAATATATATATATATATATATATATATTTGTGTGTGTGAGTGTGTGTGTGTGTGTGTGTGAGAGAGAGAGAGAGAGAAATAACATCAAAACACTTTATAGAAGATGCAAAACTTATACTTACATAAAATATATGTGAGTATATATATATATATATATATATATATATATATATATATATATATGATATATATATATATATATCATATATATATATATATATATATGATATATATATATATATATATAAATATATATATATATATATATATATATATATATATATATATATATATATATATATATATATATATATATATATATATATATATATATATATATATATATATATATATATATATATATATATATATATATATATATGTTATCAACATATATATGTATATATATATGTTGATAATATTAGATGTTGTTATCAACTAGTTACATGTCATTAAAGGTAGAGAAATTAAATGATTTATTAAAATTTACAATATTATTCTTTGGACTTATCTAGTATATCTAAAATTTTATCTACTTACACTTTTAATAAATATAACATGTAAAACCAACCGTATCAATATTATTAAATTGAAATATTCAGCAAGTTAATCATAAATGTCATTTCATCTCCATTAACCAAATTCATTGTACTCGTTCATTATCCTTATCTGTTACAATTTCTAAACAAAAATAAAATATCTCAAAAATATGGAAGCCAAGAAAATTCTTTTTTATAACGTTTAGTCTCTTATAGAACTCCGTTATATAAATTCCACTAAAGCTTTAACAAGAAGATGCCGTAAAAAACTATTTAGTTATAAGAATGCCTTAAATTTTAGCCACTAACACCCACTCCTTGCAAAACAAAATCGACGAGCTCAGGTTAAAAACAATGATAATAAATTCAATATATTAATTATAAGCGAGACTTGGCTCGACTTATAATTAATATATCCATTCCTAATGGCTTGGTTGGATTGAAAGACTACTCTCTGCTGAGAAAAGATAGAAATAAACACGGTGGTGGTCTGGTAGTCTACTTTCGTTCTATCTTCGATTTTTGTCAATTAGAAGTAAGAGTCCCCAATGCATCGAAAACAGACATCCTTGCAGGTAACACACTCGACATCATCGCAACTAACGTTCCGGAGCTGTATAACCTTGCAAAGAAGCTCAGTCCACTGGGTCGCTCTGATCACTGTACTATCACGCTAGATTCCATTTAAGTATCGCCACCTATATCGTGGAAGATTTCTATAAGAAAATATAGTGCTAAGGCTCATGTTACCTAGTGAAAACTTACTAAGAGTAAACTGGTTAACGTTCTTTCAAAGTGACGACGATGTTGACATCATGGTTTTGCGTTATAGTGAGTATTAATATAATTCGATTAACAAGTATTTTCCAATGTGTTCCGTTACAACGAAAAGCGACGATCCTTTATGAATAACTCCTCAAATTAAAATCTTAATGAAAAAAAAGATCGTTCTTACCATAAAAAACTTCAACAAATATACATCGCTCTGCGAGAAAAACTAGCTTCGGCTATAGCAACCTCAAAACGTCAGCTTGGCCGTATTAAATTTAACAAAGATTATAGTATCAAAAAAAAAAAAAAATAGAAGGCTATCAACAATATTATTAAGCCTCGTCAACAGCCTAAATATTTTACTCTATCGGAAGCCATCGAAATAAAAGATTCCTTTGCAAAGGTGTTCGAGCCAGAGGATATAGATAAATTTATTATAAATAACAACAATTACGACCATGCTACCTTCTATGAAACTAATGAACACCTTGTCCACCAAGAATTAATAAAAATTAAATCATTGGCTAGTGGACCAGATGGTATCCCTGGAACTATCCTCAGTGATTACGCCAATATTTTGGCTGCCCCCTTAACGCTCATTTTCAATCGTAGCTTTTCTCATCTTATGTTTCCATCTGCATGGAAAAAAGCTCATGTGGTTCAAATTAAAAAGAAAAACGACAAGTATTGCCCTATCTCATTACTTTGCAGCGCTGCTAAGATCTTAGAGGAGATTGCACTCAAACAGTGGTTAATACCTTCCCTTCAGAAAAAATTTAATCCGTTTCAATTCGCTTTTGTTCCGGGCCCTTATAAAGGCACAACTAATGTCTAATAAATTCATATCTTCAGGTGGTTATGTTCGATGTATTAGTAGCGATTTTAAAAAAAGCATTCGATAAAATCTCTCATCTTGTTGTCCTTCTTACAGCTTTTTTTTTTTTTTTTTTTATTATTATACTTCACTTCCTCAAGGCCGAGAAGGCCACTACAGACGAGGAGGCTACTTATTTTGTGGCTATAACCCTCTCTCAACTCTATAACTCCGAAACACGAACCTTGACGAACAAGGCCGCTGCGCAGAGAAACAAGTTGAGCGCGGTACTACCAGGGACGTGGTGGGGATCGAACTCGGAACCACTCGTTTATGAAGCGAGCGCTCTACCACTACACCACTACCGCAGCTAAAAATGATTTTATTTTACCGGAATTTGTTACAACTTGGATTAAATGCTATTTTGGTCATCGATCTTAAAAAGTCTTTGTTTCTGATGTCTCTCCAGACTCCATCCCTTAGACCAATATAACAAGTGGAGTTCCTCAGGGGTCAGTTCTAGGTCCATTTCTTTTTGCGTTGGTAGTTAACGGAATGTCAGTACTTGATAATTCAAGAAGTCTAATAAATTTGTACGCCGACGCCACAACGCTATTACATTGTTGGCCTGTTCTGTGATATCGTTCGCACTCAACTTATGAAACTGTCTATCATAGAAAAATGCGCTTCTGTTTTATGCAACAAACGTTCATGCTTCAATCAGCCTGCAAAACTTCTTGAAGGCATTTGTCTCAAGTTAATAAAAAAAGTTGCCACATTGTCTGATCATCCTCTTAGATCTTTATTTTCAGTCAGAACTCTAGTTAGAAATCTTAGGAAGTCGCGTAAGCTGCAAATTTTGCACCCAAAGTCGATAAAGAAATCTTTTGCGGGTTTTTGTAAGAACTCATAAATACCTAGATATTGTATTTATTTATAAAGGAAATAATAATAATAATTATTATTTATATTTTTGTTGGCTAGTAATAGTGTCCGATCAATATTTGATAGTTTAGCGGACATTGCAGTGACGTCACCTTTTCTATAGTTAAAGTTGCAACTGGTGAATTTAAATTTCCAATTGGTAGGAAAACAATAACTCTAGAGTAGAATTAAATAAGATTGTCAGGCTATACCCAGTTGGAGTCCCGGTCTGATGTTTAATACGCTGAGAAGATTTTCGCTTGTATTATAGTCAAGCGTTTTTTTTTAAAGCCATCTGACATTATAAAAATAGGAATGAGTACATGTTGATACAAAAACTAGTCAGCTAACATGTTGATGAAAATGCATCTCGGGCTGTTATCTGATCCAAGCACATTGACTAATCCATCTGAATCCCATCTTATGTTGGGATAGTTAAAATTGCTAACTACTAGTAGATCACAAAATAGTCTTATTTGGACCACATTTGCAGCTAATTTGATGTTGTAATTGGTTTTAAAATCCATTTGGTGGTTAACAGAAGGAGGAGGCCTAAAAATTGCACTAAGTAAAAAAAATTGTTATATTGAGTGAAACGCAGAGTTGTTCAGATGCTACAAGTGACTGTCTTTACACAGGAGGTGGTAGTCTGGTAAAAGTGGAACTTATGTTTCTGAAATCCAAGTTTCAGGTATAATAATTTCTTTAATAATTTCAGTTACAATAATTAAATGAATGGGGTTGAGTACAATTAGTTCCGCTTAGTTTATCTAAATTCATGAACGTGGCGTTTTTATAGTTTCAACAGTTTAATATAGAAACAGTTTAATATAGAAAAATATATAATAGTAAAATTTTCAACTATTACTATTATATATCTTAAAAAAGTAAAATTTAATCTTTTTTTATATAGTTTATTATTTTTTCATAAATCTTTTTTCAATCAAAGTATAAAACAAAATAAAACAACCTCTAAAAAACATAAAACGCGACGGGGCAGCGACATGAAAACAGGTGAAACAAATGTGTTAATTTTTTACATTTCAAAAGTATCTCTTTATTTAAAAATAAAAAGCTACCATGTTTACAGCGTCAAAATATTCAATAAATGGCTAAAAACCTCATATTTTATCTTTCCGTAAACAGTAAAAACGTTAAAATCAAAGTTTTCACATCAGTTTTCTCCCATAGTAATTAACTTTCATAATCTCTTTATAGTCGTTTGAATAAATTAAAATCTTAAACGTTGAGGGCCCTAGGCAGCCGCCTAGGGCCCCCAACGTTTAAGGGGCCCCCATAATATTGAAAATGAAGAAATTTAAATTAAAAAAATACATTAGTTTTTTATTTTGAGGAAACATGCAATGATTTTCAAAAATTATTAATTAAATTTATTCTCGCGTAGTCCCATAACATAAATATAAACTGCCCTGTTCATTTTTGTGCTCGTGTTCGGGAATTAGTTGTGCTCCTGTGTGGCATTTTTTAGCTGTGAAGAGTAAAATTTATTTGTAGTTTTGGCGGTATTTTTGTGTGAGGAAATTTTCTTTATTAGGAAATATTATCTTTCCGCAACAAGATGTTTTGAGAACATTCAAGTTTATCCATGTTTCCATCTATGTCCGCATAACAATAAGATTTTAAAATTCACACAAAAAAAGTTTTTGTAAACGGATAACCGGCGAAATCACTAACATTACTAATGATTACACAGGCCAACAGCTATTTTGGTGCCGGGGTATTTGCAGCAAATTTTATATGAGTTTGATGCCCTGAACTCAACTATACCGTTAGATTTTGCCAATCAGCTCGCATTTTTGAGATATCATTTTAATGAAATAAGAAGCGCCAATGAGGGGGCTAGGGGGGCGATGGCTCCTTTAATCTAAAAAACAAAAATCTTTTATACCTTTTATGAAAGTGGTTTTTATCCTTTTGAAAAGGGTTTTGATTGGGATCAAATTAACAAAATAAACATGAAATTTTGATTAAATTTTGATTATTATGGTATAGAAATGTATGACCATGGACGTATAATCTTATACGTCATAATCTTATAAATCATATACGTATACGTATAATCTTACGTATACGTATACGTATTGTATACGTATTAATTTCATTAATTTCAAATGTCTCTTCTCTTTCACCTTGTATTACGTATACGTATACGTATAATCTTATACGTCATAATCTTATACATCATATACATATACGTATAATCTTATACATCATGGACGTATATCTTATACGTGAGTTATACATGGTATAACTCACGGTCGTTTAGATATTAGTAAAAAGTGCGCTATGTTTAGGTACGCATGCGTAAGAAAATACAAAAAACTATTGAACTTTTAAAATGGCTACGGTTCTTAACTACAGAGAATATTTTATATGGGAACAGTTTATTTGTTAATTAAAAGAAAAGCTCTGAAAAGCCAATGATATAGCCTTATTTTTAACGTAAATCAATAAAATAATACAAAAATTTCACAAAAGTATAAATAAATAGAGGTAACAAAAATCTTTGCGCGCTAAAAATGTATTTTTACTAATACTTTTTTAGTGTAAATCATAGATTTGTTTATTTATTTGAAATCAATTTTCTAAAAATCTGACTGTAGGATTTCAATAATTTTTTTTAAAGTTCAGATATATATGTTCTATATGTATGATATTTTTCTGGTCATTGCTTCAACTTTTTTTCCATATAAAAACTTGTTTTTATTGTTATGACTATTTCCTTATATATCTGACTTATATATATGACTATTTCTTTATATACTGTTATGACTATTTCCTTATATAAGAACAATTTCATTAATTATTTTGTTATTTACTATTTTTCTGACAATATATATATATATATATATATATATATATATATATATATATATATATATATATATATATATATATATATATATATATATATATATATATATAGTAACAAAAATAATAAAGTAAAAAACACTTCAATATATAAGGAAAAAGTCATAACAGTAAAAGTAAGTTTCTATATTGAAATAAAGTTTAAGCAATAGCAAGAAAAATATCATCAATATAAAACATATTTATCTAAAGTTAAAAAAAATATTATCATTTAATAGGATTTTCCCATAAAAAACTTTTTTGAACAGTATATGCTTAATGTGCTTCATATAATAAAAAACAACTGGTTTTTAAAAAAATTTGAAAATAAATTATTTTGATGACTCCCTCAAGACCCTTATTTTTTTTAATAATTATTAGGAAACTACATTCAATTACATTTTTGTTACATTTACAGTTACATTTACAATTACAATTACAATTACATTCAATCCAAAACACATTATTCAGCAACCAAATTCTCAATTGCAAATCGAGGTCCTAAGCTGTGGAATTCAATATTAAATAATGAGCTGAAATCTAATTATTCTTTAAACCAGTTTAAAACAAAACTTAAGCAATTACTGATGATACATGAAAATGAATTAAAGTTCTTCTAAAAAGCTTTTTAAACTAGCAAACAAAAACAAAAATTAACCTACTAATTACTCTTTAATATTATATTTAATATTCTAACAATAGTCTGCTATTGTAAATGTATTTCTTATCTTATAAGTTTTGAATTTACAAACGATTTTTTAAGTTTTATTATTTGAAATACTAATTACTAAAAATATTGTAAAATTGTATAATTTCAATTTTTATTAAAAAAAGTTATTGTAAATTCTTTTTGTAATATTAATACTTATATATCATCTTAATTTACTAATCAGTTCTTAAACATAAATACTCTTTGAATTACTAAATATTTTAAACGTTATATATCTTATTTTTTACATTTTGTTAAAATATTTTATTTGATGAATATGCATTTTTTTGGGGGGGGCTTAATGATAAGATGAATTTTGTCTTCTTCAAGCCCCAGTCATGTAAATATTTGTTTTTATAAATTACGAGTGTAAATTATTTTCAATCGGCAAATACAATACTAAAAAAAAAAAAAAAAAAAAAAAAAGAACATAACAAGTTCCTAATAATTATATAAAAAAAATTATATAAGTGTATTATGTATAAATTATATCATAATGGTCATATCATAAGTATTATGTATAAATTATAATGGGTCTCAAGTGAAGAAAAAATATATAAAAATTAAAAAAAAATTGCCAAAAATTGGTAATAATGGACATTTTTCTTTTTTAGTTAATAAAATTTATTTTTTATGGTGTTAAATCTAACATATTTTTTAACCTATTTTTTAAGTATAAATATGCAAATATATGCATTTAAACAGTTTATATATGCAAATATATGCACTTATACAGTTAAAAAAAATACTTGCATCATAACAAGCAGGTCTTTAATCACTTATTTTTTTATATTTCTTGCAAAGAATTTTACTGCGAAAAAATATTTGCATTTCAGGTAAAAAAAAACTGCTTTTTAAAATTTTTTGAATAAAAAATATTTTGATGACTCCCTCATAACCCTTAGGAACTTATTATGTTTTATTTATTTAGGAACTTATTATGTTTTATTTGAGTGTATCATGTTGAGTCTTAAATGAAGCAAAATTATATGAAAATTTAAATATTAGATTTAACACCATAAAAAATGAATTTTATTAACGAAAAAAGAAAAATGTCCATTTTTACCAATTTTTGGCAATATTTTATTCATATTTGAAATTTTTATGATTTCGCTTAATTTGAGCCGAAATGTCAAGATACACTTTTGAAGATTTTTTTAATTGATAATAATTATTATTCCTATTATAATAGGATAATAAAATTTTTAAAACTATTATAATAGAATAAAAATAAAACTATTATAATAGGATAATAAAATTTAATTGATAATAATTATTATTCCTATTATAATAGGAACTCTTTATATGTTTAAAAGACTCCAAAAATGATTTTTCTTTTAAAAAAGAAAATTTTTAAATTAGTGTTTTTTTATCATATAAAACACATTAGGAGGTGGCAACTATATTTTTTTTTTAAATATAGCTGCCAAAAATTTAAAAAAATATCTTAATAATAAATAAGCTGATAGTAATAAAGTGCAATAACGGTTCCAATCATATGTTGAATTAAATATTTAAAAAGCCACATATTTTTTTGTAACATATATATATATATTTTATATATATATTGCAAAATAAAAAATGAAATGTCTTTGTTTTGCTTTTTATTTCTTCTGCACTATGTATGGTGTTGCAGAAATAAAAAACATAATAATTCCCAAAAATTTTTCCATAAAATTTCACATGCTCATATGTCTAAAATGTTAATTCTTTAACATAAGTTGTGCAAAGAATGGTTGCAAATGAAACTTTTGCTCTGTATACTTTAGTAAAAAATTTATAATAATGATGTCACAAAAGCATTATACAAATAATGATCAAACTGCAAATATAACGAAGAACTACTTTTAAAACTGTTTCTTTTATTAGTTTATGTGTTGAAGATGTTCCAGACTTAACGCCATTCCTTTCGAAAAGTTATTTATAATTTGCCCTTTGCAGTTTTTGTTTAACTGTAAATAAGTAACTCAGATAAATCAAATCAATATTAACATAACTAAAAACTGAAATTATTATAAAAAAATTATCCTACAAGTAAAATTGCATTGAGATTATTATTACATGAAAATATTTTATTATACTTTGTACTAAAGTTTGTTGAATATTGCAACAAAAAAGTAAAAAATGCAGTAAAAAAGAATACTCATGCTAAGACTTTCCCTATTTTTTAAGTATAAATATGCAAATATATGCATTTAAACAGTTTATATATGCAAATATATGCACTTATACATTTAAAAAATGCATACTTGAATTATAACAATATATATATATATATATATATATATATATATATATATATACATATATATATATATATATACATACGTACAAACATACATATATGTAAAATATATATGTGTATTATTGTAATCATATACACATATATAATATTTATATATATATAAATATAAATATATATATATATATATATATATATATATATATATATATATATATATATATATATATATATATATATATACATATACAAATATATAATATATGTGTGTATGTGTCTATACAATAATACACACACATAATGTGTATTATTGTACACACACACATACATATATGTGTGTTTATATATATATATATATATATATATCCCCCCATCAATGTCCCATTACATTTTTCAGAAGAACTTTACTTTACTTGTCCCATTACATTTTTCAGAAGAATTTTTTAAATGCAATAGAAATAAATATGAAACTCGAGGAATAGGAAATTTTAAAGTACCATATAAAAAAACAAAACTATCACGTTTCTCCATCTCGTATCGCGGCCCTTACCTCTACAACAAACTAATAGCTAAAAATACTATAATTACAAAACTACTTAACTATAATTCTCTGAAAACACTTTTAAAAAAACTTGTTCTAAACTTAAACAATTTTACAAACGTATATTAAAACAAATAACTAAAAACCCCTAAAAAATCCACTTTAAAGCAAAGTAAATGTTAGATTTTATTTATATTTCGTACATGTCAATATACTAAGTATAACAAACCATGTAACTATATATTTATGTGTATCAAATACAGCTCTTTTCCGTTTTTTGTTTTTGATTATCTAGTAGCTTTTTATGTGTGACTCTTATGCCACCATGAGACTTTGACAAACTGAAATTTCTTAATAAATTAAGTATACAAAATATCGCAACTAAAAGCGGTTTCTTGATGACAAGACCAAAATGGTCTTCTGCAAGTTTCCCGCGTCTTTTAACAGTGTTACTTTTTTATATATATTATTATTTGTATTAAAAAAAGTTTTCTTATTATATGTACGGTATTTTTTTTATACAATGTAAACGAACTAGTTTATATTTATGATCACGTATTTGTAAAGCTTTGATAAAAGACAAAAAAAAAAAAAAAAAAAAAAAAAAAAAAAAGACTTTTAGTCGGCAAATTTGACCCTGAGTCGGCAAATGTGATCCTTTTTGACTAGTTAGTTGGCAAATGTAGACCCTGTCCATAGGTTAGTCGGTAAAGTCAGTCAGCAAATGTCGTTATGGCAGTCGGTAAATTTTAAAAAACGAGGACCTTTTTTTTTTTTTTAGACGTCAAAAAGTTGTTATGGCACCCCCCCCACGTGACCCCTACTCGCGCCGGCCCTGTATATATATACATATACATATATATATATATATATATATATATATATATATATATATATATATATATATATATATATATATATATATATATATATATATATATATATATATACATACACACATATATGTATGTGTGTATATACTTATATATACTTTTTAGTGTAACTCATAGATTTGTTTATTTATTTGAAATCAGTTTTCTTAAAATCTGACTGTAGGATTTTAATAATTTTTTTTTTTAACTTCAGATAAATATGTTCTATATTTGGGATATTTTTCTGGTGATTGCTTCAACTTTTTTTTAATATAAAAATTTGTTTTATCTGTTATGACTATTTACCAATATATAAATATATAAATATATATATAAATATATATATATATATATATATATATATATATATATATATATATATATATATATATATATATATATATATATATATATATATATATATAATTTATATATATATTTATATATATATATATATATATATATATATATATATATATATATATATATATATATATATATATATATAATTTATATATATATTTATATATATATATATTTATATATATATATATTTATATATATATATATATATATATATATATATATATATATATATATATATATATATATATATATTAGTTTATTGAAAATAAAGTTTAAGTACTCTAAGATATTTTTTATCCTTTATGTATATATATATTTTTGTGAAAATTTTGTAATAATATACTGATCTACATAAAAATAAGGCTACAACATTGAGTTTTTATTATATATATAATATATATATTAGTTTATTGAAAATAAAGTTTAAGTACTCTAAGATATTTTTTATCCTTTATGTATATATATATTTTTGTAAAAGTTTTGTAATAATATACTGATCTACATAAAAATAAGGCTACAACATTGAGTTTTTAGAGATCAAATAACAGATAACACGGTTGCCATATAAAATATACTCTGTAGTTAAGAACCGTAGCCATTTTAAAAGTTCAAAATTTTTTTGCATTTTCTCACGCATGCTTACCTAAACATAGCGCTTGTAAACGACCGTGAACTATATGGTATATTACATTCTATTATATATAGTTATTATATGTAAAGACAAAAGAAAAAATATTTATGAAACAAACTACAGTCACTAAACAACCCAGAAACGTTTTTTCCGTGACATTCTTGAATGTATTTTAGAACAATCTTTTTTTAAATTCCAGCATTAATCCGCCATCTTGTGCGTATCCCATCTTCCTTGGTACCGATCCTCCATAGTTTTAATATCTTGGTGAAATCTTTCACCTTGCTCTTCCTTCATGTCTCCTAAGTTTTTAGGAAAACGATCTAAATGGCTGTGTAAATAGTGCACCTTAATACTCATATTACATCCGAGGGATTTGAAACTGCTAAGCATGTCGTCAACCAGTTTAACATAGTTTTCATCTTTGCGTTTGCCCAGAAAATTTCCGACAACTGAAACAAATGAAGTCTAAGCCTTTTCATTCGTTCAACCTCGCTCAGTTTCATTCATTAAATTCACGAAGGCAGAGTCATTAATAAATTGTCTTATTTGCGGACCATCAAATACTCCTGCTTTAATTTTTTCTGTACTCAACTGTGGCATCTTCTCCCCTATATATCCAAAACACGATCCGTTTTTATCAAGAGCCTTTACAAACTGCTTCATAAGGCCCAGCTTGATATGCAGTGGAGGAAAAATGATTTTATCTCGTTCAACTAAAACGTTGTTAATCAAATTATTTTTCCCAACTTCCATGTTTTTTCTCTTAGACCATTCTTTTTTAGTCCAGTGGTGTGCTTTGTCCCTGCTATCCCAGACACACAAAAAGCAAGTATATTTAGTGTAACCAGCTTGCTGTCCCAGGAGAAAGTTAACCATTTTTAGGTCCACACAAATCACCCATTGATGTTGCTGATACTTTAGCTTTTCCAAGATTAAAGCAATGGTGTTCTTTTTTCATTTTTGTTGAGTGAGCAATAGGTATTGAACCAAATTTGTTTCCATTGTGCAGAGGAACAAATTTCAAACTTCGCTTTGAGCTATCAATAAATAGACGCCAGTCATCTTGAAAATATTTAGGAAAACTCATTTTTTCTAGGAGTCCTCTAATTTCGTGACAAAATACAAGATCCTCTTCTTGAGAGAAGAAGGGTAGCCGATCCTTTTCTCGTGTACGGTAGAAAGTAATTTTGGTTCCTTGTTCCAGTAAATTTTTGTCCTTCAATCTGGAAACAAGTAACTCAGAAGCTTCTTTCGATAGATTGAGATCTCTGATAAGGTCATTCAACTCATTTTGGTTGAATTGTTGTGGAATAGATCCCTTCCCCTCATAACCACTGTCAATTTCATTAGTATCAAAAGAATTAGAAGCACAATATTCATCCTCGCAGAGCTCTGGTAGCTGGAGAAACGTTGGGATTGGAACTTCCTCTAAGTGAAGAACCGGTCGTCTTGCAGATAATAAATCAGGATAAGTCCACTTGCTACGGTTGTTTCGATTGATTCCAGTAATATTTAATATGCAGAAATAACAATCATTGAAATGGTTTTGTGGTTCTCTCCAAACCATTGGCACGCCGAATTTCATATTTTTTCTTTTCCCGGTAGTCCACTGTCGTAAATGTTCTGTACAAGTTTTACAGACCTGATGTGGGGCCCAGGTTTTATCTTGATCCCCAAGCCTAACACCAAAGTATGCAAGATAAGCTCTCTTTAAAAAGTCACTAACTTTTTTTCTGTTTTCTTTTAACATATATTCTCCGCATATGTAGCAAAACACATCAGGGTGATTCACACAACTTCTTCTATTTGAACTCATTTTATCTAGATCTAAATACAAAAATGCAAGAACAATTTAATGCTATTTAGGTTAACTTAACAACAACACTTCAGAAAATAGAAATATCACGCGACCCCAACTTTCATCTATTCCGCACGATAACAACTCTCATACTAATCTCAATTATAGTTGAAGTTCACTTCATTTACAGTATGGTTACTCCACCTAGTGGATTTTCCTGTTGCAAACAGACCAATAAACTGAATATATTACAAATATATAGAATACAGTAACCAAACATTGTCTATACGAGTTATAACATTACTAAATGGAGTTAAAACTGTTAATTTCATGTAAAATCGCACCTAAAATTTATCTCAAAAACTAGAGCTGATAGAGAAAAACTTCAAATTCAGATTCAGCAACAAAAATATACCTAAAATCAGTTATTAAATCTTAGACACCAAAAAACTTTTTTTTTTTAGTAGGCCTGTGTTATTAATTTGACAATGAAGAGAGTGCGAGATATCTCAGTGGTGCTAGCAAACGAAAGAAAAAGGAAGAAAACGAGAAAAAGGTCGCAGAATTGCAAAAGATTAGTACGTTTTTTGTAAAAAGTGCTGAAAAAACGGATTCTTTGTCTGAGACTGGAATTGTTTTAGATTATAAAGAAGATGAAGTGATTGAAATGACTGTGCAGACTAAAGATATAATTGGAGCATCTGAGCAAGCTATTGATGCCATAGCAATGTCTGAGTCAAGTCAGTCAACTGCAGATGTGACTGCATCGCCTAAGTCAAGTCAGTCAACTATAGGTATCATCCAAAATGTACAAACTCAACACATATGATTGGATCCAGCAGAATGGCCAGAAGATCTTTCAAGTTTAAAAACAGAAATAGTGAAAAGGGGGCATTTCAGTTGAAGGACTTTGACTTTCCAATGGATTCTACAATTAAGCGCAGGTTCAGTATCTCAACATATCAACGTGACTTGACAAAAGACCGAAAAATTTAAAGACCCTGGCTTGTTTATTCCAAAAAGATGGATTCTGTCTTCTGTTTCTGCTGTAAATTAGTTGGAACAGAAAAAGACAAGCTTACTAAAGGTGTTTATCGTGATTGGAAAAACATTTATGCCAGATTAAGTGAACATGACACATCACCAGATCACACCTGTTACTGGTTACAATGGAAGGAGCTGGAAACTCGTTTAAATTTAAACAAGACAATTGACAATTTGAACCAAACCACTCTTCAGCAAGAACAGAGGTATTGGATAGCTGTTTTTGAGAGAATTGTTGCAATTATTCAGCACTTGGTAAAAAAACAATCTGGCATTCCGAGGCAGTGAAGAAAAACTTTTTGCACACGGAAATGGCAACTTTCTTGGTCTCATTGAACTATTAGCAAAGTTTGACAATGTGATGGCTGAGCATGTCAGACGTATAAGCAGCGTATGTCCAATCATTATTTAAGCAAAACTATTCAGCACTTTCTTAGTTTCTTGGTTGCAGAAGATCACACTGGTGAAGGGCTTTCAAATTTGATAACTAACTTCCTTGTGGAGAACGACATAAATATAGATGACTGCCGAGGCCAGGGATATGATAATGGAAGCAACATAAAAGGTTCTAACAAAGGAGTGCAAGCACGAATTTTATGAACGGAATCCATTAGCCTTATTCTCACCATGTGAGGCTCATTTGCTGAACCTCAACATTTGTGATGCTGCCAAATGCAATTCAGCAACAAAATTGTATTGTGGATGTCTTCAACGTCTCTACGCATTCTTTTCTGCATCACCACAAAAATGGAAAGTCATGGAAGATTGTGCTGGTGTCACAGAGAAGAAATGGAGTAAAACCCGATGAGAGTTTCAAATAGACTGTGTCAAAGTAATAAGAAATAATTTGTCTGGAATATTGAAGGCACTTGAGGAGCTAAAGGACTTGACAAATAATTCATTGTCATATGCTGAACTTGTGTCACTTTCAAATGAGTTCTCATCCTTTGCATTCATAATCAAAACAGTTATTTGGTATGAGTTACTTTCACAGATTAACATTGCAAGTAAATACTTGCAGTCAGAAAAAATGGATCTTCAGCTGGCTCTGAAATATCTGAATAATTGCAAAAAAGAATTGAAGTTACTTCGGACTAATTTTGACAAATTCGTGGTTACTGCAGAAGAAATTGCTCATAACTGTGAAATTGAAGCAGTGCTATATGAGCCCCGAGGAAGACCAAGAAACCACAAAACTGTGTTGACTCCCCTTCAAAAAATACAGTTCACTTTTTTCAATGAAACAATTGACATTGCAGTCAATGGATTGGACAGGCGATTTCCTGAACTAGAAAAGCTCCGTGACACATTTCAATTCCTTTTTAATATTAAGGAAGTCTCAAACCTAAAGTTAAAGGAACATTGTGACAAACTTCAAACCAAGCTGAAAAGAGATGGAAGAAGTGATATTGACTGTCAGTCACTTTGCTTTGAAATATACAAGGCCAAAAAAAAATTCTGCCAAACAAAGTAACATCGCCAGCTGAAATTCTGTAGTATATTGCACAACATTATCTAACTGAGATGTATCCATATCTGTGCATCTCCCTTCGCATTCTACTTACAATTCCAGTCACAGTGGCTTCTGGAGAAAGATCATTCTCCAAGCTAAAACTAATTGAAACATATCTGAGGTCTACAATGCTTCAAGGAAGACTGAATGGCTTGGCGTTATTGAGCATTGAACATGAAATAAGTGCTAATCTGAAGTATGATGAGATAATCAATGAGTTTGCTGTAGTTAAAGCACGAAAAGTGGCTTTGTAATAATGTATAAAGTTCATTATCGTATTTAGAAGGAATTATAGTGAAATATACAGTACTTACATCAACTTTGTCATGATTTTAATAATAAAAATTAGTTAAAATTAAAGAAAAATAAATATAAGTGGAGGGGGGGCCTCAATATCCATGTCTACCTAGGGCCCCCATATTGCTCTGTCCGGCACTGTAATTGTGAGTGATTTTAAGATAATAATTTAATTTTTCAAAAAAAAAAAATTTCACCTTGCTACACTCAACCAAAGTTTTTCAAAATTTGTTACTTTTTACAAGATTGAAACTTTCTCGAGATCTAAGATACATACAAACATGTATACGACTTATTTGTTAGCTTACTATGTCTAAAGCATGCTTAAAAAAAATTGGCACCCTAGCTTTATGGAATCACCTTGCTACAACTTGATTTCGGAAACCGTGAGAGTATGGACGGGGGAAGTAGAGGTAAGAGCGAAAAAAAAAAGTTTTTGTTTCGCAAATCACTTTGTTACAATATGGTTATAAAACCGCATAATAATTTTTATTTAATTTTATCGTAAAAATATTGTGATATAGAATGAAAAAGAAAAGTAAATTATGAATAATAAAAATACATTTAAATAAAGTAATAAAAAATAAAATTCGTTTTCAATCTATATAATGTATAATATAAACCACAAATTTTAAAGTATACAAATAAAAAACCCGCAAAGTATCATTATTATTAGGACAAAAGACATGCAAAGGGCCAGATGTTTTTTAATTCAAAAGACCGATTTACTTATGATAAATTTTGTATTTTAAAAATATTATTTGTTTTACAAAACCTCATGATAGAATTTGTTTATATTGATAATTTAAAAAGACTGTGTTTGGTACATATAAATATGCAGTTAGACAATTTTTAACAAATATTGAATATTTATATTTTATCTACTTTTTTTTGTTTATCAAAAATCAGTATCTAAAGTTTTCATTGCTTTTGGTTT
Organism: Hydra vulgaris; assembly: GCF_022113875.1. Classification (NCBI taxonomy): domain Eukaryota; kingdom Metazoa; phylum Cnidaria; class Hydrozoa; order Anthoathecata; family Hydridae; genus Hydra; species Hydra vulgaris. The sequence continues at coordinate 64,423,262 of NC_061157.1, forward strand.
GAAGTTAGTTTAATGCTGATTTTTTTATTAAAAGTACATTTGTAAAGTTGTTTATGTTTAGTTATTTTTAATAATAATGTTAAACTAATATTTTTTGAATGTATTTAATGCAATTTTTGAACTATGAGGACCTAGAACAGCTGTTTTTAGATTCCGAAATTATAAAATGTCAAAAAGTTCTATTAAGAGAAGAAGAGTAAGTGGTCACGCCACGGAGCACTTTTTGGTCGGTAAACCAGCTAAGGTGTGTTCCATGAAGCTACCGACTCGGGTTGATGTGATTAAGCAATTTCTTTATCTTAAAGAAAAGAATTGGCCAAATTGTCAAAATAAGCGTCTTATATGCTGTCCTCTCAGCAACAAGTTCAGGTTCAATTTATAATTTATACTTTAATTGATTTAAAATAAACAAAAAAAAACCTACAGAAAGACATATCTATTTGTAAGTAAATAACACTTCATTGAGGAAAAAATATATTGTTATATGTAGTTTCACAAAAATTATATTTGTTGAAAAAAATTCTCTGATAAGTGAGTTTTTTGTCACAAATTCTTTAAATTTTTTTATTTAGTGTCCATTGTACTTCTTTGGATACTACTTTGCAAAAAAGAATGTGTACTAGGATCACTTTGGTTTCCATGACTAAGATCTGGTTTTCCTATGATTAGACCTGTCACCCTGCAAAGAATTATAAGAAAATATATTAACAGATATCTGAAGCTCAAGAAAAACCAACATAACAGTAAGGCAGGATGTGGGCAATCTCGCACTGATTTTTTAAAGACTGTAAGAGGTACTAACTACTTTTTATTCAAAAAGTTATTCATAATCTCCTTTGAAAATCACTCCTTCAGTTTAAATTAAATAAACCTCAAAAATATTTACTTGAATTGTTAATTTTTTATTTAATATAAATATTTTCAAGGACTGTTTTGGCTCAGTAACACAAAGAAAAGTCTTATCAAAGCAATCAAAGCAGACAAAGATAGGCTTCTTTCCGACAAGTCTGAGGACTTGCTTTTTCTGAAGGATCAAATGGGAGAAAGAAAAATGACGCTTGGGTCTAATGACAAGTGTAGAGCCGAGATAGAAAAGAAGAGAAATAGAAGAATTCAGAGTAAAGTTATAGCATTAACAAGTTTTTGCGAAAAATCATTTGTTCAGTCTAGAAGTTTTTAAAATGTGCTCTACTGATGGTGTACATCTACCTAAAACAATTTCTTTAGAACCAAGTTCAGAGTCTGAATCAGAAAAAAATTACATGGACTGTTCAATAAGGAGTTTTAAAAATCAAGAACAAACCATTGTCATCAACCAAGTAGTTATTAAAGAAACTATGAGAACAGCTGTAGGCATGGATATAAAAGCTCATAAAATTACAGCAACCCTGATAAAGCTTGTCACGGCAGCTGGAGGTGATCCAAATAAGTTGCCCCTTTCTTATATTTCAGCTTTTCAAATGAAAAACAAAATTATTAAAAAAGATGCTAAAAATACTAGGATTTTAATAAAAAAAAAGATCGAACAAGGTAAGGTAAAAATTCAGCTACACTTTGACGGAAAGTTAATCAAGGTTTGCATATATTTAGTTTTAACTAGTATTTTAATTGAAAACAACTGTTTTTCTTACGTCGTTAACCTAATCCTAATTGTAGGACTTAATATCAAATTACGGTAATGTAGCAGTTGATAGGATTTGTGTTCTTGTGAGAGCTGGAGGTACTGATCTTCTACTTGGCGCTCCAGGAGTTCATTCTGGTACAAGGCTAAATCAGTTCAAGGCTATCAAAAAAATTTTGAAAGAGTTTGAAATTGCTGATCACGTAAAGATGGTCTGCTTTGAAACTACTGCTAGCAATTCAGGAATGATTAGTGGTGCTATATACAGATGAACTGTTTCTCAATATAATTTAAAAGAAGGACTCTAAAAGCTAATTATAATAAACAATTTAGTCATAATCATTATTGGTTAGCAGATATCATAGACAAAACCACAGGATCTGACAACGCACTCTTTAAAGGCTTGAAAAGTAAGTGGAATGATATTGATGTGAAAAACTGTCATCACTTACTTCAAATGGCAATCTATTTATGATTCTTGGTTTAACAAACAAGCAGAAAAAGCAAGAAAATGTATAATGACGATTGTGAATGAAGAAGTCTTCAAAAACTCTCAGGTAAAATTTTCTAACGATTTAAATCTTCAAGTTTGAATGCAAAAAAATTATGATTGAAATTAAATATCCGCATAAAACTTTTTTAGAGACACGAGAAAAGAGCAGACTACCAGGAACTTGTTGAGCTAGCTCATGTTCTTGGAACCAACATTCAAGCCTCTCAACATACACAAGCCTGGAGCAGTACATCATGCTCGTTTTATGGCAAAGAGTCTCTACAATCTAAAGATAATGCTTCTTCTTAATTCGACCAAGCAAATCCTAAAATTGAGCCAGGAGAAGATTAATGAGGTGGAAAAGATGGCAATTTTTATTTCAATGTTCTATGCTCCTCAATTTCTGAGAGCTAAAAAATCAGATACAGCTGCAATCCAAGTTAGTTTTTCAGCCTTTGGTACAAATAATCATAGTTAAATTTTAGCATTATTATTTGATAAAATAGTGTACCCAAATTGTATTGAAATTTTAACATTGCAGGACCAGCACTTTATCTGGCAGATGGCCCACTTGGAGAAGTTTGATGTAGCTGCAGTTTCAATCTTTGGAAGGTGGGGAAAACACAGCTGGTACTTAGATCCCACTACTGTTATTTTTGCCCTAGTCAATTCAGATCAGTCTGTGTCTGATAATACAAAGGAAGAAATGGCTAGAAAGCTTGTACAGTATCCTCAAACAAACCAGTATGATTTTGAAAGAAAGAACAATTTCGGTTTTATTGCACAAAAGACCGAGTTTCTCAAAAAATCACCGAGCCACCTTCACTCGTTAATTATGTAGAAGCTGAGTCATGGTTAGTGGCTTTTTTATCCTTCGTCTCCATGGAATATAGATCCAGATTTCATTGCTTTTCAACTATTTTTTAAAAGCTTGGTGGTTATTAATTATACAGCAGAAAAAGCCGTAAAAGCAATCCGGTAGGTTGTTTCACAGACATATGACAAGAAGAAACTGCAGAAAATGTTATTAGTTAAGAATAAAATAAAAAAACCAATTTCACGCACTAAAGCAGCATATAAAGAGGCAGCCGAACAGCTAACACCTGCTGAGAAGCTAAGCCTTGCGTATGAATATGAATGTCTTGAGGAGACGGAGGACAAGTTATCACTATCTAGTACTTATGATTTTGACATTAGCTTGGATATTGTTGATGAAGATGATGTGGTTGAGACTATAGAGGCTGAAAACAAGGCCTTCAATAATGCAGAAACCTTAATCTATATTTTAAGTAAATATTTTTTTCAACGCTATCATTTATTTTTCTGAAGTACAAAAGTAAGGGGGGGGGAGCAAAAGGTACGGAAAAAAATTATCCATACATGCCCCACTCTGTTTGGGTAAAAAGAAATCAATATGTTTTTTATATTTATTTTGCTAGCCACAAGGAGGTTGTACAAAACTCTTTAGGTCTATATAAATGCTGCAACACCTTACTATAAAATCTTGAGTCATTGAGCTGCGGTATTATGGCGGAGGTTTTATTATTTTTTATCAAAAAAAATTTTTAGACGTTTTTATATTTATACAGTTTCAACTTAAATTTGAAAAAATAAAAAAAAATTGTTTCCTACGTCCATACTCTCACGGTTTCCGAAACCAAGTTGTAGCAAAGTGATCCCATAAAGCTAGGGTGCCAATTTTTTTCAAGCATGCTCTAGACATAGTAAGCTAACAAATAAGTTGTATACATGTTTGTATGTATCTTAGATCTCGAGAAAATTTCAATTTTTTAAAAAGTTACAAATTTTAAAAAACTTTAGTTGGGTGTAGCAAGGTAAAACTTTTTTTTTTTGAAAAATCAAAGTATTATCTTAAAATCACTCACACACACACACACACACACACACATATATATATATATATATATATATATATATATATATATATATATATATATATATATATATATATATATATATATATATATATATATATATATATATATATATATATATATATATATATATATATATATATATATATATATATATATATATATATATATATATATATATATATATATATGCCTGCATTTAGAAATCAATTCCGACTTTTTGATTTTACAATAACAATTTTTTGCATACTAATTTTCGATATGTTTTTTGGACACCTCAGAACTTTAAGTGGACATGGTCTTGTTATCTAGAGTTTCCATAACGAGATGGCTCTAAATATAGTACAACATATATCCTTATACTTGGAGCCTTTTGAAGGTAGAACAATTTTTTTGCTACAACAAAGTTTAAAAGGAACGTTTTTTGTATTGAATAAATCCTTCATAAATACTGGATTTAGACAATTAATTGATTTAAAAACTTCTATCATAAGAAAGCGCAAATTTCTTAAGTGGATCCTCGGACTATTATCAAAACTTAACAATTCATCAAGAGATAAGTCAAACCTTTTATGTACGATACAAAGAGCTTTTTTATAAATTCTGTTTATAAGGTTGTCAAAGTATTTAGAACAAAACAACAAAAATAGGGAACAATAAGATAAATTTGACATTATGAAGGCGTTATACAACAAGGTAGCTTTATTACGGGATAAAAAATTTCTTGTGCGTGAAAGAGCTAAACTTTTACCATTAGCTTAACTGCATAAGTATTTAATGTGTTCTCCAAAGTTTAGATTCTTATCAATTGTAACACCAAGTAGTTTCACCCTATCAGAGGCAAAAACTCTTATATTACCCATTTTTAAGTATTGATTTTTTGAGTCTTTTAAACCAACTAAAAGTAATTGAAATTTATCAGAGTTGGCAACCATCGAGTTCAACTTAAACCAGGCAATGGTATTAGTTGCTTCTTTTTGCAATCGAAAAATATCTTTTTCTAAGCTGTAATCACAGGCATACAGCGTATTATCATCTGCAAAAGCTGCACAATTCAGTATCTTTAATAAATAAGAATATATCATTTATAAAGTTATTTAAAAGGATGGGGCCAAGGATGGAATCTTGAGGCAATCCCGATAAAATATCAACCCAATTAGAAACAGAAGGTCCTATTCTAAACCTTTGTTTACGACCACTAATATACGATATAAAAAACTTTAGGCTTTCATTAGAGAAACCATACGCCTCTAATTTAGCAGTATATATATATATATATATATATATATATATATATATATATATATATATATATATATATATATATATATATATATATATATATATATATATATATATATATATATATATATATATATATATATACATATATATATATATATATATATATACATATATATATACATATATATATACATATATATATATATATATATATATATATACATATATATACATATATATACATATATATATATATACATATATATACATATATATATATATATATATATATATATATATATATATATATATATATATACATATATATATATATATATATATATATATATATATATATATATGTATATATATATATATATATGTATATATATATATATCTATATCTATATATATATATATATATATATATATATATATATATATATATATATATATATATATATATATATATATATATATATATATATATATATATATATATATATATATATATATATATATATATATATATATATATATATGTATATAAACAACTTCTGTAATGTGCTGATGATACTAATTTGTTTATAACCAATAGTGAGAATAATATAAGTAGCTTGTAGTTCGATACCAGCTCTAGCCCAATTAGCAACATTGGTAAGAAAAAAGGTATGAATTTTTAGTTAAATGCTCTTCTGCAGCACTTATACCGTGTATTAGTCCTGGGGAAGGTGCTTCATGAAGTTCGTGTAAGGAATTCATGAAGCACCTTAACCTAAACAACTTTAAAGATATTTAGTGTGCAAAAACAGCTAAGCATTCAAAGCATTGACAAGGAAATGATCAATGCATATTAGATAAACAGATTTTAACAATTTTTTATTTATAATCAGATTAAAATTCTCAAACAAAATGTTTTAAAATAAAAGTTTAAGAAAAAAAATAAACAACAACTGAGATCAAACGAGAGGCTCACTATTCATTGCCTCGTAAATTAAGTAAATATAAAGAATAAAGTTTAACATGTCGAGGTCCTAAGATACGGAACAGCTTTTCAAGTAACTAATTTAATAAGGTAAAATCAGTAAACTCATATAAGTTTTATGTCTGAAGAGAAATTTTAAAGTCAAATAACATCTTTGAAGTTTAATGTTTACATTATTTTGTTAAACTTAATTTCTTATATATTTAATTATATATGTTTTTTAATTTTTATATCTAAATGAGAATGTCAATTTAATAATCCTCATCATTAATTTGACATTCTCATTTAGATATCCTAAATGTCAAACTCGTTAATGACAATTTTAAAATATCTATGTCCTCCATCAATACCAACACGTACAACTGAATTAAAAAAACCTAGTTTCTTAAAGGAACTCATTTGATTTATTTGCAAAGATAAATCAGTATAATAAACGAAACTTTTTAAAAAAGTTAACCTTTTTTAAAAAGTTTAGTTTATTATACTGTAGAGATTTCTACCACTTTTGAATTGTTGAACGATACGATTTCAAATCCCGCCACCGCCAACTTAGCGCTTGAGTAGTACTTCGGTACGCAAAAATGTTGGTCAATAACGGACGCTACTTTGGATTAGTCTTAATGACTATTTGTGGCTGTTCCTATGCTTAGCCAACAAACATTCGGATATAAGAACATTGTATAGAAAAATATAGCATGAAAACTCAAATAAAAAAAAAATAAAAAAAATAACATCGTAAAAATTATCCCAGTAGCGTGATATCAGTGCCGGATCAATGAGGGGGGGGGGCTAGGGGAACTATAGCCCCGGGCACCTCAAATTTAGGGGCCCGGGGCTATAGTCCTCTCTATTTATTTATCGTTTTTTTTTTGTTTTTTTTGTCAAGTCATTTTTAGGCTCTGGCCCGTAAAAAGGCCTCCAAAAACAAAAATAGCACCGGGCCCCAAATAGTCTTAATCCGCCACTGCGTGATATGTGAGTAACATCAGCCCAGATTCTCTCCTATATTCCGGATCTTATACAGCTTTCATTCAAGCTTTTTCGCACAACTTTTTTTTATATTTCTTATAGGAGATTGGTCTCACAGGCTTTACAAAGAAAAGAGTTTCCTCCTACTGCATATTTTATATTTGCACTGCCAGGTTTTCCTTTAAGAGAACAAGAAAAAACAGTCAGCGACAATTGGGTTCTTTAAAGCATTTACGGAAACAGAGGGTTTGAATAGTTGTTTTTTTGTTGCAAGAGTGATAAATACTAAGGCCAACTATTTGAGAGCGTTTTAAGCAAAGAAATTTTTTTAGTGTAATCTTTTCAAATTTTATTTTCAAACTAAATTCATGGTCAATAAATTCTTTGTAGGAATCATTTGATCTAAATAACTAGTCCTCTTCAACGACAAACATTTTTTGTCTTTAAAAACTTTCACAACAAAACAAATCTCCTATTTTCTGAATGAGGTCTTAATCTTCGCTGGCTTATTTTAAAATAAAATGTTTTTGTTTTTTTAGTTTTTTCTAAATTAGACTCAATTATATTCTAAAAAACTTTCTAATTTAAACAAATTATCATACATATAGTTTGAGACTAGTTTTTTTGAAATTTGGCGGGTTTTGTGTTAATCTTTCACAATCGGTCTTTAAATTAAAAAAACTTTGGTCTGAGACCATCGCCATACGGTTTGCAAGTTGTAACAAAATACCATCAAGAAATTTCCTCAGTAACCCCATGGTTTAGGGCAGTTAGCTAAAAATAATGTCTTAATCTTAAATCCGATTATAATTTATACTGAGATTTTAATCTTTATTAAAATTTTCACTTTGGCGCTAAAAAGGTACGAACAAATGAAATTTAGAACCCTTTCATTTTATGAACATTTAAAAAATTGATTCACTAAGAAGCGGTTTCTTTTTTTCTTTTTCTAATGTCAATCTACTAAAAAAATTAGTTTGAAAAAAAACTGAACAAAGACTTCAACTAAAAACGTCTAAAAACTAAAACCAAAGTTAAAACATTTAAAAAATACGAAGATCTATACTTTTTCAACACAAAGAAAAAAAAATTAATTTAATGCATGAAGAGTTCGAACATAAGCACGTAATAGTAGAATATAGCTGTTTTTACAAAAAATGAATTATTATTTATTTATTTTTAGAGTTAGTTTGAACCGTAAGAAATTATTATATTTAAGTATAATCTAATATTACATAAAGTAAATTTTAAACCGTATTGTAATCTCTCTCTATATTTAAATAAAATTGTTGCTATTATATAAACGGTTGAAATGTTTACATAATCTATATTTGATTTAAGTTTACATCATCTATATAAGCGACTTTGTTTCAGTTATTTTTAAAAATTTAACTTCTGGTATTTGTAATTTGAAATGTTTTTAACAAGAAATCTTATAATTATACTACCATTTTTAATTTTAATTTATTTTAATAAAACTTTATAATTTTTAAATTTTAAAAATACAAGGAATTTGGTATTAGCTTTGTTTTCTATCAGTATTCTGGTACAGAAAATAAATAAGAGTAAGAGTAAATAAGTCAATGTTTCTCGATCCAGTTACTATCAGAATGATGGAAAAAGTAATAATAAAAAAATAATAAAGGACATTATTATAGAAAAATGTCATTAAAATAGAAAATGTTTAAGAGAGTTGGCGAAAGTAGAACATCTAAGTAATAAATATATTTTAAGCTAAAATTATATATATATATATATATATATATATATATATATATATATATATATATATATATATATATATATATATATATATATATATATATATATATATATATATATATATATATATATATATATATATATGTATATATATATATATATATATATATATATATATATATATATATATATATATATATATATATATATAATCTTACGTGGTTCACGCATTTTGTAAGACAATCATTTTTATGCGACAGCTAGTAAATTAGGTCGAAAATTTATTTATATAGAATTTTTTTTTTTATATATATAAATTAAAGTATTTTATTCTATTAAAACTTTAGCTATAAAAAGAACTTTATAAGCAAATGAAATTTTTTAGAACATTTATTTTTAACTTTATTATTAGTTGACGTAGATAAAGTCGTTAACAGCTAAACAGTTAAAGCTAAACAACATTTTTAACAAAATGTTATTTAGCTTAAATAACTAAGGGTGACGACTCTGACCGTTATAATCTTCTATATTGGTTGACTACTTGCTTATACTAATTTCTTTAGATTAATTATGCTGAAATTTCACAGAGATTAGAATTTCGAATTATTTCAACAAGTTGGAACACAAAATCGGTTTTTAAGACAAATATTAAAATGAGCAAAGCTCTAGAATCAACTTTTATATGCTTAGTTCTAATATTTACACTTACAATGAATACTCTACTTTTAACTTTTCTCAAAAAACGATATTCTTATATAAACATTTCAAATTTATTTAACGCCAGTATTTCCGTTTGTGAAATATTGCAGGTGACTTTAGGATATGTTCCTGATCTGCTTGCTCAATTAGATTTCATAAAAGTAACGACATCCGGAAATGGATCATGGATTTGTATAGGATCATCATTATTAACGTTTATTTTTGCCGTCGTTGTTTTAATGCATTTTCTTGTGCTGTCGGTTTCAAGAATTGTGGCAATAAAGTATCCTGTTTTTTATGTTACAACTTTTTCAAAAAAAAAGCTGTCAATTATTTTATTGATTTTATGTTACATTTACGGAATCATTTGGCCAGTATTTCCACTTTTTAAATGGTCAAAGTACGCTAAAGATATTGACGAAAAACGCTGTTCCTTAGACTGGCGTTTAGAACAAAAAGATAGTTTCTCTTATATAATTTGTGTTATTTTGTTTGTTTTTATTTTACCGTTTATTTCAATACTTACTCTATTACTTTGTAAAAAGTATGCTACCTTAGCCAATCAAAGCTCTTCTCGTCGAAGAAGACACTCTTCAGTTGAGTATCAGAAAAAAATTAAAGAATTGGAAATAAAATACTTTAACATGTGTGCAGCATCTACAATTTTGTATACCTTAGCATGGAGTCCTTATGCAGTCGTAGGTTTTTTATCTGTTTTCAACAGTTCTATTCCACCAATGGTATCAACAAGTGCAGCTTTGTTTGCAAAGTTATCCGCATCAATAAATCCTATTGTTAACGTTTGGTATAATCGGGAGTTCCGAACTTTTCTTTTCAATTTAAAATCAAATTGGTTTTTGAAAAAAATATTTTGTATAAAAGCAGATAGGCAGAAATCGTTGACGTTCTCAAGAATTCAGTGCACTAAATTGTAATCTTGGCTAAAAAATGGAATAGCATTATATAACTTATAAATAATAATAAATTTATATACTATTTATATGTATATAATTATAATATGTATATATATATATGTATATATATATATATATATATATGTATATATATATATATATATACATATATATATATACATATTATAATTATATACATATATATATATATATATTTATATATATATATATATAATGAGTCTATATGTGAACAATGACAAACAAGTTGCATATCTGAACTAATCATATATTGTTCATTTTTATTTCTAAATAAAATGATTTATTTAATTTAATAGTTTTATACTTACGAAGTCGCAACCTTGCGATCACTTGCCGAATTATGTTTACTTATGAGGTACTTTATAATATTAAAAAAAAAACGAAATACGGAAATGCTACGTTTTTTAATTGGTAAAATGCGGGAATAAAGTTCATGAACGGAAATCGGCTTTTCAGTGGATACATTGACTGATTTAGGGAGCACATGCAAAGGATTGCTGATATATTGAATCAGGGTTTGGTTTAGAGCAGCAATATGGTTAGGGTAAGGAGAAATTTATGCCACTTCTTGCATTTTACCACTTTTTACATAAATTTTCCGCAGTTCAGATTATACCATTGTAAATGCAACACTGATGTTAATAGTCAAATGCAACTTAGTTTTAGAAATTTAGTTTTAATTAAGTGTAATATGATTGTTCCATTTAAAATGTTCATCAAATATTATTCGTAAGGTTTTAAGTGATGCTACTTTGTTTACAATATTGTTATTTATGGTTAGCTGATGAAGTTGCAGAGGCAAGTCATCGAACTTATATTAGCAATAAAGTATAATATACCTAGTTTTATTGATATCCAAAGAGATTTTTTTTGATCATAGTAGTACTAGAGATGAAACTGCAACGCTATAGAAATTCCTAAAACCATGCGTGATATCTTGTGTTCATTATACAATAGCAAACCGTTAATAATTTCACTAATATCGGACGGTGCTTCTGATGTATGTAAACTCTAAATTCGCTCACTTAAATTTATACGTTAAATTTTCTAAAAACAGTTAAAATTTTTGATAAAAAGACTTTGAGATCCACCTGAGGCAGATGTTTATATTGCGTTTTGATATTAAAACAAATAAATATAATAATGAAAATAATGATAATATTTGTTTTAGGCATAAAATTTAATGCAATTTACGAATAAATATCATTTATATATAATTCAATTTATATTTATACATGTGTGTGTGTGTGTGTGTGTATACATCATATACTACTGTGATCAAAAAGTAAGGTGAATTTTTAATTTAAACTTCCCGCCTTATTCGAATCGTCCAATCTTTTTCATTTTTAAGTTGGTAGGAATGTCATTAACATTTGCGCCTAATTACATTTCAAACTCATAATTATTTTTTTTTTGTTTACGCTTGTTTCTGAAGTACCAAAAGTGCATTCGGCGATTTTCACGATGTCTAATTTTGTTGAGCAAAGAAGTGCTATTAAATTTTGTTTGCGGAATGATATTTCTGCTGCTGAAACGTATCGAATGTTGCAAAAGGCCTTCGGTGAAGAGACTATGTCTCAAAAAATTGTTTACAAGTGGTACAAAGACTTCAAAGAAGGCCGAGAACGTGTTGATGACTTGGAACGCTCCGGACGACCATCGACTACGATTGATGATCGCCACATCAACAAAATCAAAGAATTGGTGCTTGCAAATCGTCGGTTAACCATTCGAGACCTTGTTGACACGGTTGGAATATCATTTGGGTTGGTGTAAGCAATTTTGAAGGATCATTTGGGCCTCAGAAGACCCAAATCACGTTTGGTGCCGAAATTTCTCAATTTCTTTGAAAAAGAGTGTCGCGTTAAAGCGTGTGAAGCAATGCTTTCTGACTATCAAGACGTCTACAAACAAATTATTACTGGCGATGAGACTTGGGTCTACGCATACGACCCTGAAACAACCGACCAATCGAGTGAATACCGTGAAAAAGGCGAGCTGAGACCGAAGCAACCACGTCAAAGTCGCTTAAAAATCAAGGTCATGTTGACTGTTTTCTTTGATTATTGTGGTGTCGTGCACTACGAACTCCTTCCAACTGGGCAAACTGTCAACAAAGAATATTATTTAAGCGTTATGCGACGTTTGCGTGAAGCTATTCGCAAAAAGAGACCGGAATTATGGGCCAATAACTCTTGGATTTTGCACCACGATAATGCGCCTTCGCACACAGCACTGGTTCTTCGTGAGTTTTTGGCCAAAAACTCTACCCATGTTGCTCCACAACCACCATATTTGCCCGACTTAGCACCGTGTGACTTCTGGCTGTTCCCAAAGTTCAAAAGGCCACTCCGGGGAAATCGTTTTGAGTCCATTGAAGAGATCCAACGTGAATCGGCACGCGCATTGAAGGCTATCCCTACCGAGGACTTTTCGGCATGCTTCGAAGACTGGAAAAAACGTTGGCAAAAGTGCATTGGGGCCGGGGGAGATTATTTTGAAAGGGACGATACAGATTTGGAAGTATAAATAAAGATTTTTCATTTTAAAAAAAAATTCACCTTACTTTTTGATCACAGTAGTATATATATATATATATATATATATATATATATATATATATATATATATATATATATATATATATATATATATATATATATATATATATATATATATATATATATATATATATATATATATATATATATATATATATATATAAATGAAAATGAAAATGAAATAAAAACTTTTCTTAAGTTTTTGTGCAAGTGTAACTGAGACATTCCCAGCAAACACTGCACGTACAAAAAACGTACAATGTACGTTCAATTAACGTTCATAACGTCTTAGACCTTTTTAGAACTTAAAACATTTTTATTGGTCAGCGTGGAACGTTCAAAAAACTTAATTACATTCGGAAGAGTGCCTCTTCATAATAAAACACAGATCAAACAAATATGTAAACTAAAATTTAATTCTCGCTTTATTAGTATCAATCAAAAATATTTAGTTTTATGGTTTAATTAATTAAAAGTATATAGTTTTTTATTAACTTTTCGTAGATTTTTTTTTAGTTGTCAAATGCGTACGCCATTTTTTATTTAATCTCGAAATAACATTGAAATCTAAACAATAAAAAGTAACGGTTTCATAAAGAGTTATTAGATTGTAAATTATTAATTTAATCATTTTTACATTAATAGATTACTTCTTAGATTTTTGTAACAAATTGATTTATATTAAGTTTTAGTACATATGAAGTATGTACTAAAACTTAATATGAAATAAATAAATAAAAAAAATTAATCTAAGCCTTCAACTGAATTCAAACTGAATTTTTTTGAATATAGATAATTATATCAAAAATTCAAACTGAATTTTTTTGAATATAGATAATTATATCAAAAACTGCATTTGTTTTTTTTATTAAACTATAAATACAGCCTAAATGAACTAAAAAATATTTGCCCAAAATTTGTAACAAGTTTTAATAAACAATATTTTAAAGTAATAATTACTTTTAATCAACAACATTGTTGAATGAAAATACTATAAGTAATCAATACTTTTTACAAATTTTCTTGTTATTGCCACAGTTATTACTGAAATTAATTTTTTTTACCCTTCGTTTCCTTTATATGGATTTTTCATAGTATTATATACATTATGTATAAAATCTATATTGTCATTGTATATTCAATGATAGCGATTCCAGAGCGCAACGAAAAACATTTTGTTTTTGACAAAAAACACGTAATTTTCATGAACTTCACTCTCTTTTTTTATAATAAATCGAGAACCATAGTTTGACTCAATTTCTTTCCAACCGTATATAAAAAATGCAATGTTTAACATGGCTTCTATTCTATTTTATTCATGTCTTGAAACCACTCTAGATAAAAAAAACTTGTCACAGGAAACGTTTTTTCATAAGTAGTTTTTGAAGGTAAGATTTCCTAAGTAGCAAAACACATTAAATTTGTTTGAAAATTTACATATAGGTTAAAAAAAAGGTAAGAAATCTAATGGAATGAGGAACCCCTTTTAACATTTTTACATAATTAGTTCTCAACGTTTAAAAACTTTAAAGTCGGTTTATTTAAAAGATAAACTTTCTCTAAAAAGGTTCTCTGTGAAATAAGCGAGTGTAATTTTTCTACTATTCAAATCAAGTATTTATTTATGTATTCTTGAAGAAACGGTGCTTAAGAAACTTGTTTAGAAATTCTGTATATAATATTTTTTATTTTTTTGTGTATCAATTTTTTGATTTTTGCGCTTGATTTTTGATGTTTTTTATGTTGTTTTGATGCTATTTCACGCCAAATTTTCCATATTTAAGGACAAGGCGTTTCGTCAAAAAATCATCAGTTTTTCCAGCACACAAAAAGCAATAAATTTGGATACAATTAACTTCTAAATTTGAAAAACCCCTCAATTTTTTAAATCTTTTTAAGTTCTATACAACTGTGTTTATTATATATAAATATATTGACAAAAAAAATCCTCTGGAATGACTAGCAATGACAAAACACATTGTACACACCTCAGTGTGCATGCGTAGTCTGAGGACGTCCGTTTGACTTCTTACGGACGTCTGAACGTCCTTGAGACGTCCATCGGACGTCTTTTGAACGACGCGTGACCACTGGGACAAACACAAAAGTGTTATACAACTTTTATTGTTTTGTTATATAAGATAATAATATCGTCATAATATGTCAAGAAATGATATATGGCTTAAAAATAAGAAAAGAAATTCAAAAAAAAACATCTACTCAAATTTTATATTTAATTATTAAAAAATTTAATATGATTTAATATTGAATGGAATGAATATATATATATATATATATATATATATATATATATATATATATATATATATATATATATATATATATATATATATATATATATATATATATATATATATATATATATATATATATATAATATATTATGATTAACAACCATTTTTTAAACTTTCACACTGATAAAATATATTACATAATGGATTGAAGACTCCTTTGATTTAAAAGAAAGGATTCAAGAACAAGTGAAGAAGAAGTATATGCTACAGATGATGAAAAATATTATCTCATATGAGTGTTTGTAGAACTTCGTATTTTTGAAACGATGTTGACTCAATTATTGATTTTACCCAGCAAGCACATAACGTTATTTCAAATTTTTCGACGTTGAGAAATGGTTGATATATGGTTGAAAAATAACGATCTAAATTTCAACTTCAACGTTAGTTCAACGTTAAAAAAAAAAAACGTTGAAATTTCAACATTGATTTTCAACTAAAAACAAACGTTGAATTAACGTTGAAAAATAAACGTTAAAATAACGTTGAAATTACTTTGAAATTTTGATACGAAAGTTCACCAACGCAAATGTACTAATTCGGAATTAAAATAAAATTTATTATTTCACATAGATTAGTGCGTGAAAAGTTCTTTAAAAACATTTAATAAAAGTATTAATGTAATAAAAGTAAAAACATTAAAAGATTTTTTTGCTATGAAAATATGTATAATTTTACAAAAATTTATATGAATTTGCAGTATACACAAATTTTGCATATTTTATATAAAATGCAAAACTTGTGTATACTGCAAGTTCATATAAATTTTTATATGAATTCGGATTAAATTTTTATATGAAGATAAAATAAAGTCTTTATAATTATAATAACACTTTGATTGTATATTTTGCATATATATATATATATATATATATATATATATATATATATATATATATATATATATATATATATATATATATATATATATATATATATATATATATATATATATATATATATATATATATATATATATATATACATATATATATATATATATAAATATCTTTAAATAATTTAAATATTCATCTTTAATTTAAAGATGAATATTAAAATCATTTGAAGATATATATATATATATATATATATATATATATATATATTTTTTTTTCTTTCTTTCATCGTTTATCCGTTGAGTATCTAATCACATTTGTATAGATTAGTCTAGATTAGTTTGTCTAATAACTCTAACCTATCAGTTGTATTCATGTCTGATTTTTAAGATTTTAAATAAGATTTTGTTTATCACATTTTTTTGCCATGATTTCATTATTTTTTTAATTTGTGATTTGAGTATTCCATTAATTTAATTGATTTGTAATTTTACTGTTTTTGTTTTTGTTTTTTTTTGATTAAATTTATTTTGATTTGGCAGGTCAATGGCAAATTAAAGAACAAAGTTTTACTTGACGTAATCTAAAACAAAATAAACAAAAGAAAATGGATTTTAAATATTTACAAGGTGTTATTGGTATGTATATTATATTTCTTTGCGCTGTTCCCACCGATATATATATATATATACATATATATATATATATATATATATATATATATATATATATATATATATATATATATATATATATATATATACATATATATATATATACATATATATATATATATATATATATATATATATATATATATATATATATATATATATATATATATATATATATATACATATATATATATATATATACATATATATATATATATATATATATATATATATATATATATATATATATATATATATATATATATATATATATATATATATATATATATATATATATATATATATATATATATATATATATACAGTTAATTACAGATATCTTAACCCTCCAGGAGACCAACGAAATGGTTCTACTAAACGAATGTTTGACTTAAGCATATTTAACTGCCTAAAAGGTTTTTGTTATGTGTGTATATACGTTGATATATGACGTTAATGTATAATGCATATTTATTCAAATAGGTTTATATCTCGGTCAATAATTAAGTAAATTAGGCATGGATCATATATGGGTTGTTTTTTTTACCCACTATTGATCACTAAATGTTCACATTCGCTTGTGAACAATGTAAAGTATAATAATACTTTTAAAATGTACAAATTTACCTTTAATTTACCAAATGTACACTTAATTTAAAGTTATTTTTATTTAGATGTAGATTTAGATGACGACAGCAGGCGAGAAAAATACATATGAATTTGACATTGGTGTTAAAGATGAAGATATCATGATTTTATCAAGATTGTTTTGAAAATAATTTTAATTTTGTAAAAGTTTTTGTTCTAAAAATGTTTTAATTATTTTTTTGGTTTTATTTACTCATAATAACGGCTTTTCAATTTCTATAATTTAGTTACCTGCGTAAAAAAAAATGGTACAGGGCAGATTATTTGTAATACTATAACAGCAGTTAGTATTATAATATAAAATAAATTATTAATACTACTAATAATAATAAAAGCTGTAAAAATTGAGAACATAATATGCAATATAATAGCATAAGATATTGTACTATGACAGCTGTTATAAGTTTATGAAAAACTATTGTTTCTTTTCTTACTCATAACAACACAATATTGTACAAAAAATATACGTTTTTTCGGATTAAAAGAGTCAAGGCGCAAAAAGTTGTACTTTTGAGGTTTACAAACTCATGTATAAGTTGGTTGAATCAATGTTAATCTAACGTTGATTTTTCAACGTTGATATAACGTTTTTTTTTTCAACGTTGATTTTTGTTTCCATTTCAACCAAAAATCAACCATTTTTCAACTATAAATTTCAACGGTTTTTCAACGTTGATTGTGCTTGCTGGGTATATAAGTATATTTATACATATATCAATTTTGAAAAATTTGGATGTAATTGCGAAAAAGATGTCGAATATCATAGATAAATCTGATAAAGATGTTGGTATATGAGTTTTCAAAACTTACTGAGACCGAGTAAATTGATTTTGAAAAATTGATGAAAAACTGAGCTACTAATTGTTGCACATCAACAGAAGTATTTCCTTTGCTTTTTATTTAGAACAAATGAACTTTTCAATTGTGATTGATTCTGATGCTCATTGCAAAACAAATGTCTTTTGAACATTCAAAAGACGTTAAGAACGCCTTTTGAACGTTTAAAAGACGTGTTTTATGGACCAACTTTGTTTTACTGAACTTAAGCGGAAAGTCTTATTTAAGTCTTTTTACAACGTCTTTAGAACGTCTAAAAAGGGCGTCTTAGAGCGTTTTCTCTAGAATCAGGTTAGAACGCGTCCGAGGCATTCCGTCTGAACGTTCATTGTACGTTTTTTGCACGTTCCCGTGTTTACTGGGTAGAAATATATAGGAATTTTGTATTAATTTTATGGCTTTTTTTATGTTAATTTTTACAATTTTGTGCTATACTTTATGTTGATTTAAACAAGTATATTTTAACTGATGATGACTATATTCCCAGTTAACCAGCCTGGATCCCAGCTAGGATTGACTGGTATTGAGCTGGGATTACTGGGATTGGGTTGGTGCTGGGATTTCTTCTGGATGCCAGATGGGCCCCATATGGTATGAAAATAATGGCGCAAATAAAATCTGAGATTGGCATGAATGGTTTACGGCTGGGACTCGTGGCGTGGTTTTTCTAATTAAAAGAGTTTTTTTGGCATCGTTTTTATTAAAAAGTTTTTTTGAAATAAAATTACAAAATTCTTTTTAATGTCATATGCAGTAACGTGGCTTGGTTTAGATTAAATATACACTTGCATTTGGAGTAAATACACAAAAGAACTTCATTTGGTTTTTTTATTGTATTTTTGTAAAAAACATTTACATATCAGTTTTAATTCTATATTAATAGTGTAAATATGTTAAAATCAAAATTAAGTCATCAATATAAAAAACGGTTTCACACACACACACAAAAAAGAAGTATGACATGCTATCTTACAATATCAATAAACACAAAAAAGAAGTATGACATGCTATCAAATTTCTTAAATGCCCTGCATTTATGAAATTTGAGAAATGAAAATTCAGGTTTAAATTCAGGCTGAACTTCTGAGCTATTAATAAGTTTGAGATTATAACGCTTACTTTTTTTCATACTCGTGTTGTTTTGAATGTATTATTAAACTGAAGGCATATTCTGTAGTTATGCAATAGACAAATATTGAATATTTTTTAAAATTGTTTACATAGTTTAGCGTACTTACAGAAATGGCTTAGTGTGTTTAATTTAATCTTTTTTTTACAAACAAATCTCAAAGACTTTTTGAAAAACCTTTAAAGTCGCTATGTTTTGTAAAGTAAATTTGACAATTTTTTTTTACAAAGCATAGCAAAGTTTTGCTATATATCTTTTACTATGTGTATGTATTTTACTTACTGTTGTATGTAAACTTAACATATTATTTATTTTTACATAAATCATTTAATAAATGGGTTATGTATTTATAAATTACATGTAAATTTTACATACTTGCATACATTAAAAAAAAAACTAAAATCATACATTTATTATATGTAAGATATTTAATATTTTATAAGTAATATAATAAATATATTTTTTATAGTATAAGTAATATATTATCAAATATATAACTTATAGAAAATGCTAAATCTTAAATTTATATTATGCATTTATAAATGATATATAAAGTTTATATATAGCAGTGTCACTTGGTAAAACCTTACTAATAGTAATTTTATCACTTTACAAAACATAGTTATACTATGTTTTGTAAAGTGATATTTGTAATTTGAGTTATATTATAAATATTATAACTTAAATTTTAATTTGCAGTATAAGGTTTTACATGAAAAAATATTTAAATAATTTATATTGTGAATTATTTGTAAATAATAGTAATTAATAATAAAAATTATTAATTGCCCAGTTAAACCACAACAACTGGGTCCCAGCTGAGATGTAACTGGATTACTGGAACTAAGTTATAGCTGGGATTTGAACTGGGTAAAAGATGGGTTCCATATGGTGAAACAACTGCGGCAATCTTTTAAAATTACATATGCAGTAATGCTTGATTTGGATTGAATATACACTTACATTTTGAATGAACTTAATTTGGTTCATTTTTAGTATTTTTGTTTAAAAATAATTATTTACATATCAGTTTTAGTTTTATAATAAAAGTATAAATATTTTAATAGCAATATTTAGACATTCATTTAACCAACAATTTTACAAAAAAAAAAAAAAAACGTGGTGTACTTGTAAACTTCTTAAATGGTCTAAATTTCATAGCCATTAGTAAGTTTGAGAATATGTCAACCTTTACTTTTTTACAGACATGTAAAATGTTTTATCAAACTGAAGGCATATATATATATATTTTTATATGCGATAGACAAATGTTGAAAATTTTTCAAATTAGTTTATATGGTTAGGTGCACTTACAAGTTATGGCTTAGTCACTAAGTTACAAAAATACACTAAGTTAGTCTGTTTCATTTTAAATTATCTTTTTCAAGCAAATCTGAATGTCACTTTACAAAACACTTTACATAACCTTTACATATTATTTATAAATACATTAACGTTTTACATTTTCTATAAGTAATATAGTTAATAATAAATTACTTATGTTATAAAAACTGTAACTGATATTATAAGTTATGATATAATGTTTTATATGAAAAAATGTTTAAATTGTTTATATTGTGAATTATTTGTAACTAATAAAAGTAATAACAAAAATGATTAGGTGTTTTAAAAATTATCACATTTTGTTAAAATACATTTATTTATTAAATACATTTTTTTAATTCTTTAAAATATAAAAGTGTATACATATTGATAGCAATATTCAGACATTTATTTAAGAAACAATTTGGCTAGTCTAAAAGAAGGAAATATTGAATTTTAGGGTTTTAAGATGTTTTTTAATTGATTATCACAGGATGTTATATAATTTTTTTAGAAAATATTGTGAAATAAATTAAATATACAATCATAAAATGCTACTCAAGTGCAATATAAAATTGAAAATGTAGTTTTGATATTAAATATTGCAAAAACTGAATGTTTGAATAATTATGAATGTTATGAATCTTTCACTTGCTGTAGTAAATCAATCTCTATTGTGTTATGATATCATATAGTCATATATAATATGTTTGTTTGCAAAGATATAAAAAAGATATAAAATTTTTTTGGTAATACCTTTTTTATTTATGTTATTTTTGTATAAAACTTTTAAATTTTAATAAAACCTTATTAAATTTTTTTAAGAGGATTAATAGTATCTATGTTTTGTTTTTAGAGTTGGTTTGTATTGATTTATAACAACAGAAAATACATTACAAAATCTCCCATAAAATGGTTCATCTAAATCTAGTAAGTTTACACTTAATCTGACAACATAATTTGAATACTTTTGTTTCAGAAAGTTTAGGAAAGTTTTACTTTCCACGAGTTTTAATATCTCAAACTATTAGTTTACAGAGTTTAATAAAATAAATTTCTGTATATTAATACTTTTCCGTGCGTTAAAAATATATAGAATTTGCATAATATTCAGGTTTTTCCTATTATTGACCTAGGCTTCTGTGAATGAATAAATTCTATGAATAGAAGATGGACTGTGAATTGCTAGGAACTGTGAATGTTATTATGATAGAATATATTTTTAGATCAAAAATAGTTTGTTCTACATTATTTTCATTAAAAGTTGATGAATATATAAGATAAAAAACTTTAAAAACTACATATATAGTTGTGTGACATGATTTGAAATGAATATACATTTGATATACATTTTTCACATGAACTTCATTTGATATTTCATTTGGTAATGGTAGTTTGTTTTTATTTTTATTGCTGCCATTGTCACAATGAGGTAAAGTTTAAAAGTTAACTATGTTTAATGATTTTTTAAACCAATTTATTAGGGTGTTGTATATTTTTTAGAATCTGCTGTAAAATAAATTTAATAAATAATCACAAAATGTAGCTCAAAGACAACATGAAATTAACCAATAAATTTTAGTCCATGGTAATTGAAATATGTTATGTTTGAATAATCATGAATACTAGCTGGGGTGACCCGTAAAATACGGGTCTTTACCGAACCGACCATTTTTATACTTATCTATAGCTATCCGGACGTAAACTAAGGGTCTTAGTAAATCTATTCCACACCGACCTTTTCTATACTTATTCCTTACCTCAATATTTTTTTAAAACCGTTTAAAAATGTACATATAAAAAACTATACTTACTTTTTGATATGACAAAAACATTTCTGTTAAAATGTTCTTTTAAAAACTTCAAACGATTTTAATATTATGCCGATTATAAAAACTTTAATAAGAAAAAACGTAAAAAAGACTACGAACTTAGAAAAATGCTAAAACATTCAACACGTGACGCCGTTAAAGTACGCCTTAGTTAACGTTCATAACATATACACATCTAATTAGATTTTATTTAAACTCAGTTGTTGCAAACTTGGTTTTGAATTTTTAATTACACTTCTTATGCGTCATAAATAATCTTAAATTCTAAATAGAAAATACGTTTATGGGCTAATTGGTAGACGCGCAACACTTAGACAGATATAGTCATCTTACCCCAGGAGTTCATACTCCAGTGACTTTTTTTTTCATCCCAACTTACAACAAAAGTAATTAAAAATAAATGTTATTACTGAAACAGTTTTAAACATTTCTTTCTATTTATCTTTGAACTTAACTTTATTCACTGCAAACATACTTTTGGTGTTTGTAAGCGTTATTTTACGTTTAGTGTTTGTAGGAATTATTTGCACGCACGTATTTTAAACAATTATTTTTACTGTTTCATCTAAAAATCTTATTTAATTTAGTTTAATAATTTCTTAAATATAATATATATAATATAATTTAAAATATTTTATTAACCCTATTTAAATAAGTATCAAAACTCTTTCCTTTAATTTAAAAAGAATTTAAAATTAACGTAGGCTATAACGATATTATTTTACCCTTTCATCAACATTTATTTAAAAAGTAAATTTGGATATAGAAAAACGGGTTAAAGACTTATTATTTTAAATAAGTTAGCTTTATCTATTTAATGCTTTTCGTAAAAGCGTTTCTTTAAAGACTCTTAACAAATCATTCAAGCTGTTTTTACTGCCTAAGTTATTAAACCTGTTGTGTGTGCCAAAAATCGATACTTAATGCAAATGGAAACTTCGAGTGCTAATGGTGATTAAAGCATAAATGGTTCCTATTCATATATAATAAAAGGAAATATGAAAGACAAAGCAAAAATAATTTTTATATCCATTTAAACCAATAAATCCCAAAATAAAAAAATATAGATATTTACTTAAAAACATATTTTTCTTGATATAAAATAAAAATATAACCTTTAGTACAAATTACAAAAAAAAAAATTATTCAACAGAGCTACTTATAATACAATTTAAATTGAATCATTGTTTCATAAATATTAAGCTGCTTGGCGGATTTCTTCATCCTCTACTTCTGCCATGTTTTTAAATGCAAGAGCAAATGGGTTTTCTTGATTAATTAATGTTTGCAAGAGTTGCATTAACTCATGTATACAACCATCATTACCAGGTTGTTCCATTCTGAATGACACTGCTGCATTAGGATCATAGATATACAGCTGACAATATTTGGGCAGACAACCTTCTGCAGGCCTTAAATTTCCAACACGATGCAAAATTTGCCCACAGACCCTAAAACAGAAAGGGCCATTATTTGAGGAGGAGCTATTTCGGCAGTGAAGGAAGCAAAAGATAAAGAGGAATTATAACTCCTTATGTGTTTAAAAAATTTTGATTTACAGCATGATCAACATAGTTTCCTGTCATTAAACCAGTCAACAATGGCGGATAAAGAGAAAGAGGAGCTAATACAACTTTTCCTGAATGGCAGCACAAAAAATGAGTTTCATTTAAAAACTTCTTTGCACTGCAATACTGACAATTATGGTTTAAATCTCCGAGGTAGTTACTCTCTATAGCAATATTATTTCTTGCTATGCGATGCATATTATACCTATTAAGTTCTCGCCTAGCCTGATTTCTTTCATTTTGATTACAATTTATTTCAGCTCGCCGGAGCTCATCTCTTTCAATTCGACGACTATTTATCTCAGCTCGCCGGGGCTCATCTCTTTTAATTCGACGACGATTTATCTCAGCTCGCCTGGGCTCATCTCTTTCATTTCGACGGCGGTTTATCTCAGCTCGCCTAGCCTGCCTTCTTTCATTTTGACGAAGTCTAATAATTTCATTTCTTAAATTATTAGACATAATTAGGCATCAAAGGAGTGTGTAAAAATGATGCCTAATATAATAAAAGTTGAAGTTTTTTTTTTTAAACTTATCTAAAATAAAGTGTAAGCAAATAATACAGAGCATAATACTATAATCTATTATATTCTACCATATATAGCATTGTGTTAAGATAACATAGTTTTATTAAAAACTTAAACTAAAGTTATAAATTAATGTAATATTTTCAACTAAGTATTGTTTATATATTTATGGTAGTTGTTATCAATTATTGACAAAATATTATAAGTATTTAATCAAAAAAAAACAAAAAACAAATGTAATTTAAAAAACAAATTTTTTACATATAAGAACTCATAAATAAAGCAAATTAAAAAAATTTAAGGCCTGTCAACTCAGCAGGTACTGCTAGCATGGAAGGATAAAATGTAATCATCCATCAACAAAAGCCTTTCATTACTTTGAAAGGCATTTAACGCAAGATTTGCAATAAATAAATACAAAACTACTAAAAGAACCTCTATAAACAATCATATATTTGCTTCAAGCGAAGAAACTTGGAAATATTGAAACTTCTTTTACTATTTTAATTTTTTTTTAGATATTTAATATTCTAAAGAAAAAGGGACAATAATTTAAGGCAAAAAAATTAAAATGTCTATACATATAATATATGTATAGACATTTTAATTCTATATATTTTATTGTGTGTGTGTGTCTATATATATATATATATATATATATATATATATATATATATATATATATATATATATATATATATATATATATATATATATATATATATATATTGATGTACATACAAAACATTAAAATAATAATATAAAGAAAACATTCTCTATACAAAAAATCCTAAAAATTTAACAAAAGTTATTAAAACTTATGCTTCAACACGCTGTATACTTACTTTTATATATATATAAAAAATTTGAGTTAAACATATTTAATGAAGAAAATCGAAACTCTTAAAAATTTTAATGAGGAGGAGCTGTTAGTAAAGCCTGCTTTTTAACAAAATTTATTTATTGTCAAAAGCATACATTGTTAAGAACAGAGGATAACAACATTAAAACACATTTTTTAAACAATATTTTTTCAACACATTTTAGAAATACACTAATTACAAACAGAATTAATTTATGTGTTTTATTATGACAATACACCACTCTGCTGGCGAGGACAATATTTTTGCTCTCAACAAAGCCAGGTCACATTATAGCAAAGTACACCACTTGGCTAGCGAGGTCAACAATCTTGCTGTAAACTAAGCCCAGTCACAACAATTTGAAACCATGCAAACAACATAATTATCACTTACAAACTATAAACATATTACATATAACACACCACAAACATTGAAACATTTCATATATTTACACACTTACAAAATATAAACCCATATAACCTTAACACATATATACACAATAAAACACAATATAAATAACACACATATATAGATAAATATATAAATTAAGAAAAATATATAAATTTGAAACTTTACAAATACAACCTTATTTTTGTTTTTTGAAATACCTCGTAATAAATGTTTAACAACTTTCAAAAACAAACTATCAAACAATCTGGTTTTTTATACGGATTTTTATAACTTCTTTTAAATAAGGTATTAAACGATCTTGTTCTTTAACATGTAACATTGAGTTGACCGTGTGAGATGCAAGTGTTTTAAACACTAACTTTATCAAGA
The DNA here is from genome assembly GCF_022113875.1 of Hydra vulgaris. NCBI lineage: Eukaryota > Metazoa > Cnidaria > Hydrozoa > Anthoathecata > Hydridae > Hydra > Hydra vulgaris. The sequence continues at coordinate 64,449,737 of NC_061157.1, forward strand.
GTTTGACCTCTTGACCTTTGAAATGAGCAACGTCTTCTTGAGTCGTCTTTTAATTTAAAAATTAGAGATTAATTTTATAAATTAATAAATTTAAATACAATTGACAAAAGACTAAAATGCATGATTTAAATAAATCACCTGACTTTAAAAGTTACTTTACTAATTCAATAATAACATAATGTTCATCCTTTACTACAGAAGTTATCAAATAAAAATTGTTGATCTTATCACTAATTAAGCTGATGAAACAAAGTTTTTGATCTCATTACTGATTAAGCAGATACTGACAGATTATTAAGATTTGAAAGAGCCCCATTAGGCGAGTTCAGAAGTAAAGCAATTTATGATAAAACTCAAAGGCCAAGTATGGTAAAAAAATCCGTGTAAAGGTGCACGAATGGTGAGCAGCAGCGTTAAGTTAAGTATTAATTATAAGCGATAACTATTATATATATATATATATATATATATATATATATATATATATATATATATATATATATATATATATATATATATATATATATATATATATATATATATATATATATATTATATAAGTATTCTAAACTTGTTTATAATTGTAAATTTTCATTGTAAAAATAATTTTAATACAAAATTTATTGTGATCAAAACTAGAATTGTTTTTAATTGTTTTCAATATGTTTAAATTGTATCAAAAAGTTATTTTAAGTAATAATGTGACCTAAAATGATTATTGTTTAATTAGATAAAATCAAAATGTTATTGATATTGATTATTTTTGTGTTTATTAAATTATTTTATTAAATGATTTAAGGGTTAAATATCATGTTAACTCAAGACTTTAAATTTTAAATGGTAACATAGTGGTCATGTTATATTATTGTTGTTTACAAGTCTATTTATGTCATGCCTAATTAATAACATCAAACATTTACCGTAAAATAATATTTTTTAGATTCACTGCAGGATGCCTGTTAAAAAGAAAAATTAAAGAAACTTTAAAACTAGATAATGGCAACCGAAGAAGTTGAAACACTGTTATTCATCAAGGTTTTAGTTCTCCAGTATTTATTTTTGTATTTTATTATTTATTATGTGTTTATTTTATTTTTTATTTATATTATTTTTGTAACAACAAACTATGAGAATAATTAATTGTCCTGCCTGGGCCTCTACTTTAGTCTGGCTATAGTTATCTTAGTAATAACACGTACACTGTCCTCCATAACTAAGGGAACATGTGTTAAAGTTTATAAAAACACAATATAAGATTTATTACAATTTTAGTTTTATTACAAAAAAGTATTGATTTTAGTAAAATATAGTTTTAGTAACTATTTTATGGAAGTTAAATATATTCAAACACCTTAATACAAATAAAAACCTGGAGAAAGTAAGAAAAAGCTCATGTTTTAAACTTCAAAACTAAAGGAACTTTTAACTATACCTCATACTAATCAAATGTAATCATCAAAAAATACTTCAAATGCACACAAATATATTAAATAACTCAATAATACACCATCAAAAACACATAAGATCAATTGATGGCATATCCATTGTTTTTTAAATAACCTCAACATTTCTATGAGGCATAGAGTCTTATAGTTTGACAGTTTGAACTTGTTTTATCTGTGACCAGGCACTATGAAATTCCTGATACAATTCTTCTGCATTTCGAAACTTACCACGCAAACATACTTTGTCATCAAGCTGTTTCCATAAATTCTCAATAGGATTTAGGTCAAGAGATTGTGCAGGCCCATTGCATAACATCAACTTTATTAGTTTTGAGCCAAGCTTTAACTATTTTGATGTATGTTTTGGATCATTATCCTGTTGGAATGTCCACTTCAGAGGCATGTTTTCTTCTACAAAAGGTAACATGTGATGCTCCAGAATATTGTTATATATGTGTTTGTTCTTTATTCCTTCAATGCGACATAGTGGTCCCAATCTAGAAAATCCTGAAAAGCCCCCCCAATCCATCAAGCTTTTGCCACCTCCATATTTTAAGGTTGCTATAGTGTACATGTGGTTTTAATCATTTACCAACAGGCCTTCGAACATTTCTTTTATCATCTGAACCATTTATGTTAAACTTAGACTCGTCTGACCTTAATATTTTTCTCCACTGTTCTTTTGTCCAACTTTTATGAGTCTTTGCAAACTCTAAACGTGCTTTACAGTTTTTTGCAGATATAAATGGTTTTTTTGCTGCATGATAACTATACAACCCAGCTTTATTCAAGCGTCTTCTTACAGTACTTTCTGAAATAATTAGATTGAATTCATCAGTTATATCTCTTGCACTAGCAAATGGGTTCTTTTTTGCATACTTAATAATTTTACTATCAGTATGTGGAGTACTTTTTTTTGACCGTCCACAGTTTCAACAATTCCTTTCGTTTCATATTTATTAACCAATCGGCTTATAACTGCTTTTGATTTTTCATACTTTTTACATAAATCACTTTGTGTAGCTCCATTATTATAATCTTCAATGATTTTTTGTTTAAAAACACTATTATATTTATTACGAGCTCGTCACTATTAAGCTACAATATTGTTACAAACTTCTGGACAGCAAGACAGCAGTTTGTTAATTTAACAAAAACATTAAAAAAATAATTACAAACTAAAACCATTCAAACATTACAAACTAAAAACATTATTATAAGTTAAAACCATTCAAACATTTTGAAAATAAATTTTAATTGCAATGCTATTTTACTAATAAATGCTTAAAGATAAAAGTTCCCTTTGTTTTGAAACATTACTATTTTACTAATGTTTCATATTCATTAAAAAAAACAACAGTAAAAATAGTCAAACAAGTGAGGACAAAACAAAAATATATTCTCAATTTATATGTAATTCAGGGCGCGAAAAATCGTTTTTTTTTTTAATAAACGTTGACGTTCGTTTCTTTATTTATTGACGGACGTCTAATTTAAGAGGTATGTTAAATATCCACCCCCTCCCCTCCTCCACATATGCACACTTTTTTTTAATTTTTTTATATATATATATATTTTTTATTTAAGAGAAATTCAAGATATAGAGGACTCTTTTCATTAATAGATGGTTGCGCACCTCCACTTCGAACCCGTGTGTCGGCCAGAATAAGCCAGTTTCATTTTAACTTCTTTAAATTTTTATTTTTTTATTCAATTATAAGGGAGTTTTATTTTCAAATTAATTTTATTCTAGTTAATAAGATATATAATAATTAGATATATCAAGATACTTATCGAATTTTATCAATTTTTATTAATTTAAAACAATTTTTCACGCATTTGCAAAGTGTGCGCAAATTAATGATAACTAATATGCAATAAACTTTTCACTGTAAACTGTTATCTATTAATACAAAATAGTGAATTTTTCTCAATTTAGTTAAATTATAAAAAAAAGATTTAAACTTGATAAAATTTAAATAAAAGGGAACTATATAAAAATAAAATTAAAGTTATTTTGACATTTTAATTTTTTAAAAATAATAATATAGTATTTATAATTATAAAAAAATAATAATATAGCATTTAATAAGTTATTAAATTTATAATTTAATAAGTTACTATCAAATACCTGATGTGCTATTATTATATTTATAATATTAAGTATTTATTAAAAAAATATTATATTATTGGTTGTTGTTAAACGCACAGTGAAAAATGAAAACTATAATCAACATAATAGTTCTATAAAATCTATTAAATTTTATATATTTCTGCAAATTTTTTTAAAACTTTAAAAACTGCAAATAAACATTAATTTAATGATAATAAGAAAATTTAAAAAAAGCCTTTGGAAAAAGAATGTTTTAGCATGGTTCCGTTTAAAGTAATTGCAAATGCATTCATTTTAACTTAAACTTGCCATTCTTTTGTAAACGCATGTAAAAACCATGCTAAATATAATTTTTCTACATTTGCATACTTAAAAGAAAGGCTATTGAAGAAAGTATTAGCTCGGTTTCTTTTAATGTCATTGAAACTGCGTTTTAAATTTTAGTAGCTTATTTTTTTTCTATTTATTATGTTTTTTTTTATAATAAATAAAAAACTATCAATCGCATAATTATTTGGAAATAAAAAATTGCTGAAAATATGCGTTCGTCTTTAAAAAATTTAAGCGAACGCCAACGTTTGCTTAAGTAAAAGTAAGGAAACGTGACGTTCGTTTTTCTGTCTTTTTTTTAACAAACGTTCGTCGATTTGTCGCGCCCTGTAATTAACATATCTAAATGGTTTTAAATCACAATATTTTTATAATTATTTAAAAAATTTTTTATTATAAGAATTTTTTTTTAATTTCTAACAGTTCCTTAGTTATGGAGGACAGTTTATCGATTTATATATTGCAACGAGTTAGCTTGTGATTTGTATGTGTGTTTTTGTTTGCCTAGTGTTAGTTATATGCAAGATATGGCATGGTATGGCACACTGCATGGTATGCCCTAAATAATATTATCAATAAGTATTTTTATCTATACTTTGTAAATATATATGCTATAAATTATTATATTATTCAAATGTTTATTTTTAATTTATAAAATTAGTGTAAAAGTGGATGAAAGCACTAAAAAAAACGATAACAATAAACTTTTAAGCAAAATTTTGTCATACAATTATGGTGGCGATATAAGAGAACTACTGTGGCAGAATATTACTATCGTAGAACAGTATTGCATCAAATCATTTTATATTATTAGTTTTTTGTTGCTTAAAAAAATATAATGTAATTCGAATCTGTTTTTTCAATTGATTCGTAAAAATTGTCAGACCAAATATTCATTTCCCTTATATATTTTATTGCCCTGACAGTAAATTTAATAGATAATATAAATAACCTAGATAATTTATATAGATAATATAAATAACCTTTACTTTTTAATTTTACATAAAAAATGCGACGCTTTTTTATGTAAAATTAAAAATTAATTAAAATTTTCACATTATTTCGCAGATTCGAGATACAAAAAATCTGCGAAAAACAAACCATAAAAAATAGACCCGCAGTAAATGAAAAAAATATCTGGGTTCAATATGGGATTTCCCGTCAAAAACCCAGACTAATCCCAGATGGGACCCAGTTGGATCCCACTAGCAAAATAGCAATGAAACCCATATGGGTCCCAGCATTTTCCCCAGTCGGGTAACTATTCCAACTGAGACCCAGTTGGAATGGTTGACTGGGTATAGTCAAAACATGTCTTCAATTTCAACAATAAATGCATATATATATATATATTATATATATATATATATATATATATATATATATATATATATATATATATATATATATATATATATATGATGTATATGTAGACGGTGGAAGGCGCCCAACAATTCACATGGGTCTAAAAGATTTACTTCTCACACTCACAAATCTTATGATATGCCGGCATTTGGTCTAAAAAAACGTCTTTTGGACGTTCAAAAGAAGTCTTTTTAGGACCAAATGCTGGCTGGGCACATGACGACTATGTTTCCAAAATGAAGTCTTACTGAATTGTCTGTTAGTTTATCCATTCCAATTTAGAAAGTATCTTATATCTAGCAGAGAAAAATATTTTCATATTTCAAAATTTTGTTTAATTATATTCAGAGTAGGGGAGACCGGGGCTAGTTGCAACAAAAATTAATAAACTGCATTTATCTCTTATAACTTTTTTTTTTTTTAATTTTTATCAGGGTAATAAAATTAATCTTAATGAGTTACTACACGGCAGTTTCGTAATGGAACTTTATTCTGGGCATGCGCATTAACAAATATTTTTATCTTTAAGTTTTCAATAAAGCGAGCAAAACGCAAAAAAAAAATTAAAAAGCACAGATTTAATAACTAAATTTATTATACCTTTTAATAAAAATAAGTTTTTAGATTTTTTTTTATTTTAATAAATTATTAGTTGAACTAGTTTTAAAAGATACATACATATAAAAAAAAAGTGTTTACTCACTTTTTATAAGTTCAAGAACATTGCAATTTTTTTAGTTACAAACTTTATGGAAGTCTAATTATTCTTGATAAATAAGTACTTTAATAAATTTTTCGTGAAAACCTGAAATGTTTAAGAGTTAAAGTTTAGGTATATAAAGAATATGTCCAATTTTGAGAAACCGGTAATTTTTTTTTCTTTGTAATTTATGAACTATTATCGCTGAAAAAATATCCGCTTTTTTAATAAAATTTCCATTTTACTAAATGAAATTACCAGATGTTAAAGAAAACGTTAGGAATTATTGTATTGGAAAACACACACACACACACACACACACACACACACACACACACACACACACACTTAAAAATTAAATCGTTATATAATATACATTTTTTGATTTTAAAATTCATCTATAAAGTTTCACGTTTCAAGCTTTTCTTTTATAAGGCTTTCTTTTTTTAATAGTTGGTCTAATTATTAAAGCTTCTGGAGAGTTTTTGATATAGTGATTGGACAAAATACTTCTCAGTCTTTGCTTTCCTTTCATATGACAAAATGTGCTGTTCATACTGTTGAATTCGGCATGCATGCTTTCTAAACCTTGCTCTCCATAAATATCAAGACCCGAATTCCAATTTCTAATAAAATCAACACAATGACTTTCTAACAAATGCATTTTTGGAGTAATGGACTCATTGGGCCATGTTTTACGAAAGTAACTCATTAATTTATCAATGGCTCTTTCTATAAAAAATTAAAAAACAAAGAAATAATTATGAACACCATTGCAAAAATAATTTCAATGCGAGTAACTTTCATAATAAAAAATAATTTAAAAAATATAATCTCACCTAATTCTGATATTGGATTCTTGTTAATTATTTCACTTGAATTCATAAAGTTGTAGCATGTCGAGTATTTGGAGAACAAAGCAACAAATTTCTTACTCAAGACCTTCGCCTCGTTATGAACATCTGTACCAATAAATCCAAGATCACTTACTATTTTAGGTATTGAATTACAAAGATCTAGAATACTGTTTAGCTAATGAATAAAGAATAAATTTTAGAACACATTTACAAAATTAATGTTTAATAACCTCTATGTATTTATGAACTTATGTATTTGAGAAGATATTTTTGAGAAAAATATGCAAATATAAGTATAGAAAAACCTTCAACATTTTATGAACATGATTCCCAATAAAACATTTTCCATGATAAGCTTGTCTTTGAACATGAAGACCGCATAGAACTTCATCAAGTTTTTTCACAAGTGGTCCATGTGATTTTTCAAATGTTTTAGATCTTAACTCTTCTAATTCAATCAGCTATATATAAAAATTATATACGAAACACACACAGACAGAAGCTCTTAAATTGATTAATGCTTCATAAAAAGAAGTATAATAAATTTTATTTCATTTTTTTTGAATATTAACTCATTATACCTTAGCATTTTTCTTCTCCATATAATGGGCTACTCTGGGCTGAAATATTTCACAAATAATTTCTTTATTTTCAGGAGAACGTAGAACATGTATTGCCATTGCTTCATGAATTAGAGTTATTTTTTCACAATATTCATTAATAACTTTTTCTCCTTCATATATTTTTAATTGAAGTGCAATATACTCATCAAAACTTCTGTTGTTTACAGTTTGATTTGTCATACACATTTTTGCTGCAATTTTTACATCTAAGAGATGACAGCCATCTTCAAGCATATTAAAAAATTTAAGATAAATTCCCAATGAGATATGTAATGATGGAATGCTTACCTAAATTCGTTAAATCAATAAAAAAAATATTAAAAATGATATAAATAAGTTAAATACTTGTGTTAATGGAATAATGTCTGCCGAAGTATTAAACTTTTCTAATGATATTAGAAAAGTTTAATACTTGTGTTAATGGAATATTGAAAAGTGGCAAATCAATGACATTGTTACAAGTCTTTGCTAATTTTGGTATTCAACCTTTTTGAATAAAATTTTGGAAATCTGCATGAAGTGTTTCCAGAGTACGCTTGGAGCAACTGTGCTTTTGTTGAGAAGGATTCATTTTCATCTCTTCACAAGTTATATGACAAAACAAGCAAGCATGTCGACCTAATGTAATAATATCATTTTAAATATACAATTTAAAAAGTCATAAAAAAAACTGAATATAAAATTATACAATTTAAAAATATAAAAAATACAACTTAAAAAATGTTGTTTTGCAAAACTTTATAATTTTGTTTTATACCATTTGCACCAGTGATTCCATATGCTGAACATAAAAATTCGTAATCGCCAAAAATAAATACTCTTATTTTTTTCTCACTAAAATTTTTTTTTTTCAAAATAGAGTTTTCTGTTATTTATTATTATATAATAACAATATGACAAAATAAAAATTACTTCCAACACAGTGACTGCAATTGATTAATTTGTGGTGTAAACCTTGAGAGACCCACAACAAGGTTGGGTTTGTACTCTTTCGCTTCAAAAATACTAAAAACACTTGTGTTTCTCTTGGCATTCGGCTTATCAACATTCACGATTTGATAACACATCTTAAAGGATCCACCACCATAATCACCACCAATATATATATATATATATATATATTTATATATACATATATATATATATATATATATATATATATATATATATATATATATATATATATATATATATATATATATGTGTGTGTATACATAGTATAATATTTACTTTTTTAGCAGGTTCAGTTTGTTTATTATATGAGATGGAAAATCTTTAATGTATCCCCAAGGAGCATTTTTTATTTCAAATGAATCAATAGAATCCTTTAAAGGAAAGTTAAATGGCGCATTACAAACTACCCAATCTTCTCCAGACCAAGATTTAGCTACTTTGCGTTGCTTTTTGTTTGATGCACATTTAATATTATTTGTTTTGAGCCATCTAAAATAAAATTTTGAACATTTTGAATTCAAAAACTTTTTTATTTATTTGCACTTTCATTTTTGTTTCATGTGGTTCAATTTAAAATGTTTTACCTTGCAATTATCTTCATGTTTGAATAGGTGATTCCCATATGAGCTTTCATACTTACCATTTCTTCTGCACTTATTACTGATGAAGGAATGTTCGACATTTTCAATATTTTAATTTGATCTTTTTCTCCAAATGAATTTAAAATAGCAGAGGTTTGTTGAAGTTGTGAGGTGCTGGCCAAACCAGGAACCACATTTAAAGAGTTTATAACAGCTAAATGTCTTTTCCTAATTGTCCTCTTACTAACATCTGAGCTGTCTTTATATGCCATTGAGTTGGAAGTAAATTGCAAAGGCTAGAAAGGATTGAAATTAAATTACATTTTAACAATTACAACAAAAACTACAACAAAATTTTATATACATTTAAAATGTGTTTACCCTTGGTCCTCCAGAAGGAAAAGAAAAAAAGTTTGATTCAGAATTTGCTTTATAACATGCAATGCAGCATCTTCTACAATCCGTGGAATAACATCATTTCCTTTTAATAAAAATATATCAGAAAGAGTTGTATCAAGTCCACTTGGAGTTTTTTTGCAAAAAGTCTGCAATAATTTTTCACCCATACAATTTTCTTCATGTAGTTTTTTAAGCTCATTGTCTTTAACTGCATAATTTAATTTGCATTTCTTATTGCAACCTAAAAGAATGTGCTCTATCATTTGTGTTAAATTAACAGAATTCAAAACTGAATTTAAAGAAATAGTTTGTCCACAAATAAAGCATTTAGCTTCTGTTTCCAACTTTCCTTCAATCTCTTTGAATAAACACACTGAGCAAAATGAGTGTTGACACTCTTTTAATATTAGTGGCTTATACATAATATTGTTGCATAACTTGCATATGCACAAGTTTAAGTGGGGATTTGATACAGGATCAATATCAATTACATTTAAACGCAATGTTGGTTTTGGTATAGTACTAATTAAGTTATTTATAATTGGCCTAGTCCATCTCTTCTGATTTTGTTCCATGACACATGGTCCACCAGGTTTACTTTTTTTAACTTTTCTTCCAACAACTTTGGGGAAACAAGAACAATTGCCTGCACATGGTAAAGGCCAATCAACTGGTTTAATACTAGAACTTGAACCTTTTTCAATGTTCCTTAAATTGGTATAGCATTTATTACACATCTTTTGTGGGTGAATTTTCTTATTATCAATGCTGGTGTTTATATAATAGGAATTTTCGATTCTTTTGGAATATTTATTTATATCAACTGGATCTTTTATTATATCTTCTCTGCATATTCTACAAATTAGATTTAATTTGGTTGCATGGTCCATGTTTAAAAGATTTCTAAATAAAGCAGTTACGTCAGATAAATAAAAAATGTGCCTTTAAAAAAAATTACCGGTCTCTAGAATCAACTTTAAAAAGAGATCAATAAAATGAAGAAAACAAAACAACTTAGTTTCAGCTACAGAAAATTCGTTTTATTGTAATATAGCTGATTAAAAAACAGAACATTTCAAGAAAAAAATATCACCTTTTGATTTAAAAGTTTTCGTTAAAAAACATAATTTCAACAACAAAATTTATAATATAAAGATGTATCTGCCAACTCTAAAGCAAATCGCTACGTTTTACAAAAAGTTTGAAATATTAAACATAAAAAAATTCAAGTTAGAGTAGCTGAGCTTAAGAAAATAATTATACAAAAAATCATCGAATTTCTGATGTTTTGCAACTGTTCACTACGCATGCTCAGAATAAAGTTCCAATAAGTATCAATTTGAAACTGCCGTGACTAAACCAATATTGATAAATATAATATAAAACTTAATTGTTCCGCATTAGTGTAACAAAAATGAAAAAAAAAAATGTTGTAACTTACCCAAGGCCGGGTTTAAGGAGGGGGGGTAGTTGTGCGCCGCACGAAGGCAGCAAGTAAATAGGGGCGTAAAATTTTATTATTTACAAGTTTTAATTTTCCGATAATAAATTAAAAATAAAAAATTTAACGCCTAACCTTTACAAAAAAAAAACACGCGATTTTAAAGTTGAACGATCTTTGAACGATTTTGAAAAATTACAATATTTACTTAAAAAATATAATACATGATTTTCTATTGTATTTTATCATTTGTGCGTTGTTTCCCCTAGGAGTCATTTGGAAAAGTTGCGCTTTTTTTTTTTTCCAAATTCAAAAGTTCATACTTTTTGTTATTAAATATTAAGTTGACTCGATTTTAAAAATCAGTAAGTTGTATTTTGTTTTATCGTTAAGAATTTTATCAATGTTTCTTGAGAATATCGTTCAAATTTTTTTTTTTTTCTTAGAAATAATTTTATCTTACAAATAAAAAATAACCTGTCTCATGTTACATAACATTTCAAATTCGAGAAAAAAGTTGTCTGGGTATGAGTACAAAAAAAGAAAGTCCAAAAAAGATCAAAAATTTGAAAAAGTTAAAAAATTCATGAGCATTGAAAATAAGTTGCTTATAAAAAATTTGTATGCAATGTTTATATGTATATAATATATATATATATATATATATATATATATATATATATATATATATATATATATATATATATATACATATATATATACATATATATATATATATATACATATATATATATATATGTGTATATATATATATATATATATATATATATATATATATATATATATATATGTATATATATATATATATATATATATATATATATATATATATATATATATAATATATTATATATATATGTATTATATATATTTTATATATTATATATATATATATATATATATATATATATATATATATATATATATATATATATATATATATATATATATATATATATATATATAAGGTTTAAGGTTTTATATGCTAAGTATATTTACTTTAGTACATGCATTAACTGAAACATGCATTTAACCCTAATACTAGATATAATCCCAAGGTTATGAAATTGAACCAAACCTATACCTACCTAACTAAATTAACCCTAATGATATGATTAACTCCAACGCTATTATAGCTTTATATTATTATATTATTATTATATTATTCTATTTTTATATGATTGTTTATTAATTTCTACTTTTATCAACTGATTGCAAAATTTATCCGTCTCATCTTGTATTTTTAGAAATTAACTGAAATTCTGATATGTTATAAAATTGTAAAACAATAATGATTTCAAGATCTAAAGCTTCAAAGAATCGTCATATACTTTTTGGAGAAGGTCGTGAATTACCCAATTTTTGCTTGCCAACCCACAAGCAAGTAGGCAAAGCATACTTGTCTGAGAAGAATTATGAAAATGAACCACTACGGTCTGTTTGTAAGAGACTAGCAGAGAAACTTTTTCAGATATGGATTAAAGCATCAGTTCCTACTATAAGTCTTCCAGGC
>NC_061157.1:64469578-64474578 GCF_022113875.1 Hydra vulgaris
ACCTAAAAAAACTTCGAAAACAGAAATTTGAATTTTATATCAAAAAAAACAAAATTTTTAATAACTTATGAAATTTTTAATTTATTACTGTAAGATTTTTATAGCTGATGTGTCATGATTATATTAATATAATGTAAAAAAACTCAGGAATAATATATAAAAACCAGTCTTTAAAACGCATTATTGCAACTTACCCCTGTTGCAACTAGCCCCGGTTCCTCTACTCTTACTTTGTAATTTAGAAACAGATTGTGCCTAGTCACAAAATATACATTGATCATGTAAAATTCAGCAAATGTAGCAAATCGGTACAAATGGGATTTTCTAATGATCTTTTAATGTCATTAGAGGGAAAAAAATCTAAGCTGCCTTAGTTTATCTAGAAAGCAAATTAACTCTTACTCAATGGAGCTAATTAAATGCTTGTCAAGACTTTGTAGATAGTGTTGTTGGTAACTTAAGTTATCAATTTTATTTCTACTATTTATATATTAATTATAATAATTTATGTATTATTTAATTTAAAAAAAAATATTTAATTTAAAAAATATTTATATGACAACTAAAATATTATAATAATATTTATACCAATATTGATATCTTTTGTTTAATAAAGAAATTTAAATGCTATAATAATTATTATAGCATTTAAATTTTTTTATTCAACAAAAGAAATTTAAATGCTATAATAGTTATTATAGTATTTAAATTTCTTTATTCAACAAAAGAAATCAATACTTAATTTAACTCTTTTGTCTTTTTAGCTTGTTCTTATCAGATACTGAAAATGTCGCCAAAAGATGTGCAACATCCATCAAAATAAAATCAACATTGCGTTGAAAATTATGACATTTTGATTATTTAATATTTAGAGTCATTTGTTTAAAAATTACTTATACAGTTTTCTCCAGGTGCATTATCTTCCCTGTGCAAAGTTGGAAAAAACCCATTTGAGTCGGGTTTTATTTTTTTTAAAAAAACCGACTCAATTTGTTGTTGTTTTTTTAATTCATTTTTTAATTAGCTTACTGTTGACATGTTTTGGACTGTTAAACTATTAAATTTCTGACTACCGTAATAGCCATAGAACTTTTTTACCCTAGCGTAAAGCTTTTATTTACACAAATAAAAAAAAAAGAAAATAAAACTAGACTTTGACATGCTATTGCAATTATGAGGTGAAACGCAAATACAATTTTTTCCGTGAAAATAGTTATATGCAAATAAAACTAGTTACGCTCAAGGAATATTTTTAAGAACATGTTTTATGGCAAACTTTTTTCATTAATTTTCATTAAATTTTGTTTCCAACTGTTTTCATTAATTTTCATTAATTTTGGTTTCCAACTGTTTTCATTAATTTTGTTTCCAACTGTTTTCATTAATTTTCATTAATTTTGGTTTCCAACTGTTTTCATTAATTTTGTTTCCAAATATTTGTGTGTGATCACAAACTACTCTTAATAGGAAATAAGACATCAGAGTTTGTTAATGCTGTTATAATAAAGAGATCAAACAAAATATGCTGTTGGTTTTAATACCAAATAGTAATTATCCGTTGTGCAATGGCTAGTGGTCTGACCCAAAATCAAGAGGTCCGAGGAACGACAAGATTTCGAAGAGGTTCGACGCCGGCTCTAACCCAATAAGCAACTTTGGTAAGAAAAGAGGCGTAAAAAAAGTAAAAAGGCTGAGAAGGAAAAGTTCAGAGAAAACATACGTTTTTTTTTTAGTTTTTTTTTTTCAACCAAAACAAGTAAACAATATTGCAGTGTTAAAATTGTGTTAATTGTGTTAAAAAGTGTTAAAACTCAACAAAATTTTTTACGCTTTAGATTCAGTAAATTAACTTGTTAAGATAACACTTTATTCAATGCTTAAAGTTGTTACAAGTTAGGTAAGTAGTGTAACATTGGTAAATCTTTAGAAAATCTATTTTGTCATTTATGTGACAAAATAATTTTGATACAAAATATTTTTTTGTATTTACCAATAATATCGGTGCCATAAATTGATAAAAAATATAATCAGTTATATAAAATTTCAGATAGTTATCTGATTTTGTTGTTGGTGTGCAACTGTCAATGTTACCCTCAATATGAGGTACTAGTGTCAATGTTACCCTCTATCAAGAGGGCAAAGACGTAAAAAAGACGTCTTTTAAACGTTTTATAAACGTTTTGGACGTCTTTTGAGCGTCTTTTAAGCGTCTTTTGAACGTATTGGACGTCTTATAAACGTTCAAAAGACGTCTTTTTTAGGTCCGGTGCCCACTGGGTATATAAGGTACTAGTGTCAAAATTATCTTTTATATCAGTTTGGGTTGAAAATAGTATTTTTTGTGCCGTAAATGTTAATTTACATTTTGAGAGATGAAATTATTATTGTATTTTTAACAAAAAAGCAACAACAAAGAAAACATTTTAAATATATACTAGCAACAACCTACATATTTGCTTTAATTGTAAATTACCGATAAAATATAATGAAATATTATTATCTGAAAGATATTATTTTATTAATGCCTAAGAATTGCCAAACTATCAATAGTATTAATAAATTTACAATTCTTACGTTTTGATAAGTAAAAAAGTTTTTAATCATTAATTAACATTTTTTTTATTACCTCAAGCAGACATTGTCAGAACTAAAGCTAATTGATATCAGATAAGAATCAGATGATTAAAAAAGAATCATTTATGCGTTGCGGAGATTAATAACTTATTAAGTTCTACAACACACCAAAAACGAAATTAAAACACTTCATTTCTCAAGGAACAGTCATAGTTTTCTATTAAACACCGCGTAATTATCATAACTCAAAGTAAATTATTCACATTCCACTTTTAACAAAAATTATCCAGTGATATTTTTTCAAAACGTCATAAGCAATTGAAGCATTGTAAATAAAAGATGGAAGTTTAAAAAGTTCATAATCAAAATTTAGAGTTAGTTTATTGTTATTTTTTTAAGTTGTGCTTTTTGAACGACTAATAATAAACGTCTAGATAAAAATTGGTAGTATTTTTGCCCGATTTACAAAAAAGGTGTTTTATATCTTTATATAGCAATTTCTTTTTAAATCCAGCAAAAATACTCCATCACAAAATAAAAGCCTGAAGGGACTTAATAAGTAACAAACCTAGAGCTGGACAGGCAAGCAAAAAGTAAGGTTCAAACAAGTACGAAAGATTATCAAAAACTTTGATATTAATATGTATGATTGTGATGTGCAAGAAACAATTACTTCACTTTAATCGTGATTTTTGTTGTAATGAACTTATTAATTGATCTAATATAGCTGTTAAAAACCTATCCAATAAACTTTAAAGAGATTAATCCACTTTAATTACAGCTTTTAAAGCTTATAAATTACATTTCAAAATTTTTCAGTTTTTTGCAAAAGCACCATTTTAATGACAAAAAAAGCACCATTTTGATGACAGAAAAAAACATTTTGACTTGTCGCTGGATTAATTATAACCTAGACTATACCGGGTTTGAAATTGTTTTCGCCTTCGTTCTCCCTCCAGCTATTTGAACCCATTAATGACTTAATATCTGATTCCAACGAAGTCCAATAGCGTTATAATTTTTTGCTCGATTTCTATGTGACAAACTTTTTAATTATTGCTTCGTTTTTAAAACAACGAGATTTTAACATATTAAGGTTCCCTAAAAGTTTTTTTACCAGTATGCAACATCATTAGATACGGATTTTAAACTTCTGCGAGTGTCAGTTTTTAGATCTGTGAAAATTTGATGTATTGGTACTTTTTTTTAAATTAACTTTTTTAGATTTGCTTTGTTTAGTTCCATTTCATTTTTCATGTTTGAATCTATTTTATGAAACATTCATTAGACATAAGAGATTCCGCCAAATTAGCTTGATTCTTGACCCATGGTAACTTTAGCATTCTTGTTAATGTTACCCCAAAACTGAAGTATGCATTTAAAAAAAACGTGCTACAACTTAATCTTAAAGACTTAAGTTGTAGCATGAAATCAATCAACCAATAAAATCAAAGCCATCAATTTGATTTCATTGGTTGATTGATTTCATTTTGATACCATATTAATATCATAAACTTCTCATATTATGATATCAGAGTTTGAGTTCAAAATGATATCAATAAGTAATTTTATTTTAATACCACATTGATATCATAAACTTATCATAAAATGATATCAGGCCCTGAGTTCAGAATGATACCAATGAGTGATTTCATTTTAATATCATATTGATATCATAAACGTCTCATATCATGGTATCATATATAATATAGTTTGATATAGTTATGATATCAATATGATATCTAAATCCTGACTGAGTTATTAATTTGAAACAGCATCATAAAAGTACCTGCAAAAATTTTTTATTTTTTAACTAAAATTTTGCAGCACCAAAAGTACTACAAGTTTAATTTAGAAATTAGTTTAATTATGCCCGCCATATTGTGTTGTTATTTATACTTGTTAATATATTATTAATGTATTTTTTCCGCATAATACTATTATGGGAATAAAAAAATCTGGCAGCAGCATTTGTTAAAATAATTAAACCAATGGTCAAGAGGCTTTAAAATAGTTTCAATTCCTTCTCTTTAAAAAAGTCTTTTATCCTAAAAGCTGAGGGACCCGGGGCTTTAGCTTCCTTGCCTACATTAACCCAACACTATATATATATATATATATATATATATATATATATATATATATATATATATATATATATATATATATATATATATATATATATATATATATATATATATATATATAATATATATATATATAGTTATATATATATATATATATATATATATATATATATATATATATATATATATATATATATAGTTATATATATAGTTATATATATAGTTAGATATATAGTTATATATATATTATATATATATATATATATATACTATATATATATATATATATATATATATATATATATATTATATATATATATATATATTATATGTATATTA
>NC_061157.1:64477078-64482884 GCF_022113875.1 Hydra vulgaris
TCGCAGCTGTTTCACGTATAATTTAGCTTTTAATAAATGAAAAAAAAAATTTTTGAGGTACATAGCATTGGGTAAAACGTATAAGTAGATGTTATTAAATAATTTACATAATCCTACCATTATAAACTGTTTAATATAAAATATTCTTTTATATAAATATTCTGAAATATTAAAAATGAGAATAAGGTTGGTTGATAAAATTATCGTATATTAAGTTATACTATTCTTTATTTTTAATCATATATAAGTTATGGGATGATATCAAGGTCAAACTTTCTTTACATTCAAATATGAAAAACATTTTGTTGCTATATATTAAGAACATACATTTTAATTAAGAGAGGATTTGCATGAGTATAACGATCATTAAAACTGATTACACGTGCAATATGTAAATAAACACTTATCATGATTAAAGCATTTTAAAAGGCCGTTGCTTATACGACTGCCCGTTAATTCGAAACTTTATTCTTAAATAATTTTTTTATAATATCATTTAAAATATTTTATTTTATTAAAAATATAATACTTTTGCTTTCCTATATAAGCTTTTCGCTAACTTTTTCGAACAAAAATATAATTTAGCTTTAATAACTTAAAGTGACGCCTCCGGTAGTTAACTAATGTAATCTTCTATATTGGTTGACTACTTGCATATATAAATACCTATAGATTGAGAATGTTGAAATTTTACATTAAACTTTGAATTGTTTGAGAAGTTAAAACACAAATTGGTTTTCAAGACAAACCAAATATTAAAATGAGCAAGGCATTAGAGTCAACTTATATATGCTTAGTTCTAATATTTACACTAACAATGAATATTTTACTTTTAACTTTTCTCAAAAAACGATATTCTTATATAAACATTTCGATTTTATTTAATGCAAGCATTTCTATATGTGAGATTTTGCAGGTGACTTTAGGATATATCCCTGATCTGCTTACTCAGTTAGACGTCATAAAAGTAACAACTTCTGGAAATGGATCATGGATTTGTATAGGATCATCATTATTAACGTTTATTTTTGCTGTCATTGTTTTAATGCATTTTCTTGTGCTGTCAGTCTCAAGAATTGTGGCAATAAAATATCCTGTTTTTTATGTAGGAACTTTTTCAAAAAAAAAGCTGGCAATATTTTTAATGATTTTATGTTACATTTACGGAATAATATGGCCAGTTTTTCCACTTTTTAAATGGTCAAAGTACGCTAAAGATATTGACGAAAAACGCTGTTCCCTAGACTGGCGTTTAGAACAAAAAAATAGTTTTTCTTATATAATTTGCGTTATTTTGTTCGCATTCATTTTACCGTTTGTTACAATATTTATTCTCTTGTTTTGTAAAAAGTATGCTGCCTTAGCCAATCAAAGCTCTCGTTGTCGAAAGAAGACACTCTTCAATCGAGTATCAGGAAAAAATAAAAGGATTGGAAAAGAAACACTTCAACATGTGTGCAGCATCCACAATTTTGTATACCTTAGCTTGGAGTCCATATGCAATCGTAGGTTTTTTATCTGTTTTTAACAGTAATGTTCCACCAACGATATCAACAAGCGCAGCTTTGTTTGCAAAGTTATCCGCATTAATAAATCCTATTGTTAATGTTTGGTATAATTTGGAATTCCGAAATTTTCTTTTCAATTTAAAATCAATTCGGTTTTTTGAAAAAAACTTTTGTAGAAAATTAGAAAGCCAGGAATCGATGACGTCATCAAAGGTTCAGTGCACAAACGTGTGATCTTTACTAAAGTTATATAATTAAAACTATGTATTTAATTAGTTCATAAATTTTGTTATTAAATAAAAGAGCATAATATTTGTATGTAATGATAAGGAAATCTTTGTAATTTTTTGTAATTTCATTCTTGTATTTAAATAAAATGATTTATATAATTTAATAATGCCATTACATAAGCATAAACGTTATTATTTAAAAACTTTTAACTTGATAAGTGTGTAATAATTGTTTTGGTAACAGATAAAATAAACTTCTAATTTTTAACTTTCTTGTAGAGCACAATGCACTCCATCGTGTATTAATTTTCTAAACACCGAGCAGAGCGCCCTGCTTACTGCATTGTAGTATATAGATTTTATTCAATTTTAAAAAATTCGTTTAGCCTGTTATTTACTTATTGACGGCTTAATTTTTCATATTTTTGCACAAATAAATAAAAAAAAAGAATAAGAAAGAAACATATAAAACCACCTTTATTATGTCTTTTGTGAAATGAAAATAGTTAAAAATTATATTATTTTTGAAGGTATTTATTTAATTATTCGTTATTGATTCTTGCTTTATTCCCTGGTATCAATAATTAAGACAAAAGGTTTTGACATTATTATTATTTTATATTTCACCTGTTTTTATATATGATGTATAAATAATTCAGTCTTATGCTTCTTCACATGACTAAACGTATTGAAAAAACATAAAAAAATACAATAAGTGTATTTTATTAAATTAGAAATTAGAAAACTAGAGAGCTTATTCTATTTTTTCTTTTCTGTTTTCTTTTTACTTTGAAATTAAGAAGTCATAAAAAACTTACGACCATCATCCAAAAAAATTTACAACCATCATCCAAAAAATTACAACTATCATTCAAAAAATTTACAACCATCATCCAAAAAATTACAACCAACATTCAAAAAATTATTAAATATATTTTTGTTTAAATGCTGAAATAGTTTGAGCATACTAACGTAATTTGTTTCTTTCATCTAATTTTTTTATCATAACTTTTTTTTATGCCTTTAACAGATTTTTATTCATTAAGAGTAAAAAAGCTAACAACATCTTCATGTTAAAAAAAAATGATTTGAAACCAGTTAGTTCGATTTCATTAAATAATTAAAAAGAAATTAAAAAGTTTTTTTGAAATTTTTTATGCTCAGTACATTATTTATATATTATATAATAGATAATTATATATTATATAATATTATATAATATTATATATTATAATATAATATAATATTATATAATAAACTGGCACCACGTAATGTTTTAAAAAATTGCAAAAATAAAATAAATCATCTTTTTTTCCCCGAAGAATTTAGGGCGATTCAAAAAGTTTTTGAATCACCCTGACGGATGTACAGAGCTTTTCCCATGTCGTTTATATAGCATAAGCAGGCAAATAATTTATTACTATAATATATTATATATATTATAGTAATAGAGCTTTGTAGAAACAACAAAAAAATTGTTTTAATTATACTTTCCTACTACTACTGTAATGTTATCTTTATTTTCAAAAAACTCAAGTAGCAGCAAGGAAAAAAGATTTTTAAATTTAAAAGGGTAACTTTCAAAGTTTATTTATAAAGATTAAGAAGTTTCATATTCGGATAACAATTAATTAAATTAAATTAAGGAAATTTATTTGCATGATTATCGCATATAATAGCTTGCAGAACAAAGCCACTGTTAAAAAAAAAGCCAAAGTTCCAATAATCTCTTTTTTTAACCAAATATTAAGAGCTTTTATAACTGGAACAACATGTACGCAAATATGTACATCACTTTTACTTTAAAACTTTTTATCATAATATTTGCTGAACCCTGGTTAATAAAAGTTTTTTGTCATAAATATTGTTATTTCAGTTATTATAGTAGATTGTGCTCTACCATTTTAATGAAACTATTTGATATTGATTTTAAAATTTTCATTTAAGGAGGTTATTTAAACTGATCTTCTTCGTTTATCTATATGGAGATGTTACAGTTTACAAAGAATTAAGTTGATATCAAGTTTTCAATTTACAAATTTCATTGGTTTAGTTTGAAGTTTTTTAATAAGAATCCTTGAAATTTTTAAACAAGAAGATACTGGCACCACGTAATGTTTTTAAACAAGAAGATACTGGCACCACGTAATGTTTTTAAACAAGAACATACTGGCACCACGTAATGTTTTTAAACAAGAAGATACTGGCACCACGTAATGTTTTTAAACAAGAAGATACTGGCACCACGTAATGTTTTTAAACAAGAAGATACTGGCACCACGTAATGTTTTAAAAAATTGCAAAAATAAAATAAATCATCTTTTTTTCCCCGAAGAATTTAGGGCGATTCAAAAAGTTTTTGATTTACCCTGACGGATGTACAGAGCTTTTCCCATGTCGTTTATATAGCATAAGCAGGCAACAGCCTCAAACCTCAAAAATCTAAGATCAGCGGCGATTCAAATAGTTTTGACCTTGAGGAATGTACAGAGCTTAGCGGAAGAGCAGGAAGTTCTCGCCGCCATCTTTTCCCATGTCGTTTATATAGCATAAGCAGGCAACAGCCTCAAACCTCAAGAATCTAAGATCAGCGGCCTCTTCACCGTGACTGTTTTGCTTTTTAACTATACTTTGTTTTGATTTTAAAAAATCAGCTTAATTTTGTTTAAAAAGTGGTGTACTTATCTACAAATCCATTCAAGTTAAATATTTATTAAATATTTTTTTAAGAAGATATAACTTTTATTATTATTTTTGTTATTATTATTATTGTTATTAATATTATTATTATTGTTATTAATATTATTATTATTATTATTATTATTGTTAGTATTATTATTATTATTATTATTATTATTATTATTATTGTTATTATTATTGTTATTATTATTATTATTATTATTATTATTATTATTATTATTATTATTATTATTATTATTATTATTATTATTATTATAACAACACCGTTTTGTTTTTTAAAATTAGTCATAAAAAAAATTCTGTAATTAAGTTTTTACTTATTCAAATATTATTGTACGTCTGTAAAATAAAAATGATTAGAAAATCATAAACAAAGCAAGAAATTTTCTGAAATCTAAAGAAGTAAAAAAACCTCGTAGGGGCATAAAAATTTAAAAGCTTAACTCAATTAAAACCGCCTAAAATTTAAAGATTTTATGAAAATTTTATAAAAAATAAGCAATGAAAATTAAATGAAAAATCTATTAAAACAAAGTAGAAGAAGCTCATAAAATTTATTGAGCTACTTAATTAAACAAAAAAGAAAAAAGAATATCATATTTCTTTTAGACAAATTATCATAAATAACTCATTTGATAAATTAACAACCAATGGAGAACTCCCAGCCGGTACAAACGTCAACCAGACGTCTTACTGACGCCTTAATGATGCGCGTCGTCTCAGACCAAAACGAGACGTCCTAAAGTTAAGTAAAGACGTCATTATTAAGACGTCCTAGTGACGTCTACATTGGGGCGTTAATAGGACTTCTTAGATGTCCTATTAACGTCCAAAAGACCTGCTTTAGACTTAGCTTTATGTATGTATATATAAATATATATATATATATTATATATATATATATATATATATATATATATATATATATATATATATATATGTATACATAAATATATATATATATATATATATATATATATATATATATATATATATATATATATATATATATACATAGGGGAGAACTTGCACCCTTGATCCGTAAGCACCTTTGGTCCTAAAGCGTTATCTCCATACTTATTAAAGAGGGCTGATAACCAGCGTGTTATAAATATTGTATCTTCAAAGTTAATTGTGTTTTAGTTAAAGAATAGACCACTATTAAATTTATTTCTAAATTATTTTTAATTTATTTCTAAGTATTTTTTTCACTTTAACAAGGAACTTCACATCTTTAATATTTTTTTAAGTTGGATAATTTTGCTTATGTCATTTTGTAACTTAACTATTCACCTCTTGTATGGTTGCTTTTGGTAAGCTATAGAAGCATCTAATATGACCAAAAAAAGAATTTTTGTAAAAATGGAG
>NC_061157.1:64483884-64491384 GCF_022113875.1 Hydra vulgaris
TAGCTTCTTATTGTTTTGACATTTATAGTGAAGTGAAAAACGTTTACTTCAATTACTACAATATTTTACTATAAAAGTATTTTATAGTGCATTGACCCCATATAAAAAGTTTGATCACATAACCTCAACCTCTCCTCTGATATTTTTGCGACCATGCTTTTTTGCAACCATGTTTTCTTTATCACTTGATTATTTATTTTAAATGTAAATGTCTCTTTTTATAACTTTTATTATATATTGCTTGCACTTCTTTTCTTGAGCAAATTTTATATTTAACTAACCTTTTTCTCTACAGCCTCACAACCATTAACTGCACACAACCAATAACTAGCTTTTCTACAACAAAATCAGATATATCTTTTTTTTTTTTAACAAACTATTATTTAAACAATTATCAGTCTTATTCTAAATACTAATTGCCTTCATACCTGGAAGATGTTTTAAATAAATAAGATAAAACAGAGTCGTCTTTGTAGATTGTATGAAAAATGAAGTAAAATTGTTAAGAATATCAAACCTAACCATATTATTATTCTCATTATTAGTATACTTGCTTAAAACAATTTTAAAAGTTTGATTTATACGCGGATCTTGACCATTACTTTGAGAATTGTATGTTGATGTCGCAGGATATTACCCAAAATTTTAATTTAGTATATTTGTTTAGAAAACCAAGTTTTACTTTTATAGAATTGTATTTTATAGAAGAATTTTATTTATGCGTCCCTCACAACCGCCACAACAACGGTTACAACTTTTAATTAGTCCTAAAACGGTCCTTAAATATACAATTTTGTCCTCAAATGTACGATTTTTTTAAATATATAACTTTTTTCAAAAGTTATCAAACGAGTGCTCTCATGTTTTGGAGCAAATAATGGAATTGTTCGCTACTATCTACAATCTTGATTAGTTAAAAACCAAATTTTTCATGGTTTAACCAATTATCTTTATTTATTTTTTAGAAATATTTTTGGACGGTTTGTAGCAAATAATCCAATTGGTCTCTTAACCACTAAATAAATGGCTAAAAGTGTTTTTGAACCGATTATTCAATAATTATAAAAACAGAAAATTAGTTGCAAACCAATCTCTCTAAAAATACGAAACTCAAGGTGGCTTGCTTATTTGAAAAAATAATCAATATGATCCAATCTCACTTGTTCATGCTAATCTTCTGATTTATCATATTTTTATAATATCATAATATCTAATTATTCAACTTTAATTATAAAGAGTGGAATTTCATGAAACAATTTTTTATGTTTAGACCGACAAACTACTGTTTTTAAAGGTTACCCAAAATAATTTTTATCTTTTTGAAAAAACAGTGGTCCAGAGGACTATTACCACCAAATTCCATTGTAGATGGATTAGAAACGGACTGAGAAATAGCCTGTTTCAAAACTTCACATCTGACACTGTTTAAAATAGATACATTTATAATACCTTAAATATAAATTTAAAGTAATTCAATATTTGTTTTAAATCCATATTTTAAACTCGAAAATTTTCGACTTTTTAAATCGCTTTATTTTATATAATGTAAAAAGTTTTTTAATCTTTATAATTTCGGAACAACTTTTCGGACTTGTTGATAAAGACATATTAGGTTTGGACTTGTTGATAAAGGCATACAAGGTTGGGACTTGTTGATAAGACATACAAAGTCTTTTCAAAACTTTATCAGAATATTCTGTTAGTATCTTACGGAGTTTAAATATTTACACGTAAAAAAAATATATTTTTTATTTTATATTAGATTTATTAAACACCCACTATACAAGTAAGGTAAATTAAGAGTTTCATACAAGATAAATATAAAAAATCTTGGAATTTTTTTTTTTTTTTTTTTTAACGTGATCATTTTGGAATATGTTTTTCAAGAATGTCCTTGAAGAAAGTTCTCTACTCTTTTAAATTCCAGTACTCAACTGCACATTTTAGAGATTGAAGATCCGTTTCAGGAATTAAATTTTTGAGGCCGACAACTTTTATTTTTTTTTTACTTTCCATTATTGTCTCCAGATTTAGTTCATGATTATTGCACAACCCTTTGATACTATCTAAAAAATGTTGTGGGGCTGTTTTGTTTTTCAGCTGCGACCTAATAATATCATATGTCATTTTATTGTTCATCAGGCGAATAAATAAGTTTAGCTTGTTTTGTTGTATAATAATTGATATATTTTCAATAAAAAATAAGGTATGAATATAATTTTTACTGTGTTTTGAAACATCGAGGAGTGACTTAAGTGCATTTCTTTCAACTATATCAAGCTTTTGCATTAACATTTTTTTATGTTAGTGTTGGAACAGCTAAAATTTTATATAACTGAACAATGGAGTTTGGGTGAACAAAACGAATTCCTGATTAAATTAAGGTTTGGATTACCATCTGGAAATTAGATATTCGGAGATCAATGTTTGATTTATTAAGTGAGGCAAAAGGGGAACTTTTTGTATCCCATGTAAAGCTTAGATGACTAAGTTTATCACGAAGTTTTATTTGATGGTGGTTGTGCAGTTTTTAGTTTGGTTTTTTCCGGTGAGCAGGAGCTTGGTTTTGTCAGCATTTAATTTTATGCAGTTTTTGTGTGTGTACATATTACATATATTAATAAGCTTTTGTAGGCCAGAGAGGGTGGAGCTAAGGAGTATAATGTCATCAGCATATGCTACAACACCCGTATAGTTTCCATTGATTGATGTATCTACGACGCTTTCGTTTTGTAAGGTTTTTAGTAGGTTTTGAGTATAAATGTTATACAAATGAGGCGAGAGAATAGATCCCTGTCTCACTCCTTGCGTTAGATAGAAAGGATATGATTTGAAATTGAAATGATTAAGAATTTTAGATAAGAAACAGAAGCACTGCTTTCATAGTATAATGACGATATGGTATTAACAATATACAGAGGGAGTTTTTTATCATTGTGCAGTCTCTCAAACAGAATGTCCCAATTGCAGCTGTCAAACGCTTTTTCAGCATCTAGGGAACAGAGATAGACAGGTGATTTGTTGTTGTTGTAGTGTTTAATTGTTTCACGAATTACAAATTCAGCGTGTAGGGTTGAGCTATTTTTAGTGAAACCGAATTGAAGAGAATGAGTTTCTTTTATTTCTGGACAGATTAGTAGGATAAGATATTCTATTAGTTTCGTAAAGATTGGAATGATGCTAATGCTGCGGTAGTTATTTGGATCAGTTAAGGATTTTTTATACGATTTAGTAAGTGGTATTAGAAGTGATGTAGACATCGATTTTGGGGTCTGTCCATGATTAATAGAAAAGTTAAAAAATTTTCTGAGCCATTCTGTTAGTTCTTCACAGCTCGCATTCTTTAAATGTTCAGCTGATATTCCGAAGGCGTCTTTGGATTTGTTTAATTTTTGTCGAATTTTGTGCAAGGTGGAATTTTTAAATTTGTAGAGATATATGTGATTGCTTTAGAGTTTAATCAATTTTCAAAACTGTAGGCAAATTCTTTTGTGATCGAGTCTTTATCTTTTTTATTATTTATGACATATAATTTCGAACTTGCATTTTTTTTATTCCTGAAAGTTTTCCAAAAATATTTTGGATTTGTATTTTTTAACGTTTCGATTTTTATGTGTTCTTTGTACAGGTTTTTATTTTGAGCATTTTTTACAGCATTGCGGAAATTTTTTCGTGCCATCCGGTGTCAAATAAAAACTTGCGAGTTTAAGTTTTTAACGAACCCAGTTTCCCGCCATTTTTTAAAATAAAATGAAAGAATATTTTTACTACGGCTTAATTCGTGTGTCCACCAGGATTTTGAATACAATGACGGTGTTTTCATGGATAAATATTGATTAAGTTCCTCAGATGCCGACTTTGTAATAACAGTATATACTTTGAAAAGTTCCTCATCGTAATTGTCATTCGTAAAATTATGAAAATTAAAATACGTATTTAAGCGATTGTTATATAATTGTAAAAAATCATTGTTATTCCAGGCATAATTTGGAATGCTGTACTCGTCTGAGTTTTTATGATTGTTTTCTTGAGAAGATTGTCCAATAATTCCAACTTCAATCGATACTGGTAAATGATCACTCATGTTTTGAGATAAAAAAGGAATTACGAAACAACCCAGCAGGCACAATGACGTTGAAATAACGTTGAAACAACGTCGCAAACCGACCATATACCACGTTGAAACAACGTTGAAATTTGGTTGAATTGGAAATAAAATCCGACGTCGAAAACTACGACGTTGAACAACGTCGATGATTACGTCGTTTCAACGTTGATCTAACGTCTTACCGACTATATATCAACCATATTTCAACTTTGAATAGGTGGTATATTCGATTGATACGTAGTTGATAAGACGTTAGAACAACGTTGAAACAACGTAAATTCAACGTTGGTTTTTGTTTTTTATTATGGTTAAATCCAATCTCAACTTTAATTGCAATAAAATAACACAATAAAAAAGCAATAATTTGCGCAGAGGATATTATATTTCACGTAACTTAATTAGATACAACTAAATTGCTTCAACGGACTTTATATACAATGCAAATAAAGTAAAATGCTTGAAAAAAAA
This sequence comes from Hydra vulgaris, assembly GCF_022113875.1. Classification (NCBI taxonomy): domain Eukaryota; kingdom Metazoa; phylum Cnidaria; class Hydrozoa; order Anthoathecata; family Hydridae; genus Hydra; species Hydra vulgaris. The sequence goes on from NC_061157.1 coordinate 64,488,461, forward strand.
AAGTTTTATTTATCATTAATATATTTATCAATTTATCAATAATAACTATTATCAATAGTTCCAGAACAACTAGGAAAAAGTATGAATGTTATACATCGGGTGAATCGCCTTTTACGCGCCGACCACCACCACTTGATCTGTCGAGGGCGTATTTTAATTAAGTCATTATTCCTTTTCTTATTTCGGCAACTGTAGCAGTCACTTTAATTGACAAAACGCTCTCTATAAAAAAGGTATTGCCTGAGTAATTTACATCAAATACATCAAAAAGTTAAAAAAATAAATTAGCATTAAAAAAACGAACTGTGATTTTTAAAAAATATATAATTTTACACTTAACTTACAAGTAAATACCTAATGTTTGTTCCTTTAAACTTCTCTTTACCTTTACCGCCAGCCATATTAAATTTTGATTATAAACCATTGGTTAACAACCTGCATTATACATTGTTATTATTATTATAGTTACATTAAAAATTGATAAACATGTCTTTTACAAAATACAAATTATTCTCAATGAAAAATTGCACAAACCGCAAAGGTTTCTTACCAAACCGTAATGCAAGTAAGAAAAAGAATTGATACAGGGGAAGAGTTTGGTCCAAGGAGACCACCTTCTAAACGCAAGAAAACACCAAGAGCGGACAGTATAATCAGAAATATCTGCCTGGAAAAGAGAAAAAAAGCAACTAAGCTTATCCATGAAGCTGTAATTGTTGTGTCAGACCGGACAATTTGTAGAAGGCTAAAAGAAGAGGAATTGATGTCCAGCCAAAAAAGTCAAAAATTTAAAAAAAAATTTAAAAAAAAATGTCAAAAATCTTATATTTATGCAAGATATGTGCAAGATAGGTGCAACTTGCCACACAATAAAAACTGTTATGGCTTAGTTGATGTATTGCTATAGCCAGACAACTCGCATCTTTACCCCATAGAAAACATTTGGGAAATAGTAAAACAAGAGATTGGAAAAAAAAAATCTTACTAATAAGCAGGATCTTATGGAAGAGATTATCAAGATCTAGCATAATAACCTAGAGTTGACAGAAACTATAAAAAATTAATTGCAAGCATGCCACAATGCAATGAAGCAGTTATTGCAAATAAAAGTGTTTTTGCAAAATATTTATACTTTATATATATTTTATATAATTTATCATAATAATCAATAAATATTCAAAATGTTCAACTTTATTTATTTATTTTTATCAAGTACAACTTTATAAATAAAAAAAAAACTTTAAATTGCACCATAATTTTACATATATATATATATATATATATATATATATATATATATATATATATATATATATATATATATATATATATATATATATATATATATATATATATATATATATATATATATACACATATATATATATATATATATATATATATATATATATATATAATATATATTCATATAAGCATATGTATGTATGTATATATACATACATATATATGTATGTATGTATATATACATACATATATATGTATGTTTATTTATGTACATATATATGTATGTATATATAGAGTAAAAAAAAAAAGGATAAGTATGCGTTACAAATCAACCTTTGTACTTTAAGGTTGTTCTTTAGCTCAAGGAAATACAAAAGTAAGAGAAAACAGTTACAAAAAAAAATTATAATCAGACATAAAAAAAAAAGATTTATTTTATGTCTGATTAGAATTCGTCAAACTTTTAAAAATTTATGCTACACATATTTTTAACACAAGTTTAAAACAAACTATAATAAAAAGATTTAAAATGATTTTTTATTTACAGGGTGACAACCATAAGGTGAAACATAAAGTAAGCTATATTTTCAAATTTAAGAGTTATATTTATTCGAAAGTGGTATCAATAGAAAGCTACAAGTGTATTTAACAAGTTTTGTTGGTTTAATTCGAACCAGTCGCCCTCTGCTTTTATGCAGGCTCGATATCTCTTGAAAAAGTTTTCACACGCGGCACGCACGGTTTCTTGTGGCATTTTGTCCCAAATGCTGATCAAAAGTTCCTTGAATTGGTCCAAAGTTGTTAATTTATGCTTCCCCAGTTCTTGTAGCATGTATCCCAGACAAAGAAATCAAGGGGATTGAGGTCAGGACTCGAAGCAGGCCATTCTTTGGTATTGATAAAATCTGGGAAATTTTGCTTGCAGTAATCTTGAACAACAATAGCCTTGTGTGCAGGGGCAGAATCTTGCTGGAACACCCATGGATTATCACCATACATTTCTTTAGCCTTAGGTTCAATCAAATCTTTGATCACATTCTGTAAGTAGTATTCTTTGTTGATTTTCACCCCTCTATCGATAAATTTCAGAGGAAATTTCCCCTTTTTTGAGATGGCCCCAAATATCATGACAGCCGAAGCGTTCTGATAACGAGGGACAGTTCTAACGTTTAAAGGAACATCAGAGAGCTTTACAGCATAAACTCTGTCATTTTGTCTGTTCAACGGGCGCTCCAAAGTAAACATTTTCTCGTCCGAACAAACAATATCTGCACCACCGTGCCGCTTCAATAGCGATTTGCAACGCTTGACTCTTTCCACCTTGTTTTTGTCAGTGAGGCCGGCAATTTTTTGTTTACGGTAGCACTTAAGTCTTAAATCTTGTTTTATAACCTTTTGCATAGAGGTATATGACATGTTCAGCTCTTTAGCTAGCTGCCGACCTGAGCGAGCAGGATTTCTTACTACTTTGATGATTGCTGGAGTGCGCTTGACGTGCTTTCTTTTTCTAGTTTTAGCTGGAATTGTTTGCCCAGTAGTTTTGTAACAAGAAATTGTTCGACTAATCAATGATTTGCTGACTTTTATATCATTTAAGCGTCTCCAAATATCAGCTTGACTTAAATTTTTTTTGTGTAATGAAATTATCAGCTTCCTGATAGGATTTAGATGAGGGATTG
>NC_061157.1:64496384-64636384 GCF_022113875.1 Hydra vulgaris
AAAAAAATTTTCGTTTTATAATAAAGCTTTTAAATATATATAACACTAAAGTCAAACTAAAAAAGTTGATCAAAAAGGCAAAGTTATTTTCGAAGTATGGGTTTTTTCTTTATAAATTTTAAAAACTCAACAAGACGAACTATTTTTCTTTTTATTTGGAAAATTTAAAGAAATTTTATCGTTACCATCATATATTAATACCTTACACAGTTTTGGTTGTAGAATCTTTTTTTTTTTTTTGAAAAAATTTAATGCTTATTCCGATGTCACGTGACGATAAAATTGTCTTATAATTTGCTATTCCAATCAGATTGGTATATCAAAATAAATATAATTTGTGGTTTGTAAATAATACTCATTTTAGGGTTGCTGTTAATATGAGTTCAAAGAAAAAAATTCATGTTTCGTTTGTTATAACTGGACTTGCAAAACAGTATTTAATTGACAATTTTACATTAGCCACTGATAAACATGAAGATAAATGCTTAAATGGGCATATTTTGCTATTGTATATACAGCAATCCAAGTCTAATTTAAAGACTGCCAGAATAATTTATGAAAAGTTTGGTTTTTATCCCACTTATAACCAGATATATAGTTTAGTTATGAAATCCAAAAGACTGTTTGCCCATCTCCAGTCATCTAATAGAAAAAAATTTGAAGAGTTATGCAAAAAAATCTTTAAATGTAATCAACTATCAACTATGACAAAAAGTAATTTATGTTGAAAGAGAAATAGGAAAATCTTTTACTTCTGATATTTTTCAAGAAACAATTAAAGAAATGCCTTGTAAAGATACTCTGGGTAGTGAATTGTTGAAAAAGAGATTAAGCTTTATGTATGAAACTAATGCAAAATTGAAATTGAAGCATAAAGAAAAACTAGCTGTTATAAAACTCAGAGTTAGAGCAGATCCTTATGTTATAAAAAGACTAAATCAAACTATTAAAAGAAAAAATTTAACCATTCGATATTTAAAGCAAAAACTTGCTAAAATTTCTTCTAAAAATTTAATATTATGTGAAAATGAATTTAAAAAAAAAATAAAAATAATCAAGCTTAAGAAAAAAGAACAACAAAATGATTTGAGTAGTACCATTTTGAGTAAAGATAACCAGATAAAAACTCTAGAAGTTGAAGTAGCAAACTTGCTTGAAAAATTAGATAAGTTGAAGGATTCTGTCATTGATCATTTGCCTTTTAAAAAAGATAGAAAATCGTATACGTGGCAACTACGATTGATGATATATAATGCCATTGTTAACCAGGTACCAACAAAAAACATTCCAATTTTATTGCAAAAATTTTTTAATCATTTTGGTTTAGTAAATGCAGAAAGTTTTCCACAACGCAGCACAGTTGAAGAAATTGTTCGTGAGTTAGGTATAATCAGCAACCTTCATGCTGCTGAAGTTGCCATTTCTACGCCCAATCTTACTCTTGGGTTTGACGCAACAACCCAAGAAGGAATTCATATAAACTCTGTTCATTTTACAACCAAAACAGAGTGTCATGTTATTGCAATAGATCAGTTGTCAGGTGGGACTGCACATGATTATCAAATTCATATTGTATCTTCAATTGATGAACTTGCATTTTTGTATTCTGATTTCCATAATTGTGACTATCAAGAGAGTCCGACAAATATAATTAAAAATATTTCGAACTCTATGACTGACCGTGTTGCCGCTAATCATGCAGCTATTCAGCTAATAAATTCTTCATGGGGTAAAGTTTTAAATGAATTAAATTGTCATGTGCATCCTCTAGAGACGATTGCCACTGCATGTAGATCTGCATTAAAATCAATTGAAAAAAATAAAGGAGTGCTGTTTGGCAAAGATTGCATAGCTGGAAATATAGTTTTACAAATGAATAAAATGTGATACAAAAATGGCAAAGGAGATCCTAAAGGTTTTACAATCTTTTTAGATGAGATGAAATTACCCAAAGGACTCATTCCGCGTTACCGAGGAAACAGATTGCATATTTTATTTCATATATGTGGTATATTTATACAGCACTATAATTCCTTAATTAAATTTTTAAGCAGCGATGTAGTTTCATATGGAGGGCTTAAAAGTAGTTTGAAAATAGACTTTCTTAACGAAACAGCCAAAAAAGAAATGTGTGTCTTAGGGTTATTGGGTAAGACTTTAACAGGACCATGGATGGCATTATTTTATCAGTCAGGTACAGGAAGTTTAAGTCATATTGAAGGAATAAAAGTAGTGAAAAAATTGTTAAAAAATGTTTATCATGTGAAAAACAACCCTATGTTGTTATTTAATGCAAAAGATTTGTTTGGAAATAGTATTAAAAACGATAAGGTTTTTAAAACAATAGTTTCGGTGTGCACGAAAGACAAAGAAGTTAAACAAATGATTATACTTTGTTTATCAGCTATTATTGATGTTTTAGAAAGACAGTATAAAAGATACTTTAATTTAAATCTATCATTACAACTTATAAAAGAGACACAAACAGCTAGGCTTCATAATATTTTACAGAGGAAATCATGGGTATGTTCAGTGCAGCTAAACATCATGCTCCCAACTCTACTTTGTGTTTTTTGTCATCAAAGTTAAGAGCAATAAAAAATAATGTAGTTAATTATATTGAAAAAAAAGATGAAGATGATAAAGAGAAAATTGTTTACTGGGCTGTAAACAAAGCCAGAACAAAGAGAGGGATGAATAAAAAAAATATTGATGAAATAAAGCTTGAACTGATTTGTAGAAATAAGTTGAAGAAGCAAAAAAAAGAGGATAAAAACCGAAAAATATTGGCTCTTCAAATTTAAATTTTCAGATATTTTAATAGCATTTCCAGAACTAGAGTCTAATCAATTATCAGACCTCTCAGATATGCTATCAGATACAGTTGTTGGTAGAAACATTTGCCATATATGGTTTAATTCTCAAATGCAGGGAGAAGAAGTTTATTATGGTAAACTTGAAAAAATGAAGATAAAGAATGGTAAGCAAGTGTATGTTGTAGCATATTGGAAAGATAATGAAACGTATGATAATGATGCTGTGGATTATGACATTTCAAAATTCGAACTTGCTGCCGATATATTATACGGAGACCTTATGTTATCTTGAAAGTGAATTGATGATTTTTTTTTTAATTGCTGTTTTCATAGTGGCTTATATTTTATATTTATATTTGGGCATATTATATGCTATTTGCATATGTTTAAATACTTTGGTTTTTAATTTGTTTTTTTTTTATATTTTTAAACTTCTTCGAGATTATTTTATAACCATTTTTGTAATATATACAAAAGATCAAAAAGCATCAAGAAATGCTTTATTATATAATAAAGGCATTTTTAGATAAATTTATTTTTTTCTTTTATTAAATACCGGTTTATAATTTTTAGTATTTGTTACTTTGTTTTATATAAAAACATTATTTTGAAAATCCCCCCCCCCCCAACTTGCCTTCCCTCCCCACACACTTTATATTAACCCTCAAGTACGCCCATTTATCTTTGCCCAGAGGCAATTGATATTTTGCAAAAGGCAATTGATGCTTTCTTTAGATTTGATAACCTTATTGATAACTAATTTATAAAAATTAAATTTGTTGCGTGAATACTTAAACACCCTCTCTGTACCCACTATGTGCCCCCATCACCACCACCCAACATGAATATCTTTTTCAACCACTGTTACTCAAGGTATATTTGTAGCTTTTCTTAGCTTTCAATTGATACCAAATTTAATCAAATTGGATGATTTTTATTGCAGTTATGATTAATTTAAGTTGTTAATTGCAAATTAACGGTCACAACTTTTTGCAAAAATCCCTATAAAAATTTTATGTTTAAAAAACTCATAACTTCCTTAAATGACATCGAAAAACTTAAAGTGAGGTATTTTTTTTTAGTTACTAAAATGTGCTTCTAATGATGTCTTTGAATTTAATATCTCGCTTTTTTGATTTTTTTTGTAACATACCTATATATATATATATATATATATATATATATATATATATATATATATATATATATATATATATATATATATATATATATATATATATATATATATATATATATATATATATATATATATATATATATATATATATATATATATATATATATATATATATATATATATATATATATATATATATATATATATATATATATATATATATATATATATATATATATACATATACATATATATATATATATATATATATATATATATATATATATATATATTTATTTATTTATATATATATATATATATATATATATATATATATATATATATATATATATATAAATATATATATATATATATATATATATATATATATATATATATATATATATGTATATATATATATATATGTATATATATATTATATAAACAAGAAAAACATTTAAAATATATATTTTATATTTATATAATATATCAAGTAGTCTCTACTTGTAATCCACACTCATAAAATAATACGGTCATAAAGAAATATCCATTTAATATTTACCTAACTAACTGCATCACAAGTTAAGCCATGTATTATTGTTAAATTGTCAAATTTAAAACCTTATAAAAAAGCAACAGATGACCTAATTTATTAGCATGTGTGACTTTACTTGTTTTTATTGGGCTAATAAGTAACTTGTTAAGTCTTTTCTTGTTATTTGTGGTGTTGATAAAAAAATTTTAAGTCATGCGTATTTTAGTTCTCATATTGCAATTACGAACGATCGAACTCGTAATATAGACGTTGAATTAACGTGGAATTAACGTCGATTTTATTTGATAGTTTTAAACAGATTTTTCAACGTGGATACAACGTTGATTTTTGGTTATACGACGTCGCGACTAAAAATTAACTGTAAATCAACGTCGAAATAACGTCGTGTGCCCACTGGGAATTGGAATAAAGAAGAGACGTATACTTTGAGAAAGCTATGTGATCTATGTAAGATGCGTTTGGTAATGTATTATGGTGATACGTTATCTTAGGTCCAGAGCCTTTTGTTACGTCCACTAATTCAAGTTCATTCGACCTAATAAAATTTGATAAAACTACGGAGTAGTTATTTTTCGTAGAGCTAGCTCTCTTTAATGAATCATATATTCCGTGAGGAAAAGATTGAAAGTCACCAAGGACAATAAATTCAGCAACGCTCTGGTAGTTATTAATAACACCTAAAATTATATCCAACTGACTCTTGTAATCCTCCAGTGATGTTTGATTATTGCGCGACGATAAAGATAAATGCCAATAATAATGATATAAGTCTGATTTTTTTAAAGATTTATTGCGACGATATGATCATCTTCATATAGAATAATAATGTTTTGAAACAAATGTTTCCGAATAAAAAAAGCGTTTTCGTTAAACGGTCGACCCTGCTCATGTTTGTTAGCCTGGTGGAAGAATGAAGAGTGGGTATTTTTATAGATATTTTTTATTATGAAATATTCAAAGTTCGATAACCAGTGTTCACATATAAAAGATATGTCATCAGAGAGAATCAACGATTTGGTATACTCAAAATTAGACTTTAGACCGTGGCAGTTAGAAGTACATAAATTAAATGTTGTTGGAAGTTTATCTTCCTTAAAAATATTCCCTAAATCCGTTTTGATCTATGAAAATCTTCCTGGTTTCCGTTAGTTTCCAGATTTTGAGATATGTTAGTATATAAACGTTTTTTTCGGTATGGTTTAACTATTACATTGTTACCCCGTAAAGCAGGGTTAAATATTATATTTTTTTCTGTGTTGTTTACGGTAACTTTGTATGATCTATTGTATTCATTTTCTTTATATTCAATACAACAGATAAGGGGGAGATTCCTATTTCTGTTTCTAAATAGTTTTTAAAAAGTTCTTCATTGATTTGATTGCTTACCCATCCGACAAAAATGTCAAATTTACGAACTATTCTTTCACCTACAATTGTTTTATTTTCAGAAATTTTTGTTCCGAACACGGGCTCTGAAATTCTATGTTTTTTTACTAATGAACGATTTTGTGTTTTGTTATTAGATTTACTATTACGGCGCACTAAAGTAAAATTATTTTCATCATCGTTGGTGTTTGATGCATGTAGTTGTTGATCGATATTGGTTTTTTCATTTATTTTTGTGGTCAACATGGCGTCGATTTGTGGTTGATTTGTGATTGAGTGAGTTTGAGCTATTACATTTGCGAATGTTTTTAATAGTTGCGATTTGTATTCAGCGTTTAAAAAAGACTTATGCGTTTTTTGAGTTAGATTTTTGTAGCAGCTGGGTTGTTAATTTTATTTTCACATTGCGTATAACCATCGGTCTTTAATTTCGGTATTTGACACGGCTGTAAGAGACTTATATCCAGTTCTGATTGTCTGTTTTCTATCTTAAGTTTTTCAATAAGTTTATTTTGGAAAATTATTTTTTCTTTAAAAGATATGAGTTCTTCTTTTATTTCGTTATTTTCTTTTTGAATTTCCTTTGAGATATGTAACATCTCCTTTACAGATTTAGTTAAAAATTTATCGTTGGGCAAAGTGTCCACATTTTTTGTTGAGATAACTACCTTAACAATTTCTTTATGAAGTTGTTTTTCACATAATGTGATTGACTAAATTCATCTGCACAAAATGTCTCAACAATTTCAGCAAATAGTCGTTCTCGAAGGTTTCGAATTGAGTTTTCTGAGATTGAGTTCATGCTTACGATAACTAAGTCTTTCGGATGAGAACAAATTTCCTCAATATTTTTCAAAAAATTTTCTTCAAATGTATAAATGTCACACTTTAAATAGATAAACATCTCCTCGATTGAACGTGGTGCCATATTGTTTTTATTGACAAATTCTTTTTCAATTTCAAGTTTTATAAATAAAAAACCATATTATATATATATATAAAAAAAAACTTTATTTATTATCAGTTATTTTTTCTCTGTAAAAAACACGTCTTGCTCTCTTGCGTAAATGCGCATATAATTTATATATAAAAATTAATATATGTGAATATAAAAAAATTTGTTAGAGTGATTTATAAATAAATGGTGGTTTTAAATTTTATTTAGGGTAGATTATCATCCACCTTAAATATGTTTAGGGTGGATAATGTAATAGGGTGTAATATTATATTAGGGTGGGTCATACCCAGTGGGAACGTAATGTAAAAGAAAAGTCTTTCGAACATTTTAAACGTCTTTTGAACGTTAAAAAGACGTCTTTTATTGGTCCGATGCCCACTAAGGCATAACCTAACTTATAGTGCCCACTGAGGAATAATCTAACCTGACAATGGATCATTCAGGTCAACTTATATAACAATATAAGTTAACCTAATGCCAAATTTAAATATTTTTTATCAAGGGACCAATCAATAACTTCTCAATTTAACCTAGGGCACCCAACTGGTGGATAGATAATTATATTTATTTATCCACCAGGTTAATCTAGTTTACGAATCAATTTTTTTTTTGTTCAAAGACTTTTGAGTGAGAGGTTCATTTTCTAGCTGCGCTTATTAGTGCTATTGACCGTCAGTACAACCAGTACCGGCGCGAGTATGTGTCACGTCGGGGGGTGCCATTACACTTTGCCGACTAAAAATAAAAAAAAAGGTCCTCGTTTATCAAAATTTGCCGACTGCCATGACGACATTTGCCAACTGTCTAGATAACCGACTAACCTATATCAAAAGGATCGACATTTGCCGACTACCCAGCAAACAAAAAGATATCTAAAATGCATCTAAAAACTGATCTAAAAGATGTCTAAATTCAGGTCTAGAACGGGACATAAATAGACGTCTATCTTATAGACGTCTTTTAGATGCATTTTATTCGACACAAATAAATGCCTTAGATGCATAAAAGATGTGAAATATACATCTTACAGATGCATATTAGATGTATAAAATACGTCTCTTAAATGAATGTCTAAGGCGCGTTTAAAAAAGATAGATAATAGATAATTTTTTAGTTAATAATAGCTCTTTTATGCATCTAATATACATCTAATATACATCTTTAAATCTATGTTTCACATCTTTTTTTCACATCTTTTACGTCTTTTAGACCAGTTTTTAGATGCATATTAGATGCATTTTAGATATCTCTTTCTTTGCTGGGACTTGTTTGATACAAAGGTGTTTTAGCGGTTAAATTAGTCATAAAAAAGGATTAAATTAAATAAGTAAAGAAACATTTTAACTAACATTACTTATTTTTTATGTCACAAAAATATACATAAGAAACTATATTTCTGCATTGCCGTCAACATTTTCTTCCACGTCGCCGATATCTAAAATATATACATTAATGACATTTAAATGACTTTAAAAGACATGTAGAATTCTGAATCTATCTTTTTATGAAATATTATATATATATATATATATATATATATATATATATATATATATATATATATATATATATATATATATATATATATATATATATATATATATATATATATATATATATATATATATACACACATACTGTATCGGACAAAACCAGTGCAACCAAATGATGCTAATTTAGTTTCTTTGTATAAAAGTGCTGTATTTTTTCAGTTTAGAGAAATAACTATGTAACTGTTAAGAGACAACGTTCTTCAAAATTTATTCATCACGAAGTTCATTATTTGTACACGAAAATTAATAAATTAATCATAAGTATTAAAAAAAGTTGATTTCCTTCTGGACAAAACAAGTGCAACTCCACAAAATGTTGACCAAGCTGTATTCATATCAATATTTTGTGGTGAATCCTTTGTTGTCGATCACAGCCTTGCATCTTTAAGGCATAGATTCGATCAGGTGATCAATGAAACTTTGTGGAATCGCTGCCTAGGCCTTTTGGATTTGTTCAAACAGTTGATCTTTATTACGAACACATTCATGATTAACTCTGCGGTTGACAATCTCCCACAGGTTCTCGATAGGGTTGAGATCCGGAGATTGAGGCGGCCAATCCATCACCAATAGATGTTTATCTTGAAACCACTGCTTGACTACTTTTGCAGTGTGTTTGGGATCGTTGTCTTGCTGAAAAACCCATTTTATTGGTATATTCCATTCAGCATGAGGTAACATAACATCTTTCAGGATATTTTTATACATGAAACGATCCATTATTCCATCGATTCGATGTATTGGACCTAGACCGTTAGTAGAAAAACACACCTAGACCATTACATTGCCTCCACCATGCTTCACAGTCTTATGGCAGTAACGTTAATTAAGGTGTTTTCCGGTCACTTGACGTACAAGCAGCTCTAATTGCTTTTGTATCTCAACTGATGATATCCAGGGATCCTTCTTGACAGATCTGACGATCATAGAATTCTCTCTAGAAATGGTGGAACGAGGTCTTCCACCATTGTTATCTGCTGCCAACTTCCCTGTGGAACAATATTTGGAACATAGTCTTGAAACGATCTATTTTTTCACGCCATATTTATCACAATCCAAGACTGTCGGGAACCATTTTTGCACTTGAAGTCATAAAAATAATAAAAATAAATAACCACACTTCTCAAGGCTTACCGTGTTACATTTACCTTGTGATGATAAAATATTGCTCTGTGGAACATAACGTCTTGGTTGGATGTGGACTGTATTGATGTAATGAAACACTTGTTGTATTTCACTTCTGGTATTGATGTTCTTCAATAAAACACTTTGATAAAACTCACTTCGATAAACTGTCTTGATAATATTGACTGATTGACTTCCATATACTGACTGAATTAGATGTCTCTTATATAGTAAAATGAACCTGTGTGAACCTGTTCTGGAAGATTCTAGATGCTTCTTTTCAATACTTCTGGAAGCTTCTGGATGCGTCTGAATGCTTCTGAATGTTTCTGGATACTTCTGGATGCTTCTTCTGGAAACTTCTGGAAGCTTCTGCATGCTACTGGAAACTTCTGGATTCTCCTTTAATTATTAAAAAACTCCTTTAATTATTAAAAAACTTCCGTGATGCATGCTGCAAAATGGTACTTGTCAACGAAATTCTGCCTATGTGCTGTCACCTGTCAGCTGATTGCTCATATCATGGCATGCTATGAGTCCAAACTCCTGAACTGTTTGCTGTGGTAGTATAGTTCGTTTCATTTTTAAGACATATAAAATTAGGAACACTTTTTAGCATTGTTCGATGTTGGTAGCAAATGTTTTGTCCAATACTGTATATACACATATATACATGTATATGTATATATATATATATATATATATATATATATATATATATATATATATATATATATATATATATATATATATATATATATATATATATATATATATAATATATATATATATATATATATATATATATATATATATATATATATGTATATATATATGTATATATATATATATATATATATATATATATATATATATATATATATATATATATATATATATATATATATATATATATATATATATATATATAAACAAGAAGATTTGTATCTCAACCAGATACAATAATAAACAACAATTTTTTTATGAAAAAACTAAAGAAACTTATATTATGGATACAAAAATTCTAGCATGACACAAAAAAGTTGAAGAATATCTTTTTAATACAGATATCAGTTTTGTAAATACTAATAAAACTATACCTCGTAAAACACTCCATATATTTACTAGATTTTCTAAGCTTATCTTTTCCCCATTTCCTTTTTGATTTAATTTGGACTGTAACTGATTCAAAAATAACCTGATAAATATTTTAACAATAAACTGAAATATATAAAGATTTTTATTTTAATATATGTAATAAATTAAAATAGATTTTAATATATGAATGCTTTAAATTATGAAAGGTAAAAGCATTAAATTTGAAAATAAAATGCTAAACAAGGTTTAGCATTACACTTACTTTAGCACACAAACAAACTTAAACACCTACAGCGAAGCTCCCGAGTTTATCAAATTGTCATGTTAAAAGTAAATCCATAACAAATAACGGTCAAAAAGAATTGCTTTTGGTCCCTTTTAATCATATTTCTAATAATTAATAAAAACATAATCATTTACCTTTACATGATCAAATAAACATGTTCTCTTGGCTTTCCACCACCAATCTTTTTTCAACTATCAAGCTGAAATAAATGTAATAAAAACTAGTGTAACTTAAATTTTTTTACAACATATTGAGTCTAACACAAGCTAGTTATTTTAGTTCATTTACAAATACTTTTTATTTAGATTCTAAACTAATAAACCAAATTTAAACAAACTTATTAAAAACTAAAATAATTAGATTATACCAAATTAGTATACTCGGTTTTATCTTTTAGTTTATTATCCAGTGTAACCACTTCGTCCACCGATTCTAGCAACTTCACCCCAGTAGCCTGAAACTTAATTTCTATAACTTCTTTTAAAAGAACTTTTATTTCTGCAAGCTCCTTGAGAATAACATTTTGCAATTCTACAAACAAGAATAAAAAGATTGATTAACATATTTAGCTCATAAAACCAAATAGCAAAACAATGAAATAAGAACTTTAAAATTCAAATTATGCTTGAGTAACTTAAACTAAAATTCCAAAAACACATGTAAGTTTTTTTATTACTCCATCGCAGAAGTTGCCATAATATTTTGGAAAACCTACTTTTTAAATCAGCTAAAACTTTATCCTGTAAAAGGCTACGGTATTAAAGAATTTTAACTACTACTAAAAGTAGTAGTTAAAATTCTTACTAAAAAAACTACTAAAGATAAAATGCTACACACATGATTTATCGGATCACAATATTATAAATAATCCATTTCTATTCTTTTATACCTATCTTTTACAATTATTTTAATACAAAAACAAATTAATAAAAAAGACCTCCACATTAACATTCAGTGGTGTAAAAACCAAAATTACTCACATTAAAACTTAAAACTCTTTGACAATGTGAACTTTGCTTGGTGTTCATCAATAAAATGTGAAGAAAAATTATCTTCTTCAATCTTTGAATCTGATAACAACTCTATTTAAAAGAAATAATTATAATTAGAACTATAATTAATCCCTCAACCATACCTGTTACTTAATTTAATTTTTCAACCAATTTTGTACTCTTTGAATTTCTTTGAATTCTTGAATTTCTGAATTCAAACAACTTCAGCATGCTTTCAATCAGTTTTCAATTTTCATATCAAGTGGATTAAAGGATTATTTAATACAATAGAATGTTGTCAATGATATAAATATATGTAACCAACTTAACAACATTACATATAATAGGACACCTAAATAGTTAAAATAAAAGGAAAATCTTAGTAATACATAAAAAAGACTAATAGCTAGATAGATATTATTCAGATCAAATTAAACAAGAATCTATTTCAGTTTATAAACCATTAAGAAAAAATTATGATATTTTTTCTTAATGGTTTATAAACCATGAAGAAAAAATTATGTTATACTTTTAGCATTGGGCTTGTTCATAATAGGTGGCGGAGGTTCTGGCAATGAAGAGCAGTATGATTTGTTATTCTTATTTTTAATGCTTTCTTTAACATATATCTCATCTGATGTAGAAAGTTGTATTCTTCACAACATGAAAATGAATCTAATTGTAAAACATTTTGCTACAAAAAAGTAATTAAGTTACCTTTAAAAAAAATACACAACAAGTTAGATACTGACTATCTGTTATCTTACACTTTATCAATGGAAATTTGTGCCATTCTTTTGTTGACAAAAAGTTGTTTTTCACTGCATGATTATAGTTTTTTTTTGGGACAATAAATTTGTTGGTATTCTTTGTCAATCCACTTGTTTAGTGCATAATTACTTGGTTAGAAAAACATGCAGAAAAACTTTCCTTTAAAGTTGGGTTATGCTTATAATCATTAGGCTTTTGGTCATAATAGTATTCATTGTACAAAATCACTGACTCATGATGGTCAAAATATTCTTTTAGATTTTCGCAAGATAAGAAATCATTTCTTTTAGAAGTTCCAACATTCGATTTTTTTTCTACTGATGTACTGATGAAAATTCTAGTATTTTTTAATATTCTTTTTGGACACGTCTACTGCGTCTCTTTTCGTATGCCCTTTTTGTAAAAGACATAAATGAATCTTGGTTTCTTGATAAAAACAATAAGTGCACAACCAATATAACAATCTTTTGTGTTATTAAAAAACACTCATATTATGAGTGTTTTTCAATAACACAAAAGATTGTTTTATTGGTTGTGCACCTATCGTTTTTATCAAGAAACCAAGATTCATATGAGTCATATATATATATATATATATATATATATATATATATATATATATATATATATATATATATATATATATATATATATATATATATATATATATATATATATAAATATATATATATATATATATATATATATATATATATATATATATATACATATATATATATATATATATATATATATATATATATATATATATATATATATATATATATATACATACATACATACATATATTTTAATTACATTATCTTTTATTCTAGAAATAAAAATATCAACTTGAAAATATTAATTTTGTAATATTTCTTCAAAATAAATTTCAAATCACAAGGATTTTAGCAAACATGCTAAGCATCAAATCATCGAAATATTTTGTGAACTATAATAGCATGTTATTTTATTATTTAAAATTTATCAAAAGAAATAATCATTAATGTTTTCCATAGGTTAAAATCTTCATGCTTTTTTCGTAATAAGTTTAAGCATGGTTTTTAAGGCGGTCATTTATAATTGTCGCTCCGTAAAATTAGTTATATTTTTTTTTTGTTTTTATAAAAAATCTATATAAGACATCTTATAGACATCTAAGTTTAGATGAAAAAAAAATTATCTATGCACGATCTATTTTATGCATCTAATATGCATCTAAAACAGAGCAAAAATATTATCTCTAGATCCAGACGTCTTTTTGATCTCTAATATACGTCTAAAATATACGTATCGGCAATAGATACAAATTAGACCAATTTTAGACGGTCTAAAAGACGTCTATTGTTTGCTGGGTAAGGGTCACATGCAAAAATAAAACAACTGGTAAATGTACAAATTAGATGACAAATATGTATCATTTAAAGTAAAGAAAAAAAAAATCGAAGTGTTGACAAGTGTAATTAATTGTAAGTGTTATTATGTTTTAAACAACCTTGATTAAATTTAATCAAGCTTTACTTAGGCTTATTAACACTTACAACCATTATTATTATAACTTTTTAATTCAATCCACCTCCCCAAGGCCAAAAAGGCCACAACAGTCAAGGAGGCTACTTTAATTGTGATTAAAACCCTTTTTCAACTCTATAACTCCGAAACACGAACCTTGAAAAACAAGGTTGCTACGCGTAGAAGCAAGTTGAGTGCTACCACGGACGTGGTGGCAAATTACAATTTTCAAAACTTTAAAATTTTTTTCACTTTAACCATGTAAGTATAAAATAAATGGAAGTTCTCCAAGCCGCAAACTTCAAAGCAATCGTCTCGGTATTATGCTTGAAACCGACAACAAAAAAAAACGAGTTTTACTCGACAAAAAACAAAAAAAAAATCACTGAAATGATTTTTATTAAAACATTAAAAGTTATACAAAGTTACGCTACATATTAACCATTAGTTATTGTAATTATTCAACAAAATGTATACTAAAACTCGGAAATTAAATAAAATCACTTTATTTTAAGTTTCTTTTCTTGCTTCGAATCATAACACGACATTTAGTTAAAAAGATAACTGAAACAAATTATAAAAAATCAAAAAAAAAGTTTTTTAAATAACTAAAGCTTAAAGTTTCATAAGTTGTATATCATAATTCTATTTATGCTTGTAATACTCCATTCATTTAATATGAAGTTTAAGAAAAAGTTGCTGTTCGCCGTTTTGTTGTGGCCATTATAAAGCCGATAGCAAAACGCTTATGGCTTTCGCTTTATTTTTTCCTTTTTTCATAAAGTTCCATAATGTCAATACAATAGCAATATTCTAATTTTAATGAAATTAACGTTTTAAAAAACTTAATATTTTCCGTACAAATAACAATGTTTTTTATGGTCTTCATATATTGTACTTAATATGACAATAAAATAACTGATCAATATAATTGTTTCCGTTATCAATTAACTTTTATTTAAAAAATCTTTAACTTTGTTATATTTGGGAATTGAAGTTTTTCTACAAAATTACATAAAACTTTAGCGCACATCGAAATGTGACGTATACTTTATTTCAAATAAATTTGTAGAGTTTTTATAAGCTCTTTAAAAATAGAAGGATTGTATATGAAGCGAATTAAAACAGGTTTTTATTTTACAGTCACTTTTATAACTTTCAACAAAAGAAATAATTTAATGACGTGATTTAATTACTTCAAGGAACTCCTATTTTCTGAAACTTGATTAAACTAATAATGTAAACAAATAATAGTATAATTTTGCTTAAAAAGATATTGGAGCAAATTATCTTTTAATTGTAAAAAATATTAGTTAGATTTTACATGGAAGAAAAAAGAAGTTACATTCGATACACTGCTACATTTTCAATTATGAAAAATCGTGAAATGTTACTTTGGTGGATAGTTTTGCTTCTTAAAATTAAATATTCTGCTTTGCAAAGTAAGTTTTATCTATTATGCCATTTATCAGCCATATTTAAAGTCAGCTTATTTTCAAGTAACAAAATTCGATTACATGGATTACTTAATAAAACTGCGACCAATTTTAAAATGCCAGATTCGGCTAACGGTAGTTTTGTAATGGAACTTTGTTGATTCGTATGCGCAATTTTTAGCTTTTTTACAATATTTTAACTTAAGTACACATTCTGCAACAACAAATTAGGTGTCTGCTACATAATTTTTTTAAAATAAACTTTTCTCAATAGATTTAAAAATGTTCTCAACATATCTTCATTAGCAATTTAATGTCTGATCAATAACGAAGTTTTTAAGAAAAGTTAATTTAATAAAAGCGGTTGTTAATACAAAAAAACACAAAAACAATACTTAAATGAAGTTTAACTCTTCTACTTTTTAAAAAATGTCTATGTTGATAAAAATTCTAAAAACTAACACAAAAAAATACATCCTTACAACTCAAATGTCAAGTACGCTTGATAAAATGATCATCAGGAAGAGCTTCCTGATGATCCCACTGATGGACAAACAAGCTGTAGAAGAAAATAAAAATTAGATAAGTGGTTTTACTACTTTATTATTGCTCTGATCTTTAAGAACATTGAGCACTCTATTTGTAGAATACACTAACATAATTTATATATATATATATATATATATATATATATATATATATATATATATATATATATATATATACATATTTTATGCAGGGGCAAATTTAGTTGTGGCGCCCCCTTTTTCTAGTAATAGTCGCGTATGTAAACTCTTTGTGCTGCCACCGATACTTTATTACCTAAATCACCTACTAATCTAGCATAAAGATAAATTTGTATATATACATTTAAACAACGTCAATATTTTTCTGCGTCATTGATGTACGTAGTTAGTTAGGTTTTAATTAACTTCAACCTACTGAAACTACGTTTTTAATTATATTGAGTGATTATTGGCAAATTTTTTTCTCTGAGAACCAGACATTTTTTTAAACATTTTCAATAAAAAAATATTCAAATTCAAATAAACGCTGTAAAACTTTGTTTTCAATTCTTGAAACATAAACATAAACTCTGCATAATGTAAGTTTTATAATTCATCACTAAGGTTATTTCTGATTAACGTTTATTACCTTTTTATTACAACATTTTTATCAACTTACTTTCTTGTCGGTTTAATTATTTTATAATCCGCGCAAAACAAACATTAGTTCAGCGTTCATCGAAATTATTTAAAAAAGTAATTTAAACAAAAAAATCGAAAAAAAAACTTTACATTAGCGTAAATAAAATAAATTGTTAAAAAAATTCTCAAAACAAACTTTAGTTTAGTGTAAATAAAAGATAATGTTAAAAAAAAATAGAATAAAATTAAAAAAAAAAACATATTTTAAATGGACTAAAAAAGTAAATCAATATATAATATATTTAAAGAAATTTTTAAAAAAGCAACACTAAAAAGTAAAAAAAAAACTTTTTCTCAGGACCTTCTTTGCATATGTACATGCATATATATATATATATATATATATACATATATATATATATATATATATATATATATATATATATATATATATATATATATATATATATATATATATATATATATATATATATATATATATATATATATATATATATATATATATTATATATATATATATATATATATATATTGCATATATATATATATATACATATATATATATATATACATATATATATATATATATATATATATATATATATATATATATATATATATATATATATATATATATATATATATATATACATATGTGTACAGTCGGCAAAAGTTGTAATGGCACCCCCCCCCACGTGACACCTACTCGCGCCGGCCCTGTATGTGTATATATATGTGTGTATATAGTACAATCTCTCTAATTTGAATCTCCTACTTCGAAAACCTCCATAATTCAATTACAGTATCGTCCACAATTATTTTCGTTGCGTCCACAATTATTTTCGTCGCGTCCACAATTATTTTCGTCGCGTCCACAATTATTTTCGTTTGTCCATAATTATTTTTAAATCAAAACACTTTAAGCCATAATGACTAACAACAACTCAATAATCCAAATATCGAAATGACTGAACAAACAAAAAACAAAACAGCAACGGAAGAAAATATTGCTACAATAAAAAGAATGTTGATTGGCAACGAATCAAATCGATCTATTGCAAATGCAACAGGTCTTTCAATTAGAACAATACAAAACTGGATACGAAAGATTGAAGCAGACCAAAATATAATACCAAAAAAACGTGGCAGAGCTGCACGAAATAATATTGAAAGAAAGAGAGAAATCGAGTTATTAATTAATGCAAATAATGCATTAACTACTATTGAGATTGCAGAGCTAATGCCAGAAGAACATAAATGCTCGACAACTACAATCAAAAGAGAATTAAAACAAATGGGATATATCCGTAAAAGGCTTAAATCGATCGTTGTTGCAAGAAATTCAGCTCAAGTAATAGCAACGAGGTTTATGTTTTGCAATCATGTTTATTTTCTGCGAAATTCAGATCTGGTCTATATTGATGAAACCGGGTTCAATCTGCATGATTCACGACATTATGGATATGCATTATTAGGAAGCACCCCGTTTATTACAGTGCCCACAAAGAGAGGAAGAAATGTTAGCCTAATATGCGCTATTTCAGTTACAGGGTGTATTGGATTTAAACTAAAGATTGGAGCCTTTAATACCACTAGCATGCACGACTGGATAGAACAAGATTTAAGACCAGTTTTAAGTGATCGCAGATATGTTGTAGTAATGGATAATGCGCGATTCCACCATTCATCAATAGTAGAATCGGCATTTCGAGAAAGTAATTGTACTATCCAGTTTTTACCACCTTACAGTCCTCAACTTAATCCTATCGAGGAGTTTTTTGGCGTGGTTAAAAATTTATTTAAAGGAATACAACCGCGGCCTAACAATTCACAAGAAATGATTAGAATTATTACTGAGATTTTATCAGGTTTTACCGAATATTCTTTTGAGAATTATTATTCTCACAAGCGTGAGTGGATGTTAAAAGGAATTCAACGTAATGAATTTATTTGATTAAATTATACTTGGATTTTTTTCTTGATTTCAAAAATTTTAAAAAATAAAGTGTTTTGATTTAAAAATAATTATGGACAAACGAAAATAATTGTGGACGCGACGAAAATAATTGTGGACGCGACGAAAATAATTGTGGACGCGACGAAAATAATTGTGGACGCGACGAAAATAATTGTGGACGATACTGTAAATGCAGAGTCACCGTGAAATGCGCTTAAGAAACTCTTGCGTTTAACTTTCTATAACTCGAATCTCTAAAATTCGAAAACCTCCACATATACCACAGTAAGGTTCTCTCTGTAAATCGAACTTTTTTAACTTCTGACGTGTAAAAAGCTCATTAAACCGTCAAAATCTTATTTCAAATTTCGAATGTTGCGAGTTTTTGAAAAAAAGATCAGTTAAAATTATCTTTTACTGTTTAAAAAAAATCATGGCATCAAAGAGACAAAGAAAACAATCTATAGCTGAAATAAAAAATTCTAATGGAATTGAAGAAAGGAAAAACAAATAAAGAGGTTTCGAAATTTTTTGATATTCCACCAAACACTCTTTCAACCTGGAAAAAGAATAAAGATAAAATCTTTGACGCTTTTTGTCAAGGAAATTTGACTAAACGGATGAAAGCTGGTTTGTATTACCTAGAAGAATAAAACCTCCATTTCGGTGCGATTAAGAAGATAGCAATTTCTTAAAACATGCTACAATAAAATTACTCGGTTTTAATATTTTGATCCATTTGCAAAAACCGAAGAAAATAGAGTTATCAGAAAATTTGTAATCCATTAGAGTGAAGAGGAATAAACATAAAATTTAAAAAAATGAAATTAAAAGTTAAGTAGATACAAACTCTTTAAATTTCTCGTACTGTATCGTGTTTTAATTTAAATTAAAACATGTTACAATACAAATAATTCAAAGAGAAGTTCATTATTTAATTGAATAAAGAATTACTCAGCTATCATTATTTAAAAAATTACTGGCTGTTATTTACCAATTAAACATCTGTTGGCATAGCAACGTTTAGATGCGACCACGAAAACTAGTTAATGGAGCTGGCTAGTGGAGGAATTTTAACTGAAAAAAATAGACAGTTAATATACGGAAAAGGATTAGGAATCGTCTTAAGGGTACATACGCTCGGATAGGGAAAGAGGGGTCTGCAATTAGCGTGTATGTGATAGGGGGCAAGGTTCAATTATTAAAGTAAGGAGACACTAAATTAAAAAAATTATTATGAAAATTAGGTAGGTAGGTTAAAAACGTAGGTCCTTTTCGGGAGGTGGAGGGTACATGAAAATACGTATAGCATAATGCGGAGGAAGGGGGGTATGTTGAAATAAAAAGGTACGTACTTTATGGACAATCCCTTAGATTACAATTTACTTTCCTCCGTTTTAAAACTGGCTGTTTGGTGTTTTTTTTTTAACGGACACTCAACTTCCCCTTTTTTTAATAGAGAGATGTGAATATACCTGCAGCTGTTTTCACGGACATTGATTCAAAACTCTTGATAGGAATGTGCTATGACGTTGAATAAGGACTTTTTGGATAGGTTTTTATGTTAAGATTTTGGAACATTTTAAGAATAAATTTTGCTGCAGGATATTTAGGTTATAACTTGGAAGAACGAAATATTTAAAATTTCATAAAATTTGCTTTTTTATTGGTTATAACAAAAATGCATTTAAATGTATATAAATATGTATGTATATTTTGAAGAGCAAAGATAAAATAAATACGGCGCTAATTTGCATCTATATACTATTCCCCCCCCCCCCCCCCATTTGCACTACTGATTATGATAGAGAATTTTATGCTGATCAAAATTCATAACAAAACATAGGTCTGAAAACCAAAGGGAAGTTCTCTAATTTGATGTTGAAGTAGAAAAAATTACACTAAAGTTTCCAACTTGGTAATATATTGAAATCAACAATAAAACGAGTTTTTATGTGGTTTGTATATGAATGCCAAACAAGAGCACAGTCTTTATAAATTGACATTGTTTCTATTGGAATTTTATTGAAAGATTTATTTTTTGATGTACTTTTCAAGCAAGGTTTCCTTGCCAGCTGTGAACAGTGTGCTTGCATAGCCTACAGTTCACAGTTGCATTTTTTGAAATTTGTTCTTTTTCAGATGCAGATCTTTGTCAGCTATTCTGAACTAATACTTTTTCTACGAATATCGAATAATTGGAGACAAGTGCCTTAGCATAAATCTGTTATATTTGCAGAAATAGTTTTTGGTTGATTAGGTCTTTAGCAATAACAATTTCAAATAAGTCAAAATTGGTGAGCCTCACTATTATTAAACTAAAGATATAAATATTTTTGTTGATTCATTATTAAGTAAATTCTTAAACAAAATGATTTAAACATAACAAAATATAATATAGTTCAAAATATAAACAAGTTTACGTGATAAGTAAAAATGTTATATTACTATTATATATACCACAGAGCCCTCAGTTTTGATATTTACTCTTGTAATTCTTTTATGTTGAAACATACATTTGAATATTGCAAATTTTTTTATATAAATGGTTGAACTAATTAAATTATACTTGGACAAAAATAAAAGTCAATGGAAAATAGGGCAAGGGGGTGATGGAGGTGTTGGTCAAAAAGTGGTCTTCATCCTTTTTTTAATTTCTAATCATACACTTTCACTGAACACATCTTTTCCTATAAAAAGTATGTACAAAATAATATCAAACTATTGCAATAACATTGTTTAACATATTTTATAACAATATAAACTAAATGGGTTATCATTCTTTTACTTTTTTTGTTTAAAGGTGCTAAGTTGGCGCAATTAAGTTAGAAGTTACTATTTGTTATATGAGTCTAAAAACATATGGGTTTACTAGTGCCAAGTTAGCACTTTTTAAGAAATTATTAGTTAAACACACTAAAATTTTGCTAAATTTTAGTTGTTTCATTAGGTATTACATATAAAAAAAATTTTATGCAATAATCTATGAAGTTAACACTCACATTTCCATAACCTGCTGTCTAAGCTTGTTTCTAAATACAATTATTGTATTAGAACTGCTAATATAGTAACATTTATTCTTATATATATAGCCAAAAAAGACTTTATGTATTATTTATACCTATGAACAATATTTGCAATGAATTTATGTTATTCAAATTATTTTATTATCTGAACAAATTATGCTTGTGAAATAGTATTTTTTAATGAACTGGAAATTTAATTTGCTTTCAATAACAACTAGTTTATGTTTACTTAGTTAACATTGATTTTGAAGCAATGTCCACTGTTCAGCCCACTGAACATCAGTAGTTTAATAATATCTTTTGACAATATATCTATTTTACCATCAACCTTCAATAAAACATGACGCATTGCAGCCATATTAATTCTTTCTACCATTTAGTTTCAATATAAAAAGCAGGGTTTTTCATAGCATATTTGGCAGATCACTATACAATAATTTCAACATTTGTTATATTGAATTATTTGGCAGATCACTAATAAGAATTCAGCTGATTTTATAATCCGCTGTATATGCCGCTTGTACCATATAAATGATCTGCTCAGCCAATCTGCTCTGCTGATTGTACCTACCTATTTTATTAAGTGGTATTACTTAAAGTAATACACTGGTTTGCAAATGTTTCTTCAAAATGTAGGGTAACGCGGGGCAAAATGAGACAGCGGGGCAATACGAGACAGTTCGCGTTTAACATAATGCCAGCCCTACAAATTATTATTTACAAGATTTTTAAAAGTGCAGTTGTGTTCAAAAACTATTTTGTGTCAAGAAAAATATATTGAGTCACTTTGAAATAAAAAAGTTGAGTAAAAGGGTAACCATTTCATCCCTCGGCTTCGCGAAAATTACGAATTTTTAAGAGTTGTTGTTATATTTTTTTGTAGCCTTTTTTGATCTCACTGAGTGGAAAAGCTTTTTATATTTAAAGTTTTTTTTAATTAGAATCTTTAGGCCCTTTCCTTTCTTTCCATTCTTTTGTATTTTATTTCTTCAATAAAATAGTCTGGAAATTAGGCCATTCGATGCCAACATGATGCGGGGCAAAACGAGATATTCAGTTTGTATTTTTTTTTGCCGATATCTAATATTATGTTTGTTTAATTTTTTACATTAAAACAACAACCAAAGCAAATATTAATATTTACATGCTGTAGATTTAAATTTATTATACTGTATTTACTTACTTTTTATTTTGTTAATTGAAATGTTCAGTTGTTATCCAATATAGAATTACGTTTTAGATTTTGTTAACTTATATTTAAATATAATAAATATTTAATCTAATTGAAGCAAATAATTGCCTGATGTTTATAATTACTATGTTTGTAATTTATAATCTTATTGTATTGTAATGTAATAAAGTAAGTAGTATATAAAATATATAGTGAGTAGATTATAACATAGGTTATTGCAGTACCTATAAACAAAATACAATGAGTGTTATGCGTGCTTTAAATACATAAGTTTAATATATGCATGTATCGTTTTATTAGTTCTTGTAGTGGATATATATATATATATATATATATATATATATATATATATATATATATATATATATATATATATATATATATATATATATATATATATATATATATATATATATATATATATTATATATATATATATATATATATATATATATATATATATATATATATTCAAAATGCATAACCTGGGCTCATTCGGACTGTTGTTTGTTTCAAAATACTGGTTAAGCAATATGTGATTTATGCGACAGTTTGATTATAGCTGTAATATATTATAAAATGTATTTCTTGCTAATCCTCTTAAAGATATGTTTTTTTTAACTTTATTTATTTAAATTACTAAAAAAAAAAATCTGTCTCATTTTGCCCCGGTATACGGGGCAAAATGAGACAGGATAGGTGCTGTCAATAAATGATCTCTGGTGACCAAACTACTGCAGTTTTGCAACTCATACTTTTTAGGCTTCAAGTAGGATCGTAGAAGAATTGAAAAACATCAATTTATTTTTTCAAAAGTTGTTAGATGGGCCGTATTAGATATATTAGCGCTTAAGTGTCTCATTTTGCCCCTCGTTACACTGTTTTTAAATTTAAATTTACTTTTTTTTTTTATTATTTTAAAAAATAATAAAAAAAAAGTAAATTTAAATTTACTTTTTTTTTTTGCGTACTTGAAAAAATTAATCTCGATTTCACTAATTTGAGATGTGCCCAATATATGTTGTGTGCCTACTAAATACTATGCATTTAATACACCCTATTGTAAATATCTGATTTTATTCTGGTTTTATTCTGCTCTGTTCGAAGTTGGTTACTTTAGATGTTTTTATTCAAATCGTTAATAAAGATATTAGTTTAGTTAACATATCTTTATCATTGATTAAGTTGACGACTAATGACCTAAGCTTTTTTTTGTTTTATTACCAACTGTCATAATTTAAAAATCAGTCTATATAGATTTTTTTCGCGGTGCAACACTTAATTTATTTTTGCCACCTTATGTTGAAGAACTTAAATCTATTTGATTGTCATTTAAATGAATAGATATGCTTTGGAAATAAAATTAATATTAACAGATAATTGATCTAACAGTGTCAGACAGTTAATAAAAAGTTCTTTATCGAGAATAAAATTCCACATTCAACCAAACCTGATTTTAAATTTTCAATAGTTGTCTCATAAATGTTAGCACTTTTTTTAAAAGTGACTGTATTTTCTTGACACAGTTTTTAAGCATATAGAATGATGTGTGATAAAAAACTATCAACAATGATATCAAAAACTATCAAAAAGATTTTTTCCCAGTCTGTTTTTCAGATTAGGAAGCATGCAAGCTGTAAATTACATTTTAACATGGCCTACTTTATTTATACGGCCGGATATTTTACATTTTGAAGAAAAAAATAGAAGGCCAGTTTTCTGGAAAAGTGTTTTTAAGAAAGCAGCTTTTGGAAGTTCAAAAAGATGGTTAACAAATGTTGCGTCGTAAATTGTCGTTCAAATTATCATAATTATGGTGAAGTATCTACAGTAGTATTTTCGTTTCCAAAAAATGAAGAGTTAAAAAAATATTGGATTAAATTTGTAAATAGAAAAGTACGGACACCTACTAATTCTTCCGTTATATGCATCAAACATTTTGAAAAAAAAATATTATAAGAAAGGTAATAAGAATCAACGTTTTAGATTAATAAAAAATTTAAAGCCTATTCCAACTATTTTTGACTGCACAAATTTGACTGAAGAAGGTTCATTACAACTTATAAAATCTTCTAATTCATTAAGAAAATCACCAACTAAAAGAATATTTCAGCCAGATCAATATGAACAGTTTTTATTGAATGATTTGATTAATAGCTTTAACGATATTACTGAAAGTTTTGCTCCAGATGGTTTTTCATTCTTGAAGTATGATGATCATGTAATTTTTTATAAATTGAGTCATAGTACTTTATCTATTCCAGAGGTTACAGAGTGCATTCGTGTAAACAATGAGATGCATGTTAAATTATTTTACAGAGGTTCACCTCTGCCATTACCTTAGTGGTTTTGTCAAGGAAGAGATTGTCGTTTATCTTGTAAAAGTATGCTTCATAATTTTCCTACCTACATTAAATCACAAGCCGAACAATTTTCATCTGTATTGACTGAATTACAGCAAATTAAATATATGAAAAAATCTATTTATTCAGCCAATATTATAAGGTATTCACTGATATTACGATATAGTTCTATGCAGTCATACCAACTTTTGTGTGAAGAATCGCCTTTACCATCATTATCATTACTTAAAAAAATAACTAGTGGAAATATTGATGCTCTAAGTTGTGCAAAACGTTTAAAATTAGAAGGTAAGATATTTCAAGACATTTGCTTGATTTTTGATGAAATGTACTTGCAAAAATGTGAGGAGTATTTTGCTGGAGAGATGATTGGTAGTGATGAGTCTGGAGAAATGTATAAGGGAATAGTTTGTTTTATGATAGTTGGCCTGAAACAAAATATTCCATATGTGATCAAAACGTCTCCTGAAAAAACAATCAATGCTGAATGGTTGAAAGAAGAAATTTTTGAATGTCTTCGTATTTTAACTGAATGTGAATTTAATGTTAGAGTTATTGTGTGTGACAACCATTCTGCTAATGTTTCTTGTTTTAAAAAAATCCTTTGTGCATCGAATCAACAAGCTGAAGATTTGTTTTTTATTTACAATCTAAAAAAAATTTACCTCTGTTTTGATGTTGTACATCTTATTAAAAACATCAGAAATAATTTGTTAAATTGCAAAAGATTTTTATTTCCAGATTTTAACTTTAATGGATTTAAAGATCCTATAATTGTATGTGGGGGAGAAATTAAATGGAGTACCTTCCACAATATTTATGAAAAAGACCTCACTCTTGATGCTGGTTTGCGTAAAGCACCAAAAATAACAATGAAAGTGTTACATCCTGGCAATTTTAAACAAAATGTTTCTTTAGCACTTGCAATTTTTGATGAAACTACATCAGCAGCGATTCACTCATATTTTCCAGATCTTAAAAGTAGTGCAGATTTTCTTACATTATTTAACAAGTGGTGGGTTTTATCAAATTCTAAATGTCAGTATTCAGCATGTAATATTTTAGGTAATGCAGTTTCTGGTAATAAAAAACCTGAATTTCTTCGGGAAATGGCACATTGGATTGAAGTTTGGCAATCACAAAAGATACCAAACTGTGAGAAGTTTACTTTAAGTGTTCAGACAGCTGCAGCACTAATAAGAACACTTAATAGTCATGCCTCATTGATCGAGGACTTGCTTAATGATGGATATCACTTTGTTTTAACTGCGAGATTTCAAAGTGACCCATTAGAAAGGAGATTTGGACAATATAGACAAATGAGCAGTGGAAGATTTTCGGTAGGTTTAAAAGATGTCACTATTTCTGAAAAAATATTAAAAATCAAAAGTATAGTTAAAGAAAGTATTAACTTCGATGATAGTTTAAAAGTGCCTGAGTCAGAAAATAATTTAACAGATTGGAAAAACTTTCTTCTTGATATTGATGAAGCTCAGTGTACTCCAGAAATCATGACACTTGCACCAGAAAGTAGGGAAGTAGGTGCTCATATTGCTGGTTATATAGCAAAGAAACTTAAAAAACGTTTTGGTACATGTTGTAAAGAATTTTTATGTTGTGTCAATATTGATGAAAGCAATCCTGATCATACTTATTTAACAATTATTTCTAGGGGTGGTCTCACTATTCCTTCACCATCACTTTTGGATTATGTTTGCACATCCTTTGCTATGATTGACTACTTTTATAAAAAAATAAAGAAATTTAGTTTACATGCACGACAAGCTTTAGAATATTTGTTAAACCACTTTTATGACTCTTTTTAGACTTTTTCTTGTCCCATGCATGAGAAAACTGGGATAAAACTTGCTTGAAGAATTGTTGTTAACATTTTTCTTAGTAATAAAAGAATTATCTCTACCAGTGAAGTAGCTGTTGATCATGTAAAATCTTTTAAAAAGAGAAAATTTGAGAAAATTTAATAAATTATATATAATTATTTTATTTTTAAATGAAAAAAGAGAAACATTTAAATATTTTTTATAACTGTTCTTGTTTCTTACATCGTTTTTA
This sequence comes from Hydra vulgaris, assembly GCF_022113875.1. Lineage (NCBI taxonomy): Eukaryota > Metazoa > Cnidaria > Hydrozoa > Anthoathecata > Hydridae > Hydra > Hydra vulgaris. Next base: position 64,523,792 of record NC_061157.1, read on the forward strand.
CTAATACTAAATTTTAAAATAAACACTATTTATTTCTTAATAAATGTTCGTTTAATATCTAAAATTATGAATAAATACAACTTTTGTGGACTTTTTAAATGTAGAAAGTAAAATAATATTGAAAATGTTCAAAACGTATTAAATTTTTGAAACATCACGATTTTAAAAACTGGCCTTCTATTTTTTTCTTCAAAATGTAAAATATCCGGCCGTATAAATAAAGTAGGCCATGATCTTAAATGTGGTTTCATTTTCCAAAGCAGTATATGGTGTAAAGATGTCCTGAGTTTTTTATTTTGTTCTTATTTTAGTTTATTTCAAATGATAATTCTGCCAAAGAATAATCTCTATGACTCGTTTGCACAACAATACAAACAAATTATACATATTATAACTTTATTTCTTTTTTCATGCAAAAGAGAAAAATAATGATATGGAGGTTACAAGTAGTCTAAATGCAGCGCTTCAATAATTTATTCAAAGTCGTAGCTGAGCCAAGTTGACTATGTTACGGATATATTTCATTCGTAAAAATAAAATGCTTTACTAAAAACCCATATATTTAACGGGTTTTGTCTCTCAAGTCCATAAATTTTTGAAAGAATGTCCAAAAATTATGGGCTTTTTATTTAGCTGCAATCTTTTTTATCAACAAGGAGGTCTTACGTAGTGACTAAAATTCATCATCGAGAACACGTATCAAAACAGAATTGAACTTGTCCTTTCGAAAGGGACTCAAGTCCAAAATTTTTAACAGTTTATTTGTAAAATTAAATTAAAAATTTCTGTATAATTTTAAAATTTTTTTTATATAACATAAAACTTACAAAAGTTATATACGTTCTTTATTTATCTACTCTTTAGTAGCAAAGACATTATTTTAATAAAAAAATACATTTTTTTGTTTATTATAAAAACTTTTAATAAATGGACTTGTGTCCTTTTCGAAATAGCAGGTAGCTAAGACAAAAATTCTGTTGATCATCCACTCTCCGTTTATAAAAAACGGAGAGTTGATGACGAATGACGGATATTATTAATAAACGGTTTATCGATGGCTTCGCGCAAAATCGGACTATCTGCGATCTCCGCTGAAAACAAAATTGCTTTATCTGCTATCTCCGTATAAAACAAAATTGGTTTCCGCGTAAAACAAATTTGGACTATCTGGATATTTTCCAGATATCTGCGTTTTTCGGGTTACATAAATTTTAGATTAATAGTTAAAGATTGTTGTAAAATTTTTTAAATGTTTTTACTAATAGCGATTATTTAGACATTTATTAATGGCGATTATTTAAAAACAAGTCCTTGATCATAACTTAATTGAGTTTGTGAGTAATCAAGACTTGATTACTTGATTCAAGTAATTTTAATTAAGATAAATAGACTTAATTTAACTTATGTTGTTGTTAATATTAAAATTTGTTATTATAATAACAACATAGCATTTGTAATAAAACATTGTTAATAACAATGTTTTATTACAAATATGTTGTTATTGTATGTTATATACAAATGCTATTTTGTTGTATTGTCATAACAATGTTATGTTGCATACTAATTGATAAACTCATATTATATACTTTATTAATTTTATTTAGTTTTTTGTCATTTACCATAATGGTTTTAGTTAGAAATTTTTGTGTTAACTTGTTGTTGTGACTAATAACTTTAGATCAAATAAAATTCTTATTATGTTATGTTGCATTGTTGCTAAGTGGTGTTTATATGCAAGATCATCCTGCATATAAAGTCCACTTAACTTTCTATAAATGTTATATTGTTATAAATGTATTTTTTAAAATTGAAATTGCAAGCTCTTTTAGAAATTTGCTGTAGTAATAAACATCCTCAGGAGGTTCACTAATACTAAAAATTCCAGAAAATTCAATCCTGGAAAATTCTTCATGATTATACAAATATTTAAAAAGCTTCTAGAAAAGTCTTTAATAATGCTATAGATTCTTAGAGAATTGTTAACAAGGCCAAAAGTAGCAAGGCCAAGGCCACATGTTAAAAGGACAAGGCCAATACCAAGGTTAAAACTAACAAGACTAAAGACAAGGCCAAGGCCACATGTTTCAAGGCCAAGAATTCAAAAACCTACGCAAACATTTTCAAGACCAAAGACTTAAATTTTTGCCTTACCTTAAGGCCAATTATTAACAAAACTGTTGGTAGCAAGTGCTGTGACAATACACCACATGTTGTAAAATTATATCAAGGTTATGCGCAGACTTCAACAAGTCAATAAAAAAGTATACTTGTAGATATATATGAAAGCCAAAAACAAAAATTCATAAAAATGAAATCTTTTAACTCTTTAATTTTATGTATTTTTTATGAAGGCCAAGGCCAAGACCAAAAGTTTCTAAAAGTTCAAAAGACCAAAAGTTTCTAAAAGGTCAAAAGTTTCTAGGACAAGACCAAGGCCATAATTTTTGGCCTTAAGGCAAGGCCAAGGACTAATGACTCTAGATTCTTATATTACAATACTGCATTAATACTTTCTTAAATATTTGCAGTATTCCATAGTTAATTTTATAATATAAGTATTTTGATGACCTAAAAAAGTTGTTTTGCAGAGTAAAATTATATATATATATATATATATATATATATATATATATATATATATATATATATATATATATATATATATATATATATATATATATATATATATATATATATTAGTATGAATATATTAGTATATATAAGCAAAGTATAACAGATTTAGTTAACATAGTACAAACACTCTACTTTTTTACAAATAATACAACAATAATTAATTATTATTGAATTGTTGTTATTTATCATCTTTCATTTTATTTGTTATTACTAGTTTAGATCACTATTTATTAAAAATGTATGTCAAGTAACTTGGTTTAATTTAAGAAGAATCACAGACCAATGTTTGGCATGATCCACCACAGTCTCTACCTATACTTATTAAAAGTTTCTGATATTGTTTAAATGATCATAATTCAAAAGTGATAGTTTTTGTGTTACAGCAAATTTAACATATCAAATGCAAAAGTTATGCTTGCAACACTTACTTATTACAACAACACTCTTTAATATTTTTGAATAATTTTGTAAAAACTTAATAACTAACTAATGAATACTAAATAACTAATTTTGTGACAAAAAGACAGAAACAGAAATACTTTACGGAAAGTATATAATATATTGTATAATTAGGATTTTCAGTTTTGAAAAAATAGGGCAGGAAAATGTGACGGTTCAACTTGTGGATTTACATAGAAATACAAATTAACAGTACAAGTTACTTTGCAAGTAATGCTTATGTTTATTCTCAGAAAACTTTTGATATATGTAGAAAACTTTCAATATATATATATATATATATATATATATATATATATATATATATATATATATATATATATATATATATATATATATATATATATATATATATATATATATATATATATATATATATAATAACTAGTTTTAAGTTTAAGTTCAATTTTTGAATATGTCTATTTTCTTATGTGATACAAAATTGTCTTAAGTTTGTTTTGATATTTGTTTGATATTTATTTTAATAAAGTTTTTTTCTCAATTTTACATTTCTAATTTGTGCGAGTTAGACTGTTTTTGATGATATCATTTTTTTATCTTGTTATAATAATAATATATTAAAAAATTTATTTATATTTATATCTTTAACTACATGTAAATACAGTTTTTATATCTTTACTTATCAGATTCTTATCAGATCATTAAGGACGAAGGAGTCTCACCATGGGGAGTCTCACCATGGGGAGTCTCACCATGTTTAAATGCACAAATACTTTACTCTTGTAGCAAATAAATATTTTTAAAAATTAAATTAATAAATGTAAATATATGTAAATTCATAAATGTAATTTTTTTTTCAGTCATATAAACCTTATCTACTTTAAAACATAAATATTTTCTGTCAACATACAAACTTAAATGTTAAAAAAAAGAAATTTTGATGTTATAGAAACGGTATTATATAAACAAATTGTAAATGAAAAACAATTTTAAACTAAAAAAGAAAAAGTTCTAATTACTTAAAAATAAATTAATAAACAATATTATTGTATATAAGTAAAAGAAAAAGATTTTCTAGTAGGATGGGGATGACCCCTGGATTTTGAAAATAATCCTAAACGTTTCTAAAAACAAATTTTTTACATAAGATGACAAAAATAGTCAAAGTTGAATAAACTATAAATAATGCTAAATTAATTTAATGTGCTAATTAACAGTGTTGGGTTTAGATGACATTTCAATGCTATAGGCAATGCTTTAAGCATTTTTATGCCCATTAGATATTTCTCAGCTATTGAATTATTTTTTATATCTAGAATGATTTAAGGGTTTATTTCTTTCAAATCAAATTTAAAAAAACCCATTTTAAATTTGGTTTGTACTTTTTTTAAATTTGTTATTGGGCAAAAAAAATCCAGCACTGTAAACTTTGCCATAAATAAATTTTTTCAATATAACATAACATCAAAAGTATATTATGCGGAAATCATTTAAGTTGTTAGTTTGGGGTTATAAGGCAAATCGGCGGTGAATTCTCAAGCAGTTTTCCTCACAAATGTCTTAAGGTTCATCAAGTCTTTATATTTTGATTCTCCTATCGAAATTCTGGATTGATAAGTGTCAATAAGTTCAATTGACGTGTTAATGTTAAGATTTTGCGAAAGAGGTTTGTAATCTTCAGTGGACGAGTAACTTAATTTATAAAATATTTTTGGCTCTGGAGTGTATTTCAGACATCTTATGTTTGTAACTGTTGCATCACCCTTTTTACAACCTGGTCTGATTTCTGTGTAATATTTAATATTGGAAAAAGTTTTAAAAAAACCATGTTTGAGAAACTTCACTTTATACTTTGGAAAAGAAACTTTTGCGTGTACACTGTCTCTTTCCATATGGGTATGTCCTTTTTCCAAATATTTCTGTTCAATTATTAAATTATTTTAAAAATGAAAATAAAAGAAGTGAATTTGCTATAGCAGTACAACGATTTTGATAGGTACAGCTGTCAGAATATATTGTCACTTTATTTAAGTTTGGATTTTTTTTCTTTATAATCTACTAATTGATAAAATAATATCGAAGCAAACACATCACTTTTCTCGAATTTCAGAGCAAATGTCACACTGATCTTTTTTAGGTTTGTGTATAAAAACGTTTTTCTTGTCAAGCAACTCATAAAAAACTGTGTGGCCCACGGGATCTTAGCATTTTTTCTGCTGCTTTAGTCTAGTAGAACCTGCAATATATATATATATATATATATATATATATATATATATATATATATATATATATATATATATATATATATATATATATAATTCTTTATAGTATTTTATAATTACTCACAGTCACATAGCAATTGAATTTTGTATCAGAGACAGGTTACTTATTTAAACTTTATTGCGCGTTGATTTAAATGTTTGTAATCTCTATTTTATTTCTGTTGAAAATCCATAATTTAAGGCTCATGGTTTTTTTTTGCATTCGAGTCTTAATTGTGTTTGGGGCTAGTGCATATTTGGTATTTAAAATATTATCAATAATTAATACGTGGCTGATTATTCATTATTTCATTACTCAATATACTGTTGTAATAATGATTTTTATTGTTACAACAGTACTTTGAAAATTTAAAAAATGTTGTGCAATATTTTGAGCCCCGATATTAAATTTCAAGGATCTGAATTCTTTTTAAGCAAACGTCAAAATATGTCAATAGCATTATTAAAAATGTATTGTATTGGAGTAAATTTAGGAAGTACTGTATCAAAAGTTTAGAATATTCTTGCATCTCTACTATAACACACTCACTCACACCCCTAATTTGAGTATGGGACAGCCTAGCTGTCCCATACTCAAATTAGGGGGTCGTAAATTAAGCCATGTTTTCTTAGGGGGTCGCAATTAAGCCAAGTTTTCTTTATTGACGACGCTACTCAACTGAACACAAACTGGTTTAAAAGTCAAGCGTGAGTGTTAAACATTATTATTATTATCAACTTATCTTAAATTTGGTTTATTATTAATTAGAATCAAAATCAAACTGAACATAAGGTTCAGTTGGATTTGAGCTCTAAACCACTTAACTAGATGTTAATATAACTGTTGTGATGATCAAACAATTTTGGTCCAATTATATTTGATAATGTTCACATATCCAAGGCTTTGGGATGTAACGATATATAAAAAAAGATTGTAATTTTTTTACTATGATACTAATAACTATGATAATATCAAATATAGCTGAATATTTTCTATAAAAAAATAATTACAAAATAACAAACAACTGCTTTTTTAAAATAAACATATTATTAACTGGCACATTGATCTGAATATCAGGCTTTTTTTACTTTTACAGTATATCCAATATATTAAATCATTGCATTTTTAATAGACAATATGAATTTAAATTATAATCATGTTTAGATAATTAATAACTTATTAATTATCTAAACATAGAAATTTTATTTTAATATACAAACACAACTTATCTAAAACATCAATAACTTTGTAGACCTATCATATTTTTAAGATCTAACATATTTTATTTGATGATAGCAATAATAAACTTGAATTAATTAATTTTCGAAACTAAATAAACCAACTTGTCATTTTCACATTTAACCAAAACAATAACATATTTTGTATTTGTTATGACTGACTGCTATAGCTATATAGTATGCCTATATTATATATATAGTATATAATATAGATAACACAGTAACACTACTTGTTTTTGTTTTTTCTGTTGAAAATAGACAAACTTGAAAAGCACCAAACAATGTTTCACGTATTCGAATAGGCCTTGTAAAACTGTAAAACAAATTTTTAATCCAGTACATTTTAAATTGAACATACACAGTTGGTTTTGTGATCATCTACACATTGATTCATGTGTATACGCTTACTAATTTCAGAATTGAGATGCAGACTGTTCTTTTTTCAGCAGCTAAAATGATGTTCTAAAAGTATTGTAAATTTTTCATTTGCATTAACATATAACTATTTAAAAGTATTGCATTAATTTGTTAACTAATTACTTCTAAATAAAATCAAATGTGGCACGTTAAACTTTGTGTTAAAACTTAACTTGTGTTAAAACTTTGTGTTAAAACTTAAACTTGTGTTGAAACTGTGTTAAAAAACAGATTTATATATTAAGAATAGATGAAAAATAATGCATTTATTGTTTTCTTATTTGAAATATACTAGTAACAACATTTATCATAATATCTGCCATTTGTATATCAAACCACATTTTTCAAGGCGCATAACTTCATGCAATGAAAATTTAAACGCCCGGAGAATGCAGATAGTTCAAAATTAAAGCTGGCGGAAAATGCAGATAGTCTAATTTTGTTTTACGCGGAGATTGCAGATAGCTCAATTTTGTTATAGGCGGAGAGAGCAGATAGACCGATTTTGCGCGGTGCCATCGTTATAAACCTTTTTTTAATGAAGTGGATTAAAAAATGAAATCAAAATCGATAAATGAAAACGATAATTTTTTAATTATAAAGACTAAATTAAATAGCACCGTCTATTGGTTTCTTTATTTAGTCTATTGAAAATAGTGATATTTGTTTATGTTTATAAAAAATGGTGAAATGACATTTCAAATGTGTTTATTGCTGTTTAACGAGTTATTTATCATTTATAAATTATTGTTAACTCATAAATGAGTTAACAATAGCAAAACTTTTATGATGATTGAACATTAGCTACTTTTAAGATGATTGAACATTATAAGCTAAAAATTCAAATATTTTGTGGTGGCTTATAATTGGACCATAACCTCATATTGCACAACAAGGTAACAAATCACAGCATGGTAAAAAATTTATAAATGACAACATTTTTATGACATTGTAATATAATTATACAATGTGGTAAATTGGGTACTACATGCAGAGTTGTACATGCAAAATTGTACATGTAGTACCCTGTTTACCACATTGTATAATTGTATTACAATCATAAAAATGTTGTAATTTATAAATTTTTTACCTTGCTTTGATTTGTTACCTTAAAATATTTTTTGTTGCTCTGCTAAGCTTTGTCACCTATTTAAGATTACTTTTTAAGTTTTATTACTTTTTTTTTAATTTTTCTTGCGTGCTATTTTTATTCTTATATATATATTTTTACAGGTATAGTTATATCAAAAAACTTTTCTAGTGCTTTGCCAGTGCTACCTAGTGTTCTAATATATGGAAAAGATTATGTCACAATCAATACAGGAACATTTGATCTTTCTAATGTTAATGGACCTACTGATGGAGACCAAGGAACTTTTTATGCTGGCCCTGAAAACTGTACTAATTATCGATTTATCTTCCCTCCAAATAACTATTTTTGTTCTAACCAACTTAATGGTGACATTTATTTAACTAACTGGTATACTGTGCGACCTCCAAAGTATAACTCAACATATACTATTACTATAAATTTAAATAACGGAACTCAAGCAATAGTTCAGTATGTATTGACAGTCCAACTTTTGTTACCAACTTGTTTTACGTCAAAATCTTTGAGTTACATACTAAATCCGTTTGGTTCAAGTGTTTGTAGTAGTTTTATAAATTCAGCTGCATTATCCCAAACAACTACTCTTCCAAATGTTACATTTAATTTAAATATTATAAAAGAGATGTTAAATATTGTTGGTTTCAGAGTTTTTATTCCTTCACAAAGTATTAATATTAGTCTAAATCCCACACTTGTTATAAAGATTGTAGATAAAATGAATAATGAATTCTTATTTAATCAAACAATATTGGATTTTAAATTAGTTCAAAATGTGTCTACTCCTTTAAATTATATATATAGTGTTGGAGATACCTTAAAAGTGACTTTGAACATAATAACTTCAACGGAAACTTTACCAGTTCCTTCTAGAAGTACAGTCATAGTTGCATTTATTACTGACTGGTCTTTGTGTTCGTCTATGAATAAACAATGTTTACAATCATATTTTAAATTCAATAGAACATACTCCTCTTGTGGCATACCTGATCCTGACTTTCTTTACATATACAATAAATGTTTTGGTAAGTGTTTATATCTAATTATCTATCTATCTATCTCTATATATCTATATCTCTATATATCTCTCTCTATATATATATATATATCTCTATATATATCTCTATATATATATATATATATATACATATATATATATATATATATATATATATATATATATATATACAAGTAGCTTTAACTTATGTAATATTTGTACAATGTTCATGAAAATTTGGTCCCTAACAATTTTTTAGGGCAAATAATTCAAAAATAATGACTAAAACACTACAAAATCAAATCTTAAATTAAAAAAATTAACTACATATAATTTTTTAGATAAATTACAGTTTGAAAATTTGGCTCCATAATGTGATGAAAATAAAAGTTTAAACTTGGTTTTTTTACAATAAAAGTAATTAAAAATAATCAAAAAGTATATTAAATTGTTTTTAATAACGTAAAAATAATTTCTTCTGAAAACAAATATATAGAAAAAGTTTCATATAAATAATTGACTCAGTAATATTACTCATCTTGAGCATATATTAACTATATTCAGTTTCTTTCTTGTAGAAGGCCAAAACTTAAAGGTAAGCATAATAATTCATTTGACCAACCTTGCACCCTTTTGGTTCACCCCTTCTTCATCTATAAACCTGGCATAGATTTAAATCTATTTTACATTGCTTCTTGCCTTTTGGCTTTTGGATTTTTTGACTCTACTCATGGATTTTTGCTTGTGCCTCCTTGATAGTGGTTATGCAACTTTTCTTCTTATCTCCTAATGAGACTGCAGCTCTAAAACTTAGTTCAATGGTTTTGAGGCTGCTTTTAGTAAGGTTTTCTGAGGTAGTTCTCTGAGAGGCTGATTCCATCAGCAGCATTAAAATTACAAGTGTAGTATAATTGCTAAGTTGTGCATGGATGATGTTCTTGTTATTAATTTTAGTGTGCATTGTTGAGGCCACTTTAGAAGCTCTTATTTATGACTTTTGGTTAATTAGCAGGAACTAGGCAACTATATAGTCTATTGCTTAGGGTGCCATTCTCAATCTATACGAGTCATTTTCTCTTAATTTAAAACATGACTAAAATACCTAAAAGTATTTAGCATTAATAACCATTACCACCACCTAACTGTTTAAACTAAACAAATATTCATAAAACCTTTTACGTTCATAAAAACTTTTACAAATATTTGTGATCTTTAAGGTAACTTTTCATCAATCTTATGCAAATTTATCAACTTTTTATCAATCTCTTACAAAATTTACCAGACTAACTTGCTAATTTAAACTTGTCTGTTTCTTCTCCAGATCTCAATTTTGATGGCTATCCTTTGATTCGTAAAGACTCAAACAATCACATGCTTCACTTAGGCATATATTTACACATCAATTCACCCATTTGTTGTGAAACCAAGTTTAAATCTTCACCATTCATTTATGTGCCTACATTTAGCACCTCCTTATCCAATCACTTTTCTTTTTGCTCTTCATCATTCTTTTCTTTCTCAAGACTGCACTATTTTTAAAGTGACCATATTTGAAAAATACCAGATGCGTACAAAGAATAAATTTGGTATGTATAAATACAAATGGTATTTTTTTAAATATCTTTTCTTTAAAGAGGGAGCGCTTTTTTAAGAGGCACCAAAAATAAAATAAAATCAAAGGCGCCCAAGGGCATTTTTTTTTACCGTCTATATTCACCTATTTTTTGATAAGATTTTGCATAAATTTAATAAAATGATTATTTATATTTTTTATATTTCAAGACAGTTTTGCCTTGCCCTTTTTTTGTGTTGTACCAACAGTTTTTGCAGGCTTGGTTGGGAAGCAGGAGCGATCGCTCTCGAATACTGACCAAGGAAATTATATTTGGTTGCGAAAAACTGGCCAGGTTTTTTAGTCGTTTTGAGAACATTTAAGTTTATTTACGAAACAAAAAATTTTTGTTTTACGGACATACATGGAAACATAAAAAACTTAAATGTTCTTAAAACATCTTTGTGTGAAAGAATAAAAAGAATATTCGCAAACATTAAAAACCCGCCAAATTAACGAACAAACTAATGATATTAGTTGAAAAAATACGCTGACTAAGCAAAATAAAGTTCTAGAGTATTCTGTTGAAATGTTTTAGAAATTGTATTATTCACGATTTGTTACGTTTTGAGATTTCCAGCATAAATCGTATATTGTTTGTTTATAAAAATAAATGTTTTAAATAAATATTAATTAAATTGTCAAAATTTTAAAAGTTTATTATAAATTATTGATTTTATTAGTATATTCTTATTTTTTATTTAAAAAGTATGAATTTTTTCTGTAAATGTAATTTTGTGTATCTGTTTTTTATTGTAATGTATCTTTTAAAGCAATTTTTATGATTTAAACAAAGACTTACAAAAATAATTGCGTTTTCAATGAAGTTATAATCATTAAAGTTAATAAAACTAATTATGTAACAAACATATATGAAGTTTCTGGTTACTAAACAAAAACAAGTACCACGCCTGAGGTCACGACAGAACACAAATATATATAGCAAATAATTAGATATAAAGAAAAGTTTCTAGATATTGGTTTACTAACTCTAATTATTTTCGCTTCAGTTGCCATTCTTAAAAACTCGTTATACTTTTTTCTGCTTCAAATACTAATTAAAATTAAAAAGGCCACTCACTAAACATCAGCGATATTGTGAATCAGTTTCGCTTCCTCGTCATAAAGTATTTTTAACTTTTTTAGTTGATTTCTATCTTGTTAATTTAATTTCTATAGTAATTCAATGATTTAATTATTTCATTTGTTTATCTTACTAAGAAGAATTGCTTTAAATATGTTGAACTTTTCAAACTACACGAAACATAAAATAGGTATTAAAAAAATTAACTTTTTTATTTATAAAATAATTTAGCTTAAATAACACTAAAACTTGTAAACTTTGTTTAATAAAGAATATTTGTTTCCTTTTTAAACAATCGTAAGATGATGCTTTATATAAAAAACATCACCTAATTTTATAAGAAAAATTATAAAAGAGCGATGTTTCGAAAAAACTTGTTATAAACGTAATTTGTTTAGCATTAGGTTTTTTCGCGTTTAAAGATATTTTATTTGCCTATTTTTTTTTTTTTTGTAATTGTCTCTCATTGGTCCAATTAATCTTTTGTGCTTTTTTTTTTTTCTTTTTGAAATGTTCTCAAAATAGAACAAAGCGCAGGAGAGAGCATGGCCCCTCACTCCCGCCCTACTTACAGGTCTGGTTTAAATGGGTTTTAATAAAAACTTGTTTATTTATTTTAAATAATTTTAATATAATTGTGAAGAAACTAATTTATTGAAAAAATATTAAAGAATATTTTCATTTTTAAGTCACAAATATTTTTCATAAGAATAAAATGTTTCCAGCAACATCAATATTTTCTTAAATTAAATTTAACAAACAAAACAGCTGCCAAAGTTTTCATTTTGAGTTTGGATTTCCCTTCCGTCCAAATACCATTGGCAATTGAAAACAATTGTTTTATGGAAGTGTTTGTGCCTGGCAAACGTAGAGCTGCCTATACTAATTTTAACAAATTGCTATAAGGAACGTTATTATTTTCGAAATGAGAAAAAATTTTAGCCCATTGCTTGTCACATTTAACAGACTGTGAGTTCCAAGAAGAAAACTTTTCCTTTGCGCAATAAAAATTAGTCCTCCAAATTTCGTTGAACAATTCATTATCATCGAATGTGATTCCTATTGTTTTTTTCAAAAAAGTTATAGTTTCAATAATTTCAATCCATTTAACTTTACAGTTAAGTAAAGACCATTTAAAAACTTCAACCCGATTAAAGTGATGCTTCCACTTATCTACATACTCTAGAATATTTCTACTTCTTTCAGAAATTGGTTTTTCAAATGATACTTTCTTTGTTAACTTGCAAACGCTGTCTTACTATGAAAAGTAGAAAATTTTCTTCTTTTTTAGATTTTATATGGTCTTTCAAATCCTTTAATACTATGGCAACTTCAGCAGCAGAAACGCCATCTTTCTCAATTTTTTTTACCGAGTTTTAAAGAACATTGGCTTAACTGTGTACAAAAAACAATACTATTTTACCCATTTTTTTATTGAAAAAGCAACCAATACCAATAACTCCACGGTTTAGCTTAACAATCAATTTTTTGTGAGTATTGTTATAACCATTTCGTTTTAAACCTCCAATATTGGTATTGATGCTGTCTGCACAAATAGCCAAAACTTTTAAAGAAATATTGTTAGCACTAATGCATTTAAAGATAACTTCTGATTAAATATATGTTTCTCCATTTTCACAATCCGTGTTAATCAGCTGAATTTGCACTCCCTCTTTAACATCAAAATAACGAGCCAAAATTAGATACATTTTAACGTCTTTGTGGTTTGATGCATCAGAAAGAGTTGACACATATGACGCTTTTATTAAAGCATTTTCTGAGTTAGTTTCACAATATTTCTTCAACACGTTTACAATTATTGCTTCACATTTTGTACGCGCACAAGAAATTTTATAATATTGGATTACAAAATTTCTTAATTAGCTTTGATGTGCAATCAGCATGATTGAATGAATTCTAAAGATATGGTTGTGCTTGATTGTGTGGAATGCAATTGTTCCTTCTTGAATGACTAATATTTTTTCATTTTGACCATAGCTCTGACTCTTCATCAACTTTGTGATTTTGTTTGACAATATAGAAGCAACCAATTCCATTTTGTGTTTAATAGATTTGCAATGGTCTTTAATTTCAGACCGTCCACAACTACTAATGTCAAATAGGCTTTGACAAATAATATATTTGAGGAGTTCATCTTTGATCTGAGTTAAGAAAGGAAACATTTTCTTTAAATTATAATTAAACGTATTTAACCTTCTCTTCTTTCTAATCATTTTTTGAATTTGATGTATAAATAGTTATAAAAACCTTAAATTACCTTTTTATTTACTGTATCTATTCCTATTTAATAAAAACTGGCATAAATATATGCCAGAATTTAATAAATAGTAAATGTAAGTATAAAATTATAATATATAAAGAATTATAAATTTATTTCTAGCCCCGGCTATCAACCTCTGCTAAATCTTACAATTTTGCCAGAGCCGGATTTGCAAGAAGTCTCATTTTTAGCCGAGGCCGGGGACCATGGTCACTTACTACCCTGCCTGCACTAAAACAGGGTCAGTAGTGTCAACAACTTCTGTATTTCTTAATCTTTTACTTTTTCCAGCTAACCATAATCACATACCTTCATTGCTTGATTTTTCTTGTCTCTGACCCTAGCTTGTGTTCAGTTTATCCTTATTATCATTCAGGTAGTTCTGATTATGTAATGATATCTCTGAGTTTTTTATCTTGTACTTCTTCAGACACCCTATCATCATACTACTTACTACTTTCCTAAAATTGACTGGGATTTTTTTAATGATTTTTTTCTTTACAGCCCTTAGGCTGATGTCTTTTTTATCTCTGCTAATAAATGCGTCTTCTACATAATCTCCTGGAACGAGGCAGGTATGGAAGCTTTTATTCCTTCTTGTCAGTTTCAAGTCAAATCTAAGTATACTCCATGGTTTTATCTCCTTGTGCTTACTGGTTTTCAGCTTCTTGTGGAAGTTGTAATCATTTTTGCGACTGTCCCATTGTCATCAAGTTGCATCACTTTTTTTATCTGTAAATGCTATTATGTTTGTTGCTCAAGTGAGCTATCATTTCCACTTCCATCAACCAAAACTTATTTATTTTTGTGACTCATACAACCTAAACTTTTTAAATCTTCTGTCAATCATTTCCTTGCTCTTTAACATTATTATTTGTTTTCTATTAACTCTCATTTTAATAGTGATTGCTTGCAGCCTTGTTGGAAGTGAATCATTAAAAAGTTATTCTTATTATTCTTAAATGATGTAAAGGATTCCAGTATCTCAAGTTTTATACAAAATTTTATACATCATTTATAATGTAAAGTAATTAAAACAACCAACTTAGTTTATGATGATGAAGATAATAGACTTATTGCAAAACATTTTTTGAAAGAAAGATTTTTATGGTATAAGTTCTCTTAAAATGCATTTTTTTGTCATTTAAAATCTCTCATTAAATAAGATTGTTATAAAATAACAGTTAAAATAGGATATAGGCCAATCCTGATAAACTTATAAAGATAACTGATAAATCTGATGAACTTATAAAGTTTTATTGTAAAACAGTAATAATAAAAACAGCAGCAAAAATCCCTGGTAAAATTTTTTTTTCTAAATACCTTGAAGATCTCACATGCAAAAGCATTTGATTCTCTCAAATTCAAGAGGTGTGTGCTAATTTTACAAGCAGACTTTTTATTTGTAACTTTTGCTCATATTGTGCAAAATGATTCATTGCTTTAATAATTGAAACCACAAGTAGCTTCATTGGTGCTTTGATATGTTAGAAAAACTTACATTTCATTCTTACATTCTCAAAAGTAAAGCAAATGTGAATTAATGTTTCAGGACTCTGATAACTTCTGTATTTGAGGTACATATGATGAAATTAATGGATGAGGACATTACAAGGAACATATAGTTTTTTAGGGAAATCAAATTTTTTATCAATTTTTAGTTAGGTGTTTAGTTTGCTAATATAAAAACTGCAAACACTTCATGAATACATGGCAAAATCAACACATTTTTGCTATAAAATACTATTGATTTTTCTTTGCAAAAAACTTCAGTAAATCAATCTGTGATGGTAATGGTGGGAGAGTGAAAGATTAACTTTTGTTAAGTTCTATATGATTATGGTATCAAGGGTTGGCAAAATGAAATCATAGGTATTAGATTTTACTGCATATATAAGGTGTTTTGAAGTGAAATGGAGCAAACACACAGCTTTAAAAACTTTGCCAGACACTTTCAACTATTTTGATTATAACGCTTGATTATAAATATGAGCTGTGAAGTATTATTGCAGCAGCTGTAATAAGAAGACAATACAACAATAGTGAGATTAAATACATAATCTTAAAAGAACGCTGATCAAACTTCAAAATAGATAAATTATTTTAAATGTTAGTTTTATTACATTTCAATAATCATTTTATTAATTTATTTTTGTAGTTTTTTAACTTTTAGTTTATTCAAAAATAACCTTTCAATGCAAATTAATTAGCTTTAAAAACAAAATACTGGGAATGAGAAGAAATAAAAATTTATTTGACAATTTAAGTTTTAAATTATATTGGCAATACTTGTTGCACTTTTTATTTTTAAAAATTGTTTATTTTAGATTTTATATTTTCTCCTTTGATGAATTCTACTATTGTAGCTAAAGCAAGTTCAGTATCAAGCATTCCTAGATGTCAATTAATATCACAAATTTCTACTGTTTCTATTACAAAGGAAGATATATTTTGGATTAAAGATGGAGTATTAAGAATTAATGCAACTGACAATCCAAGTCCATCGCAAGCTGCTGGAATACTAACTTTATTGTTTCCTGTTTTACAAATCAATAAAACTACTTTATCTGATAGTGGAGTTTACCAATGTGCAGTTCAAGCTGTAGACCAAATGGTGCAACCAGTGTTTTCAGATAAAATTATAGTCAAAGTTTTGGGTAAAAAATTGTTTATGTACTTTTAAAATTTAAATATTTCATATAAAAAAGTATTTTTCTATATTTGTGTTTTTGATTTTCAGCCCAAACTGTTGTGTTTGTATCACAAATTCAATTTCAAAACATAAATAATTATGCCTCATTATTTAACTGCAAATATAATGCTGATGAGGATCTTTCTGCTTTTTCGTATTGGTTACTCAATGGAAATATAAAGTTTGAAACATTTAATTCATATAAAAATCGAAATTTTCAATATAATGTATTGCCAATTCAGATTGGTCAATATGAAGTACCGCCACTTCAAATTGTGAACTACAACATGGTTGGGTCATACCAATGTGTTATATTTAATAATAAAACAATGGATCGAGAATTTAAGTCAGATGCTTTTGTTATTCCGAAACAACCAGGTAAAATTTATTTAAATGTAAACGAAAAAAATCTAATGTCAATTATAAAATAAATCAAATTGTTTAATTAACTTTTCAGAACCAATGTTTTTGAACAAACCTATACTGACTACTTCAAGTTTGGTTTACATAAATATCATTGGATGTAGTTTTGATACCTACTATGCGCTTAACTATGAAGATGTTTTCTTTATTAAAGATGACTCAATTAAAATATATACAGCTGCTAATTTGGCTAGTAATATAGAATATTTCAATCCACCATATACGTATAAAATGAATAATCTAGCAATAGAAGGTGTAACATATTATGACCAAGGTTATTATCAATGTGCAATAAACATAAATGGGTATTCTTTAAAAGAAATTAGAAGTGCCCAAGTTGATGTTCTGCTTCCATGTAATTTTTTGCCGTTTTAGTTTTTTGCCGTTTTAGTTTTTTGATATAATAGTTGTGAGTTATTGGATATTTGTATTTTTTATTTAAAAGTTTGCTTTTAAAAAAAATGTTTTTAGATACTTCAAATACAAAAATTTTTTTAAAGTTAAATGAAGTTTGGAAATCAGAATATTTAAACCAATCATCAGCAGCTTTCATAGAACTAAAAAATACTGTTGAAATAAAGGTTATTTTAACTGTTTAAATTAATGTATACGTTTATTTGAATAATGATTGAAAGTATTAAACATGTAGTGTTAGAGTACCATTACACTATACCAGGGCTCAAAATAGCCGCCAGAAATCAGACATTGTCTGGCACTTTTGTCTGGTATAATACATAATTTACCAGTCATTTTGTTCAACCTATATTTTTTGTGCATTTATTTTATAATTATTTTAAATGTTTTAATATTATTAGTAAATTCAGTCTAGTATAAAACTTCATATTTTAAACTTTACATTTTTTATACAAAACTTGTCAGGTCAGGTTATACTGACCTGATCAGCGATTGTCACGTCAGGTTATCCTGCTACTAGTAACATGTAACCCAGTACATCCTGTTTCATGTCCTGCTGCCTTGTAGGATCCACCTTTTTTAGGCATAGGCTAGAAGAAGCTAACTCTGACTTAAAACACCCCCTGTGTGGGGTTCCTGGTTGAGTAAATGGCTACAGATACTGTCTTGATAAAAATACTTTTCTTGGGCAAATGTTAAATGCATCCTGCTACTGTTCTGTAGATGTCCTTCTAGGCAAAGACTTAAGGGGTAAACAGATTCTATCTGTTGACCAGCCTTGCACCCCTTCTTCATTTATTAGGCTGGTAATTTATTTATAATACATTGTTTCCAGTTTAGGATATTGAATGCTGGATCTTTATGACTCAATGCATGAGTTTTGCCTATGTCTCTGAATAGGCAACTTATTCTACTATCTCCTAATGAGGGTAAAGTTCTTAAACTCAGTTTTATGGTTTTGAGACTGGCTGGTAGTCAGTTTTACAGAACTCTGTGATAGCTCTCAGAGAGGCTAATTTCATCAACTGCTGTAAAATATCAGTACTAACAGCGCCATGTTGCGCATGGATGGTGTCCCTGTTTTTTCTTTTGGTTTGCATTGTCAAGGCCACATTTAGAGCCCTTTGTTATGGCTTAGGGTTTAATATTAGTATTGAGGCAATTGCTTAGACTATTAAATAGTGTACTGAGTACTATCTCTGCTTTGAGTCAAGTTCTTTAACAGATTTAAAAATGATTAAAGTTCCATAAAAGCTATAAAACACAAAAAACCATTGACATCACCAAGTTCTTTAAATCTATCATTTATTAATATTTGTGGTCTTTGAAGTAACTTTTCTTTTGTTGAGTCTTATTTCTTGTAATGTTTACCAGGCAAACTTGCTCTTTGTTCTATATTGCACTCCTTCAACTGCACTTTTTTTGATATTATTTCTGATCAAATTGACCAAGCCCTTTTTATTTATCCTTCAGCCAATATTGTTGTTGTTAGTGACTTTAATGCTCATAACACTGAATGGCTCTAGTGTCAGTGACTCTGCAGGCGTTAAGGCCCATAAATTTTGCTTTTCTTATTCTCCAACACAAATAGTTAATTTTCCAACTCTTTTTCATGACAGTCATAATCATTTATCTTCTCTACTCAACTTATGTCTTGTTTCTGATCCTAGTCAGTGCTCAGTTTCTCCACATTCACCCTTAGGTGCTTTGATCTTTCTAAACCTATTATCTCATTTTTCTTCATCCCCAGAATCCCCCTATCATTGTTCCACTTACAACTAGCTTAAAGCTGACTGGGACTCTTTCAGTAATTTCTTTGTGATGGCCCTTGGGTAGAAATCTTTTGTTTTCCTGCTGACAAATGTGTTTCTTACATAACTTCTTGACTTCAGGCTGGCATGGAATCCTTTATTCCCTCTCGAAGATTCCAAGTTAAGCCTTACTTTTCTCCATGGGTTTTCTCACAATGTGCTGCTGTAATTTCAAATCGAAATCAATACTTCCATATTTATCATTAAAACAATTCTCCAGAAAACAGATGCCTGTTTACTATTGCTAGAAACTATTGTAAAAAGGTTTTGTTTAACACCAAAGCCCGCTATTCTCAGGTCTAAATATTTTGTATTTCATCTCAAAAATTAGACTCTTGTGACTTCTGAAGAATTTTTAACAGTATCTATATAATGGCAAATCTGTTATTCCACCTCTTTTGTATGGTTCAGACTTTGTTACATCACCTAAAGACAAAGCTGAATTGTTTGCTAAGATTCTTCTCATCAAGATTTTCTCTTGATTCCACTAGTTGCGTTCTACCTGATATAGCCAACAAACAGGTTAATTCATTGCCCGACCTTTGTATATCTCCAGCTTCTGTATCTAAAGTGATTTCCTGCTAAGACTCTTCCACAGCTTGTGGTCTGGACAACATACCTGTTATAGTCTTGCAGATGTTTTCTCTGGAGCTGTTGTGTATACTTTCAAAACTATTTACCAAGCGCTTATCAGTGTCTCGTTTTCTAGCCTGTTAAAGGTAATAACTGAAAGGTTTTATCATGCATTAAATAGATGTGGAGAGGTTAGGGCTATCGTTCCTGTCATTTCTAAAGCTTTTGATAAAGTTTAGCATGCTATTCTTCTCATAAGCTTTCTTCTTACAGTGTATCAGGTAACATCTTCAAGACAATTAAATCCTTCCTTACCTATTGTAATATAAAAGTTGTCTTTGATGGAAAGCACTTTTCTTCATATCCTTTAACTTCAGGGGTTCCTCAAGGTGCTATCCTAGGACCTATACTCTTTTTAAATTACATTAACAATCTTCCAGAAATTCTTGCATCTATGGTGGCATTACATTCTGATAATACTACGATTTATTCTTGTCTTGAAAAGAAGCTAACACTCTCTTATTGTTTGGAGGGGGTATTTGAGCTTTAAAAGGATATTGCTTCTGCAACAGCCTTTTGGTTCTTAGTGGCTGGTGAGGTTTAACTCATATAAAACACAATTATTTCTAGCTAATTCTTATCGCAATAGTCTAGATCTTCCTATATTTATGAATGGAAATGTACTCAATGAGTCATCTAGCCTTCATCTTCTAGGATTAATTTGGATCTTTTTAGAAAAATATATATCAAATCAATTGCAAAATTAGCATCTGCTGAGATTGCATTACTTATTGTGTTTGCCACTTCCTCACTGCTGATTCTATTCTTTATCTTTGTAAATCTCAAATCCTTTCCATATCTTTTTCCATATCTGTTTCCATATCTGGAGCGGTTTTTCTAATGATAGCCATTCTTTTAGAAAATGTGCAAAAATGCATTGTAAATATAATTGGACCTGCTCTTGCAACTAACCTTCAACCATTATTGTCATAATGTTGCTCCTCTTTCTCTTTTCTGCAAATACTATAATGGGCACTGCTCTAAAGAGCTAGTGTCTCTTGTGCCATCTACTAAAATTCATTCTTGTGTTACTTGTTATGTCTCCAATTTTTTTTTGGTTCTCGGAGTCTGTATAATGTTAGCCACAATCTGCAGACTTGATAATTTATTTCATGCGCGTTTAATTCATAACAGTTTTGGTATATGACATCATCGTATAAATTTTTTCTTTCAAGATATTGTATTATTTTTTTGCCGCAATTGCCAAATCATTTATTCGAATATAACTTTTTATTAAATCCCAAATAAAAGTTTGCGATGCAATTAAAAATTAAATTTATAAAAATAAAAATTTAATATATATCAAATATTTCCAGTAAAATGTACTGGTTTAAACTAATTATAAACTAGATACTAAAAGAATAATTTTACTAAAGTGTATAAATTAATTTAAAGTATAAAATGAATAAAAAACGAGTGACTTGAATAAAACATATAAACTCAACTAAGCAAAAAATAAATATTAAACAAACTGTTTTACTAATAACCATACAAATCAAACTAAATTAAAGTTAAAACAAATATTTGTATAGTTATAGTATAATAGTTATAATATAAATATAAAAATGAAGAATCACATTAACTTGTTTGCTACCAGCCTAACAAAGATTTTTTTGTAGCAACTGCACATTTTTTTTTGAATAAAATGTGAATGGCATAACATTGACAATTAAAATTTGATAATAATGAAGTTTTTAACACGCATCATTAAACAATAAGAAATGCAAAGTGCTTAAAACCATTGTTTTTATAAGTAGTAACTAAAACATTAGGTCTGAAACAAACCTCATTTAATGAATAAAAGTAATATTTTTTCTTGTAAAAATACTTTGGTAATTACTTAACTAAATACTTAACACTTCTACAAGTTAAGTTTTAGAGTGTTAACGCTGTTTTATTTTACAACTTAATTTAAAGTTTTTTTTAATGAAGGATCATTCAAGATTTTTTAACTTTGTGATAACTTTTTTATAATTACACAATATAGCTCTTTTTTTTTTTAATTATGTAGAGAATTAATTAAACCTTTAGAGCAAACAAATTCTGTGTCTAGAATGGAAATTTATGTACAAAACAAGATAAATTGTAAAGCATACTTGAAAGCCGTTACCAGAGGCTTGCAATAGTGAAAGAATTAAACCATAACTAAATTTAAATTAAACATAAAAAGAACAACTCTATTAAACCATATGAACTAAGTATAAAACAAAAATCCGCATCATTCTGCCGTTTTTTCCCTGCCTACAAACTCTAATAAATCACAAAATAATTGTATGATTATGTCATGATTTTGGCTGGCTTCTAAGACAAAGTTATGATAAAGCAAGTAAAAAAAAAATATAAATATAAATATATATATATATATATATATATATATATATATATATATATATATATATATATATATATATATATATATATATATATACATTTGCGTAATTTTTTACTAAATCGCAAATATTTTTTGTGATTTAGTAAAAAATTATACAAATATTTTGTAGTAGAAAAAATACTTATCGCTTATATTATACTTATATATTTAAAAAAACAACAACAAAAAAACGCTATCTTAAAAAGATATTGCGATAATGTCATATACCAAAACTGTTATGAATAAAACATGCATGGAATAAATCATCAAGTCTGCAGATTGCGGCTAACATACAGACTCTGAGAACTAAAAAAATGGAGAAGGTGAGCTTCAACTAAAACAATAATTTTAATTTTGTTGATATGCATTTATTATTTAGTTTCAATCAAAAAATTTAGTCCAAATGTTTTTTTTAAACATTTTCTTTAATATGAATACAACTTGTCTCAGCAATTAACAACAACTTAAAAAAAACCTTTAACAACTTAAAAAAAAAAAAGATTTTTTTATTTACTGTTAACATCCACTATTTGATCATTTTAAAAATGCTACTGGCTATGTGTACAGACATATACTGACACAGACAGTAGTGTGTGTCAGTATACGTTCCCTATCATAGATCTACCATAGCAGATATTGGTGACTTTCTGCTTCAAGGTTGTTTTTTTTATTGTAGAATATATTTAATAGTAATAAAATAATTTATTTAAAAAATATTTTGAATAATCATATGACAATAAAAGTAAATAAAAACAACTTTTTTTTTTTAACATCGTTTCCAACAATGCTGCAAGCAACCACTATAAGAGTTGGAAGTTACTGGAAGAGAAAAGATGAAGTTTATACAACAAGATAGCGATTGACAGACAACTTAAAAGTTTGCAAATTATATGAATCAGGAAAGCAAAATGAAGGATGCGAATTCCGAAGAACTGATGTTCGAGGAAAAAAGCCAGACGAATAAGAGTTTTTAGAGCACTTAGGAATAGAGACAGACAAAGGATGAGACTTAATTGAATGACAAGTAACACAAGAATGAATTTGAGTAGATGGCACAAAAGACACTAGCTCTTTATAGCAGTGCTCATTTTAGTATTTGTAGAAAAGAAAAAGAGAGGTAACATTATGATGATGTGATAATAATTGAAGTTTGGCTGCAAAAGCAGGTCCAACTATGTTTACATGCGTTTTTGCACCTTGTCTAAAAGAAAAAGAGCATCATTGGAAGATTTGCCCCAATTATGGCAACAGTATTCCATACAAGGACGAATTTGAAATTTATAGAAATAAAGAGTAGAATTAGGAGTGAGGAAATGGCAAGCAAGATAAAGAGATGCAATCTCAGCAGATGCTAATTTTGCAATGGATTTGATATATGGTTCCCAAGAAAGATCGGGAGTAAGAGTTAATCCTAGAAGACGAAGGGTAGATGACTCATTGAGTACATAACTCTTCATAAATATAGGAAGATCTAAATTATTGCAGTAATGCTTGGCTGAAAAATATTGGGTTTTATCTGAATTAAAACTAACCAGCCACTGTGAGCCCCATGCTGTAGCAGAAGTGAGATTCTTATCAAGCTCAAATGCCTCCTCCAAGCAATCTGAGAGTGTTGACTTGATAAGAATATCAAGGTAAGAATAAATGGTAATATCATCAGCGAATAATGCCACTTTAGATGTGAAAATATCTGGAAGATCGTTAATGTAAATTAAAAAGAGTATAGGGCCAAGAATAGAACCTTGAGGTACCCCTGAAGTTACAGGATATGAAGAAGAGTGCTGTCCATCAAGGACAATTTTATACTATGATTGGAAAGAAAGGAATCAATAATCTTGAAGATGTTACCTGATACACCGTAAGAAGAAAGCTTATGGAGAAGACCAGCATGCCAAACTTTATCAAAAGTTTTAAAAATATCAAGAGTGATAGCCTTAACCTCTCCACCTCTATCTAATGCACAATAAAACCTATCCTTTATTACTGTTAGCAAATCAGCTGTAGAACGAGAAGAAATTATATATATATTGATGGTCAGAAAATAAGTTGTTAGGTTTAAGATGTAAGATTAAGTGTTTGTTAATAAAAGATTTAAAAACTTTGCTTATGATAGAAAGAAGACTAATGGAATGATAGACAATCAGATCGCTCTTCAGAATCTTTAAAAACTTTTTAACATCAACTTTTTTGTCCAAATTGCAGTGTATTTTTTAACATTATTGACTGTACACCAATCATGACCAAGTAATCATCACTAAGTGATTATGAGCATATGTCAATACTATTTAAATGTATAAAAAAGGTGAAAACAAAATTCATATTAAAGAACGTTTTTGTAGTTTCTACTTAATTGAAAGTTTAACATAACTTGAATTAACTAATGTGAACATTGATTCTTTTTAAAAAAATATTTTGTCAGTGGAAAACATAAGAGGTCAGAGCTATAAAAATAGTTCAAATATAAAAGGATAAGAAATGGTGCACAGACTCATATCCTTGAAAAAAAACAACCTAAATGTTTTATATTCCATGCTGCAGCCATACATTAAATCAATTTGCCTACCCAAGGCTGAGGGGGCCACAACAGTTAAAGAGGCTATTTTTTTTATTTTATATATTTTTTGTGGTTAAAACTCTCTTTATATACTCTTATTTGGAAACATGAAATGGATCTAACTTGGAACTTTTTGCTTGTGAAACAAGTGCTTTTCTACTACACCACTATTGTATATTTTTATTTCTGTTACTATTACTGCTTTCATTATTGTTATTGTTACTACTATTATTACTATTGTTATAATTGTTTAGATAAAACAAGTGGTTCTAACAGTTACAAAAAATGTAACAGGAAGTTCTCTTGGAACAATTGTCCAAATTACAGAGATGAGGTAGATAATGAGACTTTTTTTGTTACTTATAGTTTTTATACCCAATATTCAGCTTTAAAAACTCCCAGGTGTTCTCTTTAAAGTCTGGGTAACTGTCTGGCTATGTTAAAAAAACTTTCTTACAATTTTAGTGTTTTATTTAAAAAAAATATAAAAGCACGCTAATTGTAATTCAACCAAATTAAAAAATGTACTTTTTTCTTTTTTTTTATATATATTAAATAAAAATAAACATGACATATTCTAGAATTTTTCCTAATTATTTGAGTTTTTTAATTAGGCAGATATTTCTGAAAAATTTAAAATCGGTATACCTTTAGCTTTTTCCATTTTTAGGCATTCAAGTTTAAATGTTGCTGGTTAACATCACTACATAATGACATTCATAAGTCAGAATTGTGTAAACACTAAACAGTTTTCTAAATTTATTCGTTAACTGTTTTGTTTTTTTTAAACAATTTTCAAACTTCAATCTTCACTATTGCAATTTGCTTATATTTGCTTTGGATACTTAAGAGTCATTATCTGAGAATTTGTCTTCATTTTTAGATATTTTTTAGCAAATAATGAAATTAGGTCACTGTTAATTTTTTTTTGAAAGCTATTAATTGTGGAGATATTGGGCCCCAAAATTTGTCCCATTTTGTAAAAATATTTGTGCATGGAGTGCAATTGCTACTTTAAAGGGCAATTTTAGCAACATGAATATGATAGACCCATTCCTTTTTTATTTTTCTGCTACTCCGGGTAGTAAAAATAAAAATTCAATTTGGTTATACTTATTGTCTAGAAATCATGGTTCGAAACTGCTAAATTTGAAATTTTACATGTACTTTGAGCAATAATATCTTCTAAGGCTATAACATGCCCACGAATTTCTTAATTATTTTTGAAATGCATTGATTTTATACAAAAAAAAAATCATGTGCATGCAAGAGCCTGGGAAGGAGTAAACTTTGAGAAATAGATTTATATGGTTAATGCGCTTTGTTAGATTACTGGTAACAATCGTGGACCCTGGGTCTGACATTAAATGTATAAGTTACTTGGTTTCTTTATACATGAATATTCTAACATCTGAAAAAAAAATTCATGTGATTAATAAATAAAAAGGGTACAGAAGTCCTAGAAGTATTCTGATTTTTCCACATTTTGAACTTAGAAAATACCCTAGCAACAGTTTAGATATTTCTTAGAAGTGGCTATTTTACATCGTTAATAGTTAGTACCCTAATTAAAATTAAGATAAAAAATATTTTTATAAAGGAACTCTACAAGAGTGCTTGCTAAAATAATTTTTCAAACTTTTTCAATAAGAGAAAGAACCAATCATCTAATACATTGAAGTGCTTGTATCATTGTTAAAAAAAGTGTATAAGCATTTAATATAAATGTTATTTTTCCTAGCCCCGGCTATCAACCCCTGCTAAATGCATTAATTCTACAAACAGCATCAAAAGATGAATGTTGGAAGAAATTTTTCTTCTATCCAGGTGCATTAGAATATTCCATTTGAAAAGTTTTAATGCCATTGTGTATCACCTAATGGTTGAGTAGAAAAAATAAAATGACATCTAATGATTGGTACTTCCTGAATAATTCTTACATTTAATTAATGTTATTAGTGATCGACCGAAATTCTGTTTAGGCATTGGTTTTAGCAGAAGTTTCAATTTGAACGAATACTGAAATTTCCATATTGGTACTTTTTATAAATTTGGTGAAAAGCTAAATTCATTTCGGTTTTGGCTTTTTTTCTGTTTCGGTAGTAAATGTTATTAATATATTAATAATTATAGATCTGAGTAAAATAGGTTTAATACTCAAAAATACAATACATTATATGAAATATAATATTATATATAATTTATAATATTTAAAAACTTTGGCATATAAAATTCGCCGAATGGTCACACACGAGCAGTGAACACCCAAGGGAAGAAATGAAGTACATTAGAATAAAGAAGAATTATTTATTGAACGAAGCATATTTTGACAGTTGTCAAGACAAAAATAAAGATTAATAGAGGAAAATTTCAAAACAAGTAAGACAGACAACCCATCCAAGCAGTACTCACAATAACAATAACAAAAAATTGTATCATATAAAAAACTAGTACGTACGAAGATATACAACAAATATAACCAAAATAAAAATTTTTTTTAAACCAAAAAATTGATAAACAAAAAACTTAAAAATAAAAAACAAAAACAAAAATATAAAAAACAAAAACAAAAAATATGGATAGCAATGTAAGGCCTTAGAATGGAAAAAGAACATTAATGCTAATGTGTAAACATAATTATGTAGTGATAAAGTAATAAACATCTCCTCAGAGTCGCGTCTATTATTACAGGCGTTTCGATGAGGATCAGCACTTATAACTAGTTTATCCCGTCAGACAAACGTCATCGCCACTTGTGCTTTACCCCGCGACTTACGCCTTATCCATACTGCAGTAAAAAAGGACTCACTACAAATAGCCAAAACCCCACCAACCCAAAATTTGTAAAACACTAATGTTTTTTAAAAATATGATGTGAAAAGTGTAGATAAACTGTAAAAAATAAATAAAAATAACTAAATAAATCACTTACCATACCACCGAAAGAAAACATGAAAGCACAATAAATTAAAATTCTAATCGAAACATAAAAATATAAATAAATTCAATTTAAGATCTAAAACCAGATAGGTATTAATAGCATAAATAATCCAAAGATAAACAGAAATCAGAATACCTCATTAAAAAAAAATTTTTTTTAATCAACAAAACAACAATAGCCGTAAATAAACTCTAACGCTGTCATAGATACCTCGTTCGAAATGTGATAACCAATCAAAAGTAAAGGAAAATGAAAAACCCGCGAAACCTAGAATCATAACAATGATAGAACAATGTGTGGTTGCGAAAAAATCGTCGCACAAAGACTTTAATAAAGTAACCGGCATAAATGTAGACATTAAATGAAGGATATAAAAAATTCCTCTGAATAATAATAAAAGATGAAAATTGTGCATATGAAAATTCAAATAAAGTTGAGTAATCAATGCAAGATAATAAATCATAAAAATTCATAATAAACAGTAATAATATGAAAATCAGCAGATAAATAATATATTAATGAATATTGCAATAAGAAAAACTAAATACTATAACAAAGCCAGATAAATTTAAAATAAATGAGTGGTTAAAAATTTATTTTGGGCGATGTAACAGTCATATAAGTCGCGATATAAAAACGATATACGAAGCGGGAAAAATATTGCAAAAAAGTAAAGTTTTCTCTACGGTCCGAATTACAAGTAACTTTGAGACCATTTTTAAATCAAAATATCCGAGAAGTAAAGGTTTCTCTACGGTCCGATTTTAATGTAATTTTGAGACCATAACAAACTCCTGATAAAATTTTATTAAAAAACTAGTAAATTATAAATAAAACTATAAGGTAAACCAATAATAGTATGTAAATAGTAACAATTAGGAAATGAAACTTAGTAAAGAAAAAATAGATTTTTTATTTATGTTTTTTTATACGCCGTCTGGATTAGAAATTTCTTGATCGATTTGATGTTTTTGAAACTGGCAATAGGTGGAGTTGGCCATATATTTTTAAGATCAGTATTCTGTTCAACAATATTCCAGTGCTTTTTATTTTATTTTCCAACTTTATTAATAGATCTGAGTAAAAGAGGTTTCAATTCAAAAAAATTCAAAAAGAGGTTTCAAAAAAATATAATTCAAAAAGAGGTTTCAAAAATTCAAAAAGAGGTTTTATATTCCAGTGCTTTTTATTTTATTTTCCAACTTTATTAATAAATAGATCTGAGTAAAAGAGGTTTCAATTCAAAAAAATTCAAAAAGAGGTTTCAAAAAAATATAATTCAAAAAGAGGTTTTAAAAATTCAAAAAGAGGTTTTATATTCCAGTGCTTTTTATTTTATTTTCCAACTTTATTAATAAATAGATCTGAGTAAAAGAGGTTTCAATTCAAAAAAATTCAAAAAGAGGTTTCAAAAAAATATAATTCAAAAAGAGGTTTCAAAAATTCAAAAAGAGGTTTTATATTCCAGTGCTTTTTATTTTATTTTCCAACTTTATTAATAAATAGATCTGAGTAAAAGAGGTTTCAAAAAATTCAAAAAGAGGTTTCAAAATGTAGGACATTGTAACACTATAATATTGTATTTTTGAGGTCTCAAAAATACAATATTATAGTGTTACAATGTCCTACATTTTGAATTATTGCAGGATACTTTTGCATAATTCAATAACAACCCAATCACTAGTTTGAAAATCAGCTAACTCCTTTGCTATCAGCTGAATATTGTTGTTTAAATCATCATTGTTATTTTGAGTTGCATATCTCGTCTTATCACTAGTAAGTGACAGGGGCCCTGGCCATGGCTAAAAGTGAGACTTTTTGCAAACCCAATCCCGGAAAAATTATATGATTTAGCAAGGGATAGCCGGGGATAGAAAAAAATTTATATTACTTTTTGTATTACAATTTTATACTTACATTTACTATTTATTACATACTGACATATATTTATATATTTTTAAAATCTAATTTATTTTCAACAAGATTGCAAGCTACCACTATTAAGTTATGAGTTACTTTAAAATAGAGGACAGGTTAAAATACTAGAAAATGGTTAACTGAAAACTTAAAAAGTTGCAGGATGTATTAAAAATGAAAACACAAAAATGGCGAAGAGTTAAAAAGATTTTTTGATGTGCAAGGGCAAAATACTGAATTAATAAAAGTTTTTATAGCATGAAGGGACAGATATAGTAAAAGGATGGAACTTGTTGAATGAGAAGCCAAGTAAGAATGAGTTTTGGTTTATCCTAATAGCTTGTTTGAACATTGACCATGATAGTATTTGTAGAAAAAAGAAGTTCAACCTTAAAACAGCGAGATAGTGGTTCAAGCTTGGCAGATAAAGCAGGTCTAACTACATTTACAATGTGCTTTTAGACTTTATCTGAGAGTAAGAGGGTTGTTATTTGTTGTCTTAAGTTTAAATCCACAAGCCACTGTTTGCCTTAGGCTGTTACAGAAGAGAGATCAGATTAAAAACCCGCGCTTGTTCTAAGCAATCAAAAAGTGAAGATTTTTTGTCAAGACAAGAGTATAAAGTTGAGTCCTTAGCTAATAGAGGTACTTTAGGTGTAAAATTTTCATGAAGATTGTTTTTGTAGATACGAAGCATTACAGGAGCAAAGATTACTTGAAATGAAGTGGTGTGCAGGCCTTCAATAGTAACTTTAATTCTGCAGTTAGAAAAAGTTAATTTAATCTCAAAAACTTTATAGTATTATATAAATATATAAAGAAAGTAATAACAGAGTGAAGACTAATCTTAGGATAGTTGGAGAGGTCAAAGTGTTTTCTAGAGTTTTGAAAAATTGGAACTACTTAATTAGCACTTTTAAAAAATTTAGCAAAAATTGAAGAGAATTCCGGAGAACACTTTTTAAAAACGATGGAAATCTTGTCTGGAGCACAAACTGTAAAAGTGTTTAATTGAGAATTAACTTTAGCATTAGAAGCCATAGTGATTTGGATGATTAACAATGGGTTAATCAGTTTAACTGGCAGGAAGAGTGTAGCCATTACATTCAAGAGTTAAATTAAAGATTTTTTTGCAAAAAACTCTTCCTTTTTCTGGATAGAAGTAAAATGTCAGGCCTATGACTTAGAGATTAAATGTTAGACTTTAGTTAATGACACTGTTGAAGACTTACCAAAAGTCTCTAGAACCTAACATCTGAGTTAAGAAACAAGATTTAGTAAACTTAGAATTTAGTAAACAGAGCTTAACATCAGACTGGACTTTTTTACATTGGCTTCTTGGAATAATAAAAGGAATTGTTTATAATAGAGACGTTCTTGTACATATTATGGGTATAAACATGTATTTTTGCTATTTATTTGGATGCTGGTAAACAACATCCTTTCATATTTATATAAACTTTAATTTTTATATGATGTAGCCTTTGTCAAAGTTGAAGATGATCAGATAAATGTGTGGTGTGACTCTAATGAGACAAGAAAAGGAGGCATAGTCTTAGACAGATTAGAAAAAAGCGTCTTAAGGAACCACGTTTGCTAGAGAAGATTAAAGTGGTTTAGGTATCATTATGTAGAGAGCTTCAGGAGAAAATAAGTAGTAAGAAGTAAGAGAAGTAAGAAAACTTGAAGTAAGAGAAGAAAAAAAACTTAGAAAAAAACTAAGAAGTAAGACAAGTAAAAACTAAGAGAAGTAAAACAAAGTAGAAGTAAAACTAAGAAGTAAGAGAAGTAAGAAAACTTGAACAGAGTGCTTATATATTATATGAATGAGGTTTAGTTAAAGAAAGAAAATGCTCTAGATTGTTTATATTAGAGAAACAGCATAAAAGAGGAAAAATGATGATCATTATCATGATAATGATCATCGTCATCAGGCTTTAGGCTCCTCTGTCATGCTGTTGATGATGATGATGATGATGATGATGATGATGATGATGATGATGATGATAATGATGATGACGATGATGATGATGGTGATGATAATGATATTGATGATGATGATGATGATGATGATGATGATGATAATAATATTGATGATGATCATCATCATCATGATATTAATGATGGTCACAAACCCGGTCCTGACTATATTTTGTAAAACCTGGTGCCGGCCCCGGTCAAATATACACCCCAGTCATTTACTACTCATCTGTTGCATCTATCCCATCATCAGTTAAAATAAACTCTTTACAAAAAATAGTTACCAGCTTTCCTACTCTTTTTTGTTTACTCCATCTTAAAAAATATACTCGAAGTATGAAGAAAATTGTAAAATATTTATCTTAAACCCTAAGAAAAGAATAAAGTCACATTTTTTTATTTTATATACATACATACTTTGGTTATTAGTAAATATACTAAGGTTATTTACTTGCCTAGAGAATGATGATTGAACTTGTCGAGTTGTCACATATTCACTCAGCTTAAGAGTGTTAATACTTCTATTGGAAATCTTTGGTGCACTATAATTTTTGCAAGTTGAACTAAAAGCCTTAACAAATTCAACTAAAGTATGGAATGTCACATTTGTATAGTTCTAATTTTTACCTTTACCGATTCGGAACATCTACATTAACACGTGATCAGGAAAATACTGAAAAGAATAAGAGCTGCTTATGTTGGGAATCAGGTTGGGTCCCGATAAAATAAAGACTTTTGAGTCTATTTTGACTAAAGTCACATCAACATTTTGATTTTTTTTTACCATTATGAAGAGCTTTATGAAGTTCTTCTGCAGTCAATAAAGTGTTTTCAGCATCAACAAAACTCCTGATAACACATTTTGCTTCTGCTGACTTTATATCACATTGATCTTTTCCACGTAAAGGCTCATTGTAATCATGCCTTTTAAGGAAGAATTGTTTTGCTTTGCAAACTTTATAAAGGGCTTCTAAGTAGATGCTTCTATAATAAGATGATGCATTATCTGAATTTCATGAAAATTTTTTATCAAGGAAAATCATTTTTAACTTTGCCAAAACAACATCAGGAAGATAAAGTACATCAACAAAGGTTTGCTCACATCTATATACAACAGTAAAATATACTTTTTTTTCTTATTTGACCATTTTTATTGAAGAAGAAGACTGTAACATATAGAATCATTCTTTTTTTTATTTTTCAAAATACTCTTTTTGGCCTACACAGAATTTAGCTGGCAAAATTTTCTGAAAAAAATCTTTCAGCCAAAATTCAATTTCCTCATCAAGTAATTAACATCTGAACAATTATTAACGATGTTAAGCAACTGTTTCTAAACATATCAATTCTGTTTCTAGGGTGTTTCTAAGTTCAAAATGTGGCAAAGTAAGACTTTTTAGGACTATTGTACCCTTTTTATTGCTTAAGCACATGGATTTTTTTTCAGATATTGGATGATTTATGTATAAGGAAATCAAATAACTTATACATTTAATGTCAGACCTAAGGCCACAATTGTTATGGGCAATCAAACAAAGTCCATTAACTGCAAAAATCCATTTTTGTAAGTTTACTTCTTCCCAGGCTCTTGCATGCCCTTGATTTTTTTGTATAAAGTTAATGTATGGCTTAGTGGCTTTAAAAAACAATTAAGGAATTCATGCGCAAGTTATGGCCTTAGGAGATACTGATGTGTAAAATATCAAATTTAGTTGTTTTCAAACGTGATATCTTGACAACAAAAAGTGCAACCAAATTGAATTTTTATTTTTATTGTAGAAATCTACCCAGAGTAGCAGAAAAATAAAAAAAAGAATGCTTCTATCATATTCATGTTGCTAAAATTGCCCTTTAAAGTAGCAATTGCACTCCATGCACAAATATTTTTACAAACTAGGCCAAATATTGGACCCAACTTCTGTTTTTTAAATAAATTTAGTGTTGCATAATTTGTGGATGATCCCTAATTTCATTATTTGCTAGAAAATCTCTAAAAATAAAGACAATTGGGTGACATCACTTCCAGACTTTGCCTATATTTCTCAGGTAATCTTAAGCTTATCAATGCTAAAAATCAATGCAACAAATAAATTTAGATGTTACAATTCAAGAAGTAATTAACTATAGCCAATATTTAAATTTTTAGGAATGTAGAAATAAATTTAATCATTTAAAACCAATAATTATTTGCAGTATATTACAATATAATATACTGCAAATAATTATTGCAAATAATCCATCACCCACTGCTAGCCCTAAGCTGTCACAAGAAAGCCCTCAAGATGTCACAAGAAGCCCTCAAGAATTACACTCTCTATGATATATCTATATCTTTAGAATATCATTATAACTGCTTTAAGTAGGATTTTTAGCTAGATTCTCAGTATAAGAAAGTATAGGAATGAGATAAAATTTTGTATTGTCATAGAGGTTACTGGAAATGTACATACAACATGTATATTTCCAGTAACCACTATGGTAGCATAAGATTGTATATGGAGTATACATACATACATAGGATCAAGTTGGTAGAAATAACTATCAAATGAATCGCTATTGTCAGTGTATAATTTCATTGGATTGCTAACTAAGTCTGTATTGTCTGTATTGGCCTCTAGCTATTGAATATGAGATCTTATCAACAGATTCTAATAAATTGGTAATATATGATTTATTAGGAACAAATCCATGTTCATTTTGAGAAAAAAGATTGTTGGTTGATGGTCAGTTAAATAATTTTTTACAAAATATTCTTGAAGATTACAACAGACAGAAGTTAAAGAAATGTAGTTTGTAGTTTGATGCATAAAGTTAAGATCTTTTTTTGTAAAGCGGTGTGATGTTAACTTCAGCCATATGGTTTGGACTTTAGTTGAGAACATGTGGGTGTAATGTTGTTTACACCTATTGGCTTTTGCATGTTGATTTTTGAGAGCACCCATTGTATGTAGTTCTAATTAAGTTTATTTAAGACCTATGTCTCTTCAATCACAGGAAATGTGTGTTTATTGAATGCTAGCGCCAATTGGCTTGAACTTAAAATAGTGAAAACAGATGAAAAGAAATTTTTAAAGATCAATCAATCATAATGTTGCTATTTAACACTTTTATAGGTCTTATTTGTTTTTAACTTTATGCATCATGTCTATATATATCAAAAAATAAGTTTTTAATTTTCCTTGAATTTCTGATATAAATTTTTCACATCAAGTAATAGAATAAATAAGAATTTCTTTTAATTTTTTGCAGTAGTTATTGTATATTTTAGTGTCTAAACGCCAGTTTCAGTCTTTGTTTCTATATTAACCCTTTGTTTACCGACAGGACTTATTAGTCCCACTGTAAGTTAGTGCCTATATTTTTCAGTGAGAATGTAAATTATTGATATTAATTTATAGAAATTAAAAGATATACCTTCTACTATCTTGATATAATAAAATATCATTAAAGTCATTGTTCAAAAGCACATATTTTTGTTTACAATATGTCTACTAAAGCTTGCAGTTCTAATAAATTTTTTTCTTGATTTGAAAGTTGTGTATAAATAACCTTATATATGTTTGTGCATTGGGAATTTTTTTGATTGATGTTTATTATAGTAAATAAATAGTTATGTTGTTTTGATGAGCTTTTATTTCATTTTTATATTATATTTTTGTAAAATTTGTTGTGGAACTTATATGTCCCGTCAGGTGTTATTGACTCAAAATTTACAAAAAAATATTAATCTTATTCTATAGTTTTTTTATGATTATATGGTATTAACTTAATTTTTTTTTTATTAGTTTAATAAAAATGTCAAATAAAAAGTTATTTACATCAGAAGAAGCTGCTCGCTACATTATAGAGGAAATCCCTAGTGATTTTAGTGGGGACATTGAGTCAAGTGATTCTGAAAATGAATTTATATCAGATGCTCTAAAATTACTGGAACCTATCGAAAATGAATCAGAAAGTTCCAACGATTTAGAAAATAGCATGGAAGGCATCAGCAATGACCAAGAGGATTATAATGTTGAACAAGATCGTAAATGGACTAAAAAGACTTAAAACCAAATTGAAACTCCATTTTCATCTTACGAAGGCCCGGTCAAGGACCATTTTGCTGATTGTCAAAATCCTATTGATTACTTTTTTTCTTATTTTGACAATGAAATACAACAGAACATACTTTATCAAACCAATCTATATATAACACAAAGCATGAAGGCTGTTCTAAATGTTTCATTGCAAGAGTTTTTTTCCTTCTTAGGAATCAATATTATAATGGGTTATCATGAATTACCATCATGGACGGATTATTGGAGTTGTGAGCCTGATTTGACAGTACCATTTGCATCAAGTGCTCTTCCAAGAAATCGTTTCGCTCAAATTCTAACCAATATTCATGTGAATGATAATGCTGCTGAACCAAACGATAATAAAGACAAATTTTACAAACTGAGACCATTGATTAACCAACTAAACTCAAACTTTGTTAAGCTATACAATGTATCTCAACGTATTAGCATAGATGAAAGTATGATTCTCTTTAAGGGTCGGAGCAGTTTAAAACAATGAAAAGGGGTTTTAAATTGTGGGCCATTGCTGACATGGATGGATATATGTATCATTGTGAAGTTTATCAAGGGAAAAACAAAATTCACAGTGATGATTTAATGCCTAAGCATTTTGGATTAGGAGCATCAGTCGTGTACCAACTAACAAAGACTTTGCACGGAAAACATCATCAGGTCTATTTTGACAACTATTTTACCACTGTTCCATTAATGGAATACCTATTACAACAAAAAGTCTATTGTTGTGGAACAATACGTTTAGACAGGAAATACTTGCCAAAAAACTTAATAAGTGATAAAATGCTTCAAAGAGGTGACTTTGACTATCGGGTTTCAGCTGGAGGATTAGTATTTTACAAATGGAAAGATAAATCTGTGAACATATTGTCTAATTTTCATGGAACAGAACATGCAATTGTTTTAAGAACACAGAAAGATGGAACAAGAAAAGATTTTAATTGCCCTGTTTCCGTAAAAGATTATAATACCTTTATGGGTGGCATCGACATGGCAGATCAGTTGATTTCTTTATATGGGTTATCACGGAAATCCAAAAAATGGTGGCATCGGATCTTTTTTGGTTTAATTGAAAGAGCATTATGTAACTCATTTATTGCATTCAATAAAATTACCGGAGCCAAAATGAAAAGTCTTTTGTTTCGAAGAATGGTAGCGCAATCTTTAATCACTCGTGGGCGCCCTATAAAAGTAGGGCGGCCATTGTTATCTTCGACCCAGCAAGGCCCATCAAAAAAAAGAAAGTCACTGACTTATTCGGTATCCTCAGCTATTAGAAAAGAATATTTAGGTGTTCATTGGCCAAAATTTGACAGTAGCCGTGGCCGTTGCGAGGTATGTGCACAAGAGAAACGAGAAGCTCGTCCGCATACAAAATGTAGTGCTTGTGAAGTATACTTATGCTTGATTGATAAGAGAAATTGTTTTGCTAAGTACCATGAATTGTAATTTATCGCAGAAAAAAGACCCATCTGTAATATGAACATTTTGTATCTGGAACTAAGAAAGTATTTTGTTTCAAAATGTGTTGCTATAATCTAAATTATTCATAATTTTTTTGAACAATTTAATTGTATTTTAATTTGAACTTTCATGAATGTTGAAACCGGAAATACCAGACGGGACTTATTTGTCCCAAACTTATTTCCATGGCAATAGCAAAAAACTTTTAAAATGTTTTAATGTTTTTTCATTCTACAAAATGGATGTTAAAAAAAAATGTCAATAGTGTCAACAATTTTGAAAGTTACCTTACCTTGGTAAATAAAGGGTTAAAGTTTGTTTTTATTTTTTATTGCAAAGATTATTCCTTTTGTGATCCAAGATTTATGGAAAACATAATAATGTAATGTAGATTATAATGCTTCATAACATTCATTAGTATTTAATTTTTAAAATGGTTGACCCAGTCGATATCTTTGAAATACATGTTTAGCTTTTGGAAGTTAATTTTATTTACATCTTTTCTTATTTTACTGTGTTGTAAGTATGCCTGAATTACAACAATAAAAATATTTTCAGATTTAGAGATTTAAGCACCTTCCAATTATTGTAGAGACCTGAATTTCTTTTTCATAACATGATCCGCCTAGTATTTCGTATAAATGTGATCCATAAGCTGCTAGATCACTTGGATCACAAGAAATAATTTATTTAGTTTTTTTTCTCATTTTCTGTTTTTTGTTTATTACATATACGCACATTTAGCTTATTTAGATAAGGCAATTATTTTATGCAACAAATGGCCGTGATTGGAATCCCACTGCTAAACAATTTTTATACTTTTTCTTTTATATCCTGTTTCTCATTATATTTTTGCTTTGTAACTATTTAATTTTTCTTTTTTTATATATATAAAAAAATCTGTTTGTTGTAGGACTTTAAATAAGACACATATTCATAGAATACACATCTCTTTACATTAGATTTCTTATACCATTTAAGCTTCTCAGTGTATTTTAAGTAAGGCACACACATATATATAAATTTTTTAAGCTTCAATTATGCCATGCTGTCTATGCATTTTTCACATAGCCTTAATTACTTCATAGTACCTTTCTATTTTGTGAATTTTTTGTTCCCAATTCGCTTTTCAATTTTGATTTTTTTTTTTTTTTTTTTTTTTTTTTTTTTTGATTCACCTCTCCAAGGACGAGAAGGCCACTACAGATGAGGAGGCTACTTGTGGTTATAACCCTCTCTCAACTCTATAACTTCAAAACACGAACCTTGATAAACAAGGCCGCTGCGCAGAGAAACAAGTTGAGCGTGGTACTACCAGGGATGTGGTGGGAATTGAACTCTGAACTTCTCGCTTATGAAGCGAACACTCTACCACGACACCACTACCGCATTTTACTTCTACAAAACCACTACCGCAGATTACTGTTTTTTATTGCTTTTTAACATTCGGCTCAGTTCTACCTGCCCCCTCCCTTTTGTTCCACTATATTAATGATAATATATATGTAAACAATTATTAATAAAAGGTTTTTGCTTGAGTTTTGTGCATTTACACTGGACATCGAAATTTTTTAGACAAACGCAAACTCTAATATAACTTTTTCTCCTTCCGAGGCTTTCACAGCTGCATGTGTTCCATTAAAGTAACTGGTTTTCAAGTCCGTTTGCTAAAAATGTAAATAAAACATTTATCATTCGCATTTCATCTAAATAGATTTTCATAAGATTAAAAAGTAGGAAATAATAACTATTAAAAAATACATCTTTTCTTCAATTGGATTAAAAAAGAGTAAATAAATTTTTGTTTAGATTTGATTCATTTGAGCTTAATTTTAGCTGAGGTTAGAACACTGAAAAAAGAACACTAAAAAGGTTAGCTACACATTAGCTAACATTAGAGAAAATCAAACAAATTAGGACAATAATAAAGGTAAAACAATTTATAGGAAAAAAGTCACCTTTTCAGTGTTCTTGCGTTTCAATAAATTTAAAAGATATAAAGACTTTAGAAATTACAAGGAACATTTTTATAAAATTAAGCTCAAATGGTTCAAATCTAAAGAAAAACCTATTTTCTCCTTTTTAGTCTAATTAAAGAAAAGGTGTATTTTTTTAATAATTATTTAAAAATCTTGATGAAGGTCCTTAAGTCCTACTCTAGCAGGTCTTTAAGGTTCAACAGTGTTATTCCAAGATAAAATTAAATGTGTTTGTCTCTTTATGGTATAGCTAAGTTAAGATATGTCTTTCAAGTGAAAATATGCGTTGTTAAAATTCAGTTTATCCTTTGTTCCTTCTCAACAATTCCAAGTCAAGCCTTACTCTTTTCCATGGTTTTCCTTTCATTGTGCTACTGCAATTTCCAATTGTAACCATTACTTTCATATCTATAAGCAAAACAATTCTCCAAAAAACAGATATCTGTTTACTACTGCTAGAAACCATTGTAAAAAGGTTTTGTCTAACGCTTGAGCCCACTATTCTAAAGTTGCGAACTCTCATATTTCATCTAAAAAATTAGGTTCTTGTGACTTTTTAGACTTTACCTCTGATAAAACTCAATTTTTTTCAGCTAGTTGTTATCACAATAATCTAGATCTTTCTATATTTATTAATGAAAATGTATTCAATGAGTCATCTACCCTTCATCTTCTAGAATTAACTCTTACTTCTGATCTTTCTTATAAACTATATATCAAATCAGTTGCAGAATTCTCTTTAACATGCTCGCCTCTTTTTTACTCAGGATTCAATTCTTTATTTTTATAAATCTCAAGCCTGTCTTTGTATGGAGTACTGTTGCCATATCTGGGCAGATCTTTCAAAGATGGCCTTTCTCATTTAGACAAGATGTGAAAACGCATAGTAAACATAGTTGGACTTGCTTTTACAGCCAACCTACAACCATTATCACATTGTACATGGTAATGTTGCTTCTCTTTCTTTTTTCTATATATACTATAATGGGCACTGCTCTAAAGAGCTAGCGTCTCTTGTGCCATCTACTAAAATTCATATTCGTGTTACTTGTCATTCAATTAGGTCTCATCATTCGTTTTCCTCTAACTTCAGTCCTTTAGAATTCCTATTTTTGTCTTTTTTTCCTGATTCATATAATTTTTTCTTTTAAGTTGTCTGTTAATTGTTATCTTATTCTATAAATTTCATCATTTTCTCTTCCAGTAACTTCCAACTCTAATAGTGGTTGCTTGCAGCCTTGTAGATGTTGGAAAGTAAAAAATAGTTAAAATGCGATCTATATAAGTTAAGATACGAGTGTTAACTGGACCTAATGTAAAAAGTATTCAAATCAAAATGCTGCATTAAATGGTTTGAATCAAATGTCTCAATAAAGTTTTCAGTTACCTTATTTGTGGTGTTTGAAGTGTATTTAGACCATGTGATCCAGTTCAAGTCAGGTTCAGAATCATCATGATCACCCTGCTTCTGGTATAATGTACACAATACTACCTGCCCAATACCTTAATGCATTGTAAGGTTTGCTTTTTGAGCCAAATGCTAAAAGAAATAAACTAAAATAAAATAAGATTTAAAATTCCCTGCCTTGGGTTGGTTGAGTAAAGGCTAGAGATAGTGTCCTCATAAAAATACTCAGCTTGCGCAGATATTAACTGAACACATCTACTGTTTTGTAGATAGCCTCCTAGGCAAATCTTTAAAGGTAAGCAGAATAATTCTGTTGACCAGCCCCGCACTACTACTTCATCTATTAGGCTGGAATAGATGTAAGCCTGTGTTACATTGTTTCCTTCCTAGGACAAGGAATGCTGGATCTTCTTGACTCATAGATTTTTGCTTTCGCTTCATTGATATTGGCTATGCAACTCTCTATTTTATCTCCTAATGCTTTCAGGGAATATTATTCTATCAACAGCTGTAATATATCGAAGTATTAACAGTGCCATATTGCGCATGGATAGTGTCCCTGTAGTATTTTGATATGCATTGTCAGGGCCACATAAGATGCGCTAAGTTATGGCTTTGTGTTAATTAACAGGACTGAGACAACTGCATAGCTCATTGCTTGGGATGCCGTACTCTATCTATAAATGTGTCAAGTTCTCTTTAAGGTTAAAGGATGCCTAAACTAACCAAGAATATCAAACATTTAAAACCATCACCACCACCTTACTATTGTAAAAAATCTTTTACAAATATTTGCTGTCTTTAAAGTAACATTACATCAGTTGAATCTTACCTCTTGCAAAGTTCACCAGACTTGCTTGTTCTTTATGAGACTAATTTAAATTTGGCTGTTCCTTATTTAAATTTTAGTATTGATAGGTACTGGTTCCAATTATTACTTACAATTAGATGGAGGTTCTAATTTTTAAAAACTCTGATGTAAACTCTGACCCCTCTATCTATTGCCTGATCAGTCTTCTGTTATTAGCAAAGTCTTTGAGTTTTTGAGCAATAATTTTTTAACATCCCATCTTGAGCCTAACATTTTAATGTCTGACGACCAATATGGTTTTCATTCTGCTCATTCTATGGCTGAATTGCTAATAGCATTGACTAAAAGATCGCACATTAAATGGAGGCGGCAAGGTAAGGGCTTTTGCTCTCGACGTCTAAAGCTTTTGATGGAGTTTGGCATGCTGGTCTTTTCCATAATCTTGTATCATATGGTGTATTTTTGAGATAATCAGATCATTTCTTTATAACTGCAATGTTAAATTCATCCTCTAAGGCCAACACTCTATTTCATATCCAGTATCTTCTGGGTACCTCAAGGTTCTGTTCTTGGTCCTGTTTTGTTTCTTATCTATATCAATGATCTTCCTGACAACCTTACATTTAAAGTGGTTCTATTGGCTGGTGACTCAACTTTATACTCCTGTCTTGATAAAAGTCTTCTCTTTTTGATCATTTAGAACAGGCCAATCTTTATTCTCTTTCCTATTGATGTAAAGTTGCATCTCTTTCTCTTTTCTACAAATACTATCATGTTCACTGTTGCTGCTCAAATAAGTTATTATCTCTAGTTTCATTAACCAAAACTCATACTCACTTAACTCATAATTTAGTAAAGTTACTTACTTTTACTGTTTGTGTTCTTTTATGCTCTAAAATCTTTTATTTATCTACTTTTATTACCTGAATCTCAATGCTTTTGAACTCACTTCCATTTTTATGTTTTCCTGACTCATATAATTTTCAACTTTTCAAGTCTTCTGTCAACCACTTTCTTGCTCTTTCTATGTTTTCTAGCAACTCTATTCTATGTTTTCTAATAACTCCTAACTTAATAGTTGTTGCTTTCTTTCTTGTTGGTAGTGAGGTAAAGTTAAAAAAATATATATGACCTGAGAAGTGTTCTTTTTTGACTAAATCAGAAGCAAAATTTTAAGAAGCTATTATTTGGTCATTTACAAGGTCATTGCCTTGTAAATAACAAAAATATAGCTGAAAGGTATATACAACCAACTAAATTTTTTCAATTCCAAAATTAGCCAAACACCAAACTTGTTCACAGTCAGTATTGT
This sequence comes from Hydra vulgaris, assembly GCF_022113875.1. Taxonomy (NCBI): domain Eukaryota; kingdom Metazoa; phylum Cnidaria; class Hydrozoa; order Anthoathecata; family Hydridae; genus Hydra; species Hydra vulgaris. Next base: position 64,566,634 of record NC_061157.1, read on the forward strand.
TAAGTTTGAGTAGGTGATGCGTTTAAAATTTAAATAAGACTTTACAGCAAGTTTTACCGTGTTTAACAAGGTTGCGTTTAAAATTATTCAAGTGTTGTGTTATTAATAATTATTATTTTTATATTTTTAATGATTCTGTTTTGAACTGATTTAAGTTTTAATTCTGTTTTAACTTCTAGGATCTTGTTTCTTTCAAGAGACAAATCCCAAACTCCATTATCCCATGTGACTCTACCACTACGGGTGACAATGAAAAGGTTAACCTTTTGAATCACTTTCAATTTTTTCACTGCTTGTTACATTCTATACATAATAATGTTGATTGCCTCTGTTGAGAAAGAGTTTCATCAGGATTGATGTAAATGCCATATTTAACATTAAGTCTCAGTTTATGGGCAATTTTGAGGTTCATATTTCTTTCTTATGCATTGTTCAAAACTACTTTTAATGGACCTGCTTGGGCTGAGGTGTTTTAAAAGCATCTAAAAGCAACATGTTAACACTCAACATTTAGTTTGTTTAAGACTGATGTAACGAGGATTTTATCGTGTTTGTTATAGTCAGCTGCTACTGAAGATGATGTCTCTGTTTCAAAATTAACAATATTTTATGTTTTTTTTCTCTTTCCTGGACATTACATGCATTTGCCTCAAGAGTTATTATATTTTCATCATCCAGTTAAGCATTTGATCTGGTTACTTTGCCTCTTCCTAAATAAGCTGAGGCCTATTTGAAGTTTGTTAGGTTCTCAAGTTAGGAAGAAAATAATGCTAACATCTGTGACCTGCTGTTCTTCTGGTGCTGTTATTTTCACTTCTTGGGTAAGTTTTTCTTTTCAAAGTAGACATATCATCTCTAAGCATATGAATTTCCTTCATCTTAGTTTTAAATACAAGAAACTCATCCATGTTCTTTGTTTTTACTTAAAACATATGCAACTGAATTAGTTTTCAGTTATGTGGTTGACATTTCTGTTTTTTGACAAAATTGCCTTGTGATGTTTTTAATTTTTAATCAGGCTATATATTATATTAGTTAACCTTATTTGACAGGGAGTAAAAAGTTTGAGTAAGTATTTTTTTCTGTATTTTACAAGAGTTTTTTACTGTTTCTATAACAATTTAATTATAAATTTGAATTATAAAATGAAATCTTTGTTGTAAGAAATTTTTTTCAATTTTCTTTTTAGACCTGGAAGCGTATATGTAACATCAAGGTTAACTTTTACAGGTGTCAATGATTCAATTAAACTGCAAATTTATAATGCATTTCTACAAAGTAGTGTAATAGATTCATTTAAACAACTAAATGTGCTAAATGCTCAGTTAACTAGTTTAGGTATTTATTTTAATTTTTATATATTAGAGTTGTTTTAATGTATTTTCAGTATAAATATAAGTTATATTATGTAAAGTTAGCATGCGTTTTATTAAAAGTTATATTACGAAAAGTTACCATGCGTTTTATAAAAAGTATGTATGGAAATTTAAAAAAAAAATGTTTTAAAACATTTCAAAAATCAATGTTTTTAAATATAAAAAAATTTTGTAATTTTACAAATAAAGTTCAAAACATTTGAGTTTGTGTGTGATAAAAGTTTTTAAAACCATATATATATATATATATATATATATATATATATATATATATATATATATATATATATATATATATATATATATATATATATATATATATATATATATATATATATGTATATATGTATATATATACATATATATATATATATATATATATATATATATATATATATATATATATATATATATATATATATATATATATATATATATATATGTATATATGTATATATGTATATAAAAATGAGATTATATATATATATATATATATATATATATATATATATATATATATATATATATATATATATATATATATATATATATATATATATATATATATATAAAGATTATATATATATATATATATATATATATATATATATATATATATATATATATATATATATATATATATATATAAAGATTATATATATATATATATATATATATATATATATATATATATATATAAAGATTATATATATATATATATATATATATATATATATATATATATATATATATATATATATATATATATATAAAGATTATATATATATATATATATATATATATATATATATATATATATATATATATATATATAAAGATTATATATATATATATATATATATATATATATATATATATATATATATATATATAAAGATTATATATATATATATATATATATATATATATATATATATATATATATATATATATATATATATACATATATACATATATACATATATACATATATATATATATATATATATATATATATATATATATATATATACATATATATATATATATATATATATATATATATATATATATATATATATATATATATATATATATATATGTATATATGTATATATGTATATATGTATATATATACATATATATATATATATATATATATATATATATATATATATATATATATATATATATATATATATATATATATATATATATATATATATATATATATATATATAATCTTTTAAGCTGAAGACGCTGGGTCACAACAATCCAGCGAAAATTTCTTTTAAAAAATAAAAATAACTTTAGTATTGAGAGGAAAATCGTATTTATTGATGTTTATAAAATAATAATAATAATAATAATAATATATATATATATATATATATATATATATATATATATATACACACACACACATATAGTATATTATGCACCATTCCACTGCAAGTCAGGCTATTTGTCAGTCGATGTATGTGCTGTATATATGTATGAGCACTGTATATATGTATATATATATATATATATATATATATATATATATATATATATATATATATATATATATATATATATATTCATATATATTCATGTATATTTTTATATAAACATTTTCATGATCAACATAATCATCATAATTGTCATCATTGACATCATCAAGTTTTAGCCTTCCTCTTTTGTGGTGTTTCTCTAATATGAACATCTCAAACATCTTCTTTCCATAAAAAGCTCCTTTATACCATATGTAAAAAGCTCCTTTATACCATATGTAATGCACTCTCTTCAAATTTTATTATATTTAACTATTTTCTCCTGCTATCTCTAATGCTAGTAACCAAACCTTTTTAATTTTTTTTGACAAACTTTTCTTTGATACAATGTTTTTTCTTATATCTAAGATTTTGGCTCTTGTACTTATTAGGATCATTCCACACATCCATTTGATCATCATTTTCTTTTTCAGGTAATAATACTAAACTATATAAATTTTTTATTAATTAGTAGAGTATTGTATGCCAGCATATAAATAAATAGCAAACATATATTTTTATGTTCATATGTATTGTTTTTTAAAACGCCTTTAACCTAGCCTCCTAGATCCAAGCAGGTATTGAAGTTTTTACTCTTTTTTGTCAGTTAAAGTCATGCCTCATTCTACTCCAGGTTTTTCACTTTCTTGTACAGTTGTTATACTTAACCGTTATCATTTTTTTAATCTTTTTACAAGAATATCTCTCTTGAGAATAAATATCATTTTATTATCGCAAGAAATCTTTGCAAAATTGTCCTATCTGGTGCTAAGCTCCGTTATTCTCAGTTTACTAACTCTTTTTTAGTTCTGATGTTAAGTGATGTGTTCTGAAGTTAAGTGATTAGTTCTGATGTTAAGTGATGTCTCTCTGATTTTAACTGGCCTATGTGAAGGGTGCAACTAATTATAAGTCATTTCTTAGTAAAAAGAAAGATATGGTTGGTTGCCCTCTCCTTGAACTTGTCTTTATAGTAGATAGGGGCACAAATAAAGGGAGCAATAGTTTTTTAAAGACCATCATTATGGTTCAATATTTAGATACTTAATATTTAAATATCTAAATTAATTTTATATTGAAAGCGTTATTTTTTTAAATTCTATTTTATTATAGGTGATCAGTGGTCTGTATATGATTTGGTCAGTAATTATCCCCCCTCACCCCTAAGGTGGGTGTAAGGGGAAGAGGGGATTTGGGATGGTACTAATTAAAGGGAGGGGGGCAGCCAACTTTTAGTATTTTAATTACTTGTTATTAATGCCCTTTTAAGACCATAACGTTGTATATTTGCTGGAAAATCTGGCACACATAGTCTATGTTAGTCACTATCAAAATTCCAATCTTATGGTAACCCGCTAGGTTTTCTTCAAATTGTTTGAAATATAATGATTTGAATTATAATGATTTGATTTTAAAGTTTTTTAAAATTGGAACCAGTTTTGATTTTAAAAGACTTTAAAATATACATTGACTTTTTCAACTAACCCCCAATTAGTCTTCTCTCTATTATTAGTTTCTTTATATAAAGGTTTTAAGATTATTAAACCATTTCTTTCCAACCGCAGTATTCAATGAAGGCCTCTGCAGTTTTCTTGAAGGCCTCCACTCTTCTTCATTTCTAGTAACTTTAAAGGTATCGCAAGGTTCTCTCTTTGCTCCTGTATTGTTTTTTATCTACAATAACGATCTTTCTGACAATCTTACATCTAAAGTGATTTTATTTGCAAATGACACAACTTTATAATCTTGTTTTGACAAAAAGTTTTAACTTTTTGATTGCTCAGAATAAGCATCTGATCTTCAATCTGATTTTTTTTCTGTAACAGCTGGTGGCTTTCAGTTGCTTGTAAATTTTAATTCCAAAACAACTTAGTTATATACTGGAAACAACTATCACAATATTTTTGGCATTCCTATAATGACAATAAACAACCCTCTCAGACAAAGTCCAAAAGCTCATTGTAAATGTAGTTTTATCTGCCAAGTTTGAACTGCCATATTTTACACAATCTCCCATTATCATATCTCTTACTTTTTCCTAATTTTTTCCTTTCTAGTTGTATCATAAAAACTCATTTTTGCTTGGCTTAGTCTTCAGTTAACCGCCTACTTGTTCTTTAACGCTATCCTTTGTTTTCTAGTAACTCCTAACTTAATAGTGGTTGCTTGTAACTTTGGTGGTAGTGAATTAATTTCAATATATATATATATATATATATATATATATATATATATATATATATATATATATATATATATATATATATATATATACTAATAAACATATGCCAATATTTAATAAATAGTAAATGTATGTATAAATTTATAAAATATAAAATATTATAAATTTTTTACTAGTCCTGGCTATTAATTCCTACTAAATCTTATAATTTAGCCAGGGCAAGGGCAAGGTTTTTAAAAAGTACTATCTTTAGTGAGGGCCCTGGCTTTGGTCACTTTCTATTCCTAACTTCAAGTTTTATTATTATTATTTTTTTTTAATTAAAAAATAAAAGTAAAATTTTTTATATATGCTTCTATTTCTCATGTTTTATTATACTTTTTTTTATAGACTATTGTCCACAGAGTGTTTTTGGTGAGGCAAATTATAAAGGAGAATATATATTTGAAGTAACAGGTGTTGATCAATTTGTTACTAAAAATTGTACTTATCAAACTAAAGGAGTTTTTTATAGAAAATGCATTGGGAATCTTAAAGATGGACCAGCCTGGGACACTCCTGATTTATCACCATGTGATCCAAAAACTCAAACAACGAAGATTTTAGAGTATTTAAGCAAGGTTATTTTTATTGAAGCTTATTAACCTAGGAATAATTTTTTTTTTTAATTTAATTATTTTTTTAGTAATTTTCAAACATTTGAATAATTTCTTTAAATATAAGATATTTGTATTTATTTAAAGCTAAATATTTATAAATTTTATTGCTAAATTTAAAATTCGTTTTGAGAAACTGTTCAATAGAACACTTTTTTTTTAAGTTAATTTTTGGCACCATTTGTTAAGTTTTTATTTGCTAACAATCAAGGCCTATTTCTTGGCAGGGCTGCCGAGAGGGAGTGGGGCACCGGGACAGTTTGTCCTGGGCGGCAGATATCCAAAGGGCGCCAAATGAAATGTAGGTACTTAAAAAAAAAAAAGATTGTTTGATAAATAAGACCGCCAATCAGAATTGCTGTCCCAGGTGGTATGACAGCTTTTGGCGGCCCTGTTTCTTGGGGTAAAAGATGTTAAAATTTGTTTGTGACAGGGACAGATGCAGCATCTTTTGGTGAGATGTACTAATTTGACATTAGTAATTTCAAAATTAAGTTAAGTGTTGATCTTGGTCTTAGTTGCAAATGACAGCCTATGTCATGCAGCATTCTAGTATGATGTTATCAGATATTATTATCATGCATAATAACATCACATAAGATTGTTGCATACATTTCTATTATGGTGAGAAGTGTCCAAAGATACTTAATATTATATTATTGAATGTAAAGATTATATTAAATAATTGCTAAATACAGAATAAATTTTTAAAAAGCCAATGGTTTTTCAAATATTTTTCAAAACAACTGTTGATACAGTTAATTTACTTAAGAAATGAGCAATTAGTTAATTCTAATTGGTAGTGAATCCTTGGTTAATAAATATAAGACAAATTTAGTGGTTTATTGTATTTATTCCAAAAAATAAATTGCACAATTGTTATCATTTGAAAATGTTATTTAATTGCTCTTTTATCTAATACCAAAATTATGATCACATTGGTGTAAACACATAGTTTTAGTAAAGTAAATGCTTTTATCTAATACCAAAATTATGATCACATTGGTGTAAACACATAGTTTTAGTAAAGTAAATGTTTTTATCTAATACCAAAGTAAAATTCACATTGGTGTAAACACATAGTTTTAGTAAAGTAAATGCTTTTATCTAATACCAAAGTAAAATTCACATTGGTGTAAACACATAGTTTTAGTAAAGTAAATGCTTTTTGTAAAAATTCAACTTGCGTATTTCTAAAATAATAAAGGTTTTTTTGAATCATGCTTTGTTAAAATTGTTTCTTTTTTGTTAATGAAACAAGTTCAATGCTGTTATAAATTTTTAAACACAATATTGTAATAGCTTTATAAACAAACTCTTGATATAATTTTTTTTTTAATTATGTTGTTATAACTTTTTAAACAAAATGTATTTATAAGTCTTTTAACAAAATGTTATACCTTTTTAAACAAAATATTGTTATAACTTTTTAATCAACATGTATTTATAATTTTTAAAATAAAATATTGTTATAACTTTTTAAAGATAATGTTATTATAAATTTTAAAAAAAAATGTTTTTACAACTTTTTCACATAATATTGTTATAACTTTTTAAAAATAATGTTGCTATAACTTTTTAAATATAATATTGTTATAACATTTTAAACAAAATTGTTATAACCTTCTTTACATATTGTTTTTACAACTTATTAAGTAAACTGTATTTATAACTTTTTTAACAAAATAACTTTCTTAACATATTATTATTTAAGTTTTTAAACAAAGTATTTTTATAATTTTTTTAACAAAATATTGTTATAACTTTTTAAACAAATTGTTGTTAAAAAATTTTAAACAAAATGTTGTTACAACTTTTTAGTTATTACAATAATTTGTTTAAAAATTTAGTTTTTGTAAACATCTCAATGTAAAAAGAGTATAAACTATATACTCTATTCATAAATAAAAATAATAAAAAAAATATGTTTATAATTTTTAATTTTTTTTTTTTTGAAACTTCCTGCTTTGATGATTATAATAATATAAATTTATTCTTTACTGCGTGAAAAATTAAAAAAAAATTGATAGATATAGGTTCTATTTATTAATAGTAATAACAATAACAATAAAAATTAAAAAATTTTTGATCTAAGAATAGTGTAAAATCTATATCTATAATATAAGAATAATAAGAATTAAGGTAAAATGCTTTGTTAGGAAATCTCATCCATTATGATTTAAAGTTGATTAAATTTTTTTAGCAAAAGATCTGTGTAGACAGTTCAATGATAAACTGTTCACTAATAAATGTTGTATCGAAGAATCTTAGTGATGCTGTTGCGAATGGATCTGCAATAACTAATTACCACGATGTCAATTTTATTTCTAAAGTTTTAGAGATAATTGTTAGCATGTTTCCTAATGCTACTGGTGCATCAATGCAGGTAGTTGTTTTGTACCATATAAGTGTTGCACAAGTTATTATACAAAATTGGTTTCTTTTTTAAAAAGGTAACTAAATTTTTGTTATCTTATGCATGTTTTTTTTTAGGTTTTTATAGACGTTTTAAAAACAATTGATGTTGTCCTAGAATCAAATGGAACATATATTGCAGAATCACAAATTAAAACATCTTCTTCAACAAGTATTTTGAACACTCTTACAGAGTTTGCGTTAATTTATTCTAAACAACTTAGTAATCCCATTTCTATTGGTAAAAGAAATATTGGATTCTATATTGGTAAAGTAAAAAAAAGTTACCTAATAATTTCAGCGCATCAGTTACCAAACAACAGTGTTGAAATAAGTTTTAACAGCATTGCTGATTTTTCTAATAAAACATATGCAGTCATGAAATTACCTAGTGATGTTTTTAGCAATGAAAATGAAGTTGTTTATTCATATTTCTTTCGCTATGATTCTTTTTTATTAAATGAGGATAATTTATTAAAGCTTGCAGAAAAAAATACTTCCAATAAAAGTTTTCTTCAAAGTACAATCCTATCTGCAACTGTTGCAAATAAAAATGTTTCTAATCTGAGTAATCCAATTATTTTAACATTTAAAAAAATGCATCATCAGGATCTGGGTACCAGCAGTTGTAATTATTGGGATAAAAACTTTGGTAAACGAATTTTTTTTATGTTAACTTATTTGATAAAAAAAATATTTACAATTTTAAATGATTGTAAATGATATATATTGTATTGTTATGCTATTACATGTAACGAAAGTTTGTTGTCTGATACTGGTGCAATTTTTTTTTTTTTTTTTTTTTTTTTTTTAACATCTTCACTTCCAACAAGGCTGCAAGCAACCACTATAAGAGTTGGAAGTTACTGGAAGAGAAAAGACTAAATCTGTAGAGCAAGATAACGATTGACTGATGACTTAAAAGATTGCAAATTATATGAATCAGGAAAGCAAGATGAAGGAAGCGAATTCCAAAGAACTGATGTTCGAGGAAAAAAACTAGAAGAATAAGAGTTTTTGAAGCACTTAGGAACAGTCACAGAAAAAGGATGAGACTTAATTGAATGGCGAGTAACACGAGAATGAATTTTAGTAGATGGCACAAGAGACGCTAGCTCTTTAGAGCAGTGCCCATTATAGTATTTGTAAAAAAGAGAAAGAGAAGCAACATTACGACGATGTGACAAAGGTTGGAGATTGGCTGCCAGAGCAGGTCCAACTATGTTTACAATTCGTTTTTGCACCTTGTCTAAAAGAGAAAGAGCATCATTAGAAGATCCGCCCCAGATGTGGCAACAGTATTCCATACAGGGACGGATTTGAGATTTATAGAGATAGAGAATAGAATCTGGAGTAAGAAAGTGTCGAGCTCGATAAAGAGATGCAACCTTAGCAGATGCTAATTTTGCAATGGATTTGATATACGGTTTAAAAGAAAGATCAGAAGTAAGAGTTAATCCTAGAAGATGAATGGTAGATGACTCATCTAGTACATTACCATTCATAAATATAGGAAGATCTAACTTATTACGATAACGATTGGCCGAATAAAATTGAGTTTTATCTGAATTAAAGTTCACCAGCCACTGTGAGCCCCATGCTGTAGCAGAAGTGAGATCCTTTTCAAGCTCAGATACCCCCTCCAAGCAATCAGAGAGTGTAGGCTTCTTATCATGACAAGAGTAAATGGTAGTGTCGTCAGCGAATAATGCCACCTTAGATGTGAGAATATCTGGAAGATCGTTAATGTAAATTAAAAAGAGTATAGGGCCAAGGATTGAACCTTGAGGAACCCCTGAAGTTACAGGATGTGAAGAAGAGTGTTGTCCATCGAGGACAACTTTTATACTACGATTGGAAAGAAAGGACTCAATAATCTTAAAGACGTTACCAGCTACACCATAAGAAGAAAGCTTATGGAGAAGACCAGCATGCCAAACTTTATCAAAAGCTTTAGAAATGTCAAGTGCGATAGCCTTAACCTCTCCACCTCTATCTAATGCACGGTAAAACCTATCGGTTATTACTGTTAGCACATCAGCTGTAGAACGAGAAGACCGAAATCCATATTGATGATCAGAAAGTAAGTTATTTGATTCAAGATGAGAGATTAAGTGTTTGTTGATTAAAGATTCAAAAACCTTGCTTATGACAGGAAGAAGACTAATGGGACGGTAGTTAGATGAATCAGATCGCTCTCCGGAATTTTTGAAAATAGGGATAACAGATGCTGCTTTCCAGCATGATGGAAAACAAGACTCTGATAAGCACTTGTTAAATAGTTTAGAAAGTATGGATGAAAGCTCCGGAGAACACCTCTGCAAGACTACAACAGGAATGTTGTCAGGACCACAAGCTGTTGAAGAGTCTAAGCAGGAAATTACTTTTGATACAGAAGCTGAAGTGATGCGAATGTCAAGCAAGGGATCAACCTGTTTGACAGGTTGAATTCAGTGATCAAATTTTTAACACAAATGTAGAGCATAAATATTCAGTTAATGGCATAAATGTGCAGCATAAATTTTTAGTGCAACCACATAATTGTGCCGCATAAGTTTTTAGTTAACCAAATAAATATGCAGCATAATTTTTCAGTTAAGCAAATAAATGTTCAGCATAACATAAAATAATCATAAATTATTAAAAGCATTTTTTTTTTTAAGTTTGCTTACATTTCAAAATAATAGTGATTATTTTACAAAATTTTTAAGATCGCATTGAGAGGTATACAATTGTGGAGTTTTATAGATTTATGTTATAAATAATAATTTTTTATAAAAAATATACACCAATTTGCTCTTGAATATTTTTAATAAACATTTTTATTATTTTAGATATATAATGATAGTTTATTCAGTATATATTAGAATTCCATATAATTAAAAAACCTCTAAAACATTTTTTAACTATTTGTTAACTAATCCGACAAAGTCCTAAAATAATCAGCCGTTTAGATACTGAAATAACCGGTTGTTTGTACCAACTTCAAAACTGTAGCACTAATTTTATGTTTTAAATGAGGTCTTTAATGTTGGACTGTACAGTTACACAATTGCAACACTATTTGTATAGTATATAAATTGTTTCAACTTGTGAAAAAACAGTAAGTTTAATACATAGTTTTAAAAACAGTAAGTTTAATACATAGTTAAAGTAAAATTAATAGTCAGAAAACTAAAAACCTTTAAAAACTAAAAAAAATTGCAAAGTAAAAAAATACCTGCTATATTTTTGATAAACATAATTTTAGATTTCATGTTTTATAACAGGTAATTACCGTTATGTCCAATGTATAATTCGTATGAAAAAAACACAATGGTAAATACCGTTATGTTTTTTTCATACTAATTAATTTTTTTTTCATTAATTTCCCTATTTGTTGTTAAATCAGGTTTGAATCCTTTGACCATTCTTTTATGTGCTTTCGCCTAGCACCTCTTCACTCTATCACCTTTCTCTTTGTTCTTTATCGTTCTCCTTCTTCCCATGATTGCACTCTTTTAGATGTTATCTCTGATCAAATTGACTTCTGCGTTTCTCAATCTCTTACTCAGATAGTTAACTTTGTGACTCGTTTTCCTGACAACCCTAATCATTTACCTTCACTCCTTGACTTATGTCTTGTCTCTGACCCTAGCTTATGTTCAGTTTCTCCCTTTTCTCCCTTAGGTGGTTCTGACCATGCAATGATCTCTATAAATCTTTCTTCTCGTACTTCTTTTTTGGGCTCACCTTATCATCGCACCACCTACTACTACCCTAAAGCTGACTGGGATTCCTTTCGTGATTTTCTTCGTGATGGTCCTTGGGCTGATGTCTTTTCTCTCTCAGCTGACAAATGCGCCTCCTAGGTAACCTCCTGGATTCAGGCTGGAATGGAAGCTTTTATTCCTTCGCGTCGGTTTCAAGTCAAGCCTCATTCTACTCCATGGTTTTCTCCTTCTTGTGCGGCTGCTATATCCAATCGTAATCATTTTTTTTATCTTTTTCAAAAGAACAACTCTCTTAAGAACAAAGGGCTATTTATTATTGCAAGAAATCGATGTAAAAAGGTGCTTTCTGATGCTAAACTCCATTATTCTCAGTTCACTAAATCTCGCATCTTATCGCAGAAGTTAGGCTCTAAAGACTTTTGGAAAATCTTCAACAACATTGTTAACAAGGGTAGATCTAACATTCCATCTCTCATTCATGGGACTGATCTTATTACCTCTCCCAAGGATAAGGCAGAACTATTTGCAAAGAACTTTTCTTCTAATTCCACTCTTGAATCTTATGGACATTCTCTTCCTTCCATTCCAGTCAAACAGGTTGACCCATTGTTAGACATTCAAATCACTCCGGCTTCTGTTGCTAAAGTCATATCTCAATTAAACTCGTCTACAGCTTGTGGTCCAGACAACATTCCTGTCACAGTCTTGCAGAATTGTACTCCAGAACTTTCTTCAATTCTCTCTAAACTATTTAACAAGTGTTTGACTGAGTCTTGTTTTCCTGCTTGTTGGAAATTGGCATCTGTGGTTCCAATATTCAAAAACTCTGGAGAAAATTCTGACCCCTCCAATTATCGTCCGATCAGTCTTCTTTCTGTTATTAGCAAGGTCTTTGAGTCTTTGATCAACAAATTCCTCACATCTCATCTTGAGTCAAATAAACTGCTGTCAGACAATCAATACGATTTTCGATCCTCTCGCTTTACGGCCGACTTGCTAACTGCTGTAACTGAAAGATTTTATCGTGCATTAGATGGAGGCGGTGAGGCTAGGGCTATTGCTCTTGACATATCTAAAGCTTTCGACAAAGTTTGGCATGCTGGTCTTCTCCATTGCTTCATATGGTGTTTCTGGGAAAGTTTTTGAGATTATCAAATCATTTCTTTCTAACCGGTTTATTAAAGTCATCCTTGAAGGCCAACACTCTTCTTTATTTCCAGTAACTTCTGGGGTTCCCCAAGGTTCCATCCTTGGCCCTGTTTTGTTTCTTATCTACATAAACGATCTTCCTGACAACCTTTCATCTAAAGTAGCTCTTTTCGCTGATGACTCAACTTTATACTCCTGTCTTGACAAAAAGTCTTCTCTTTACGATCGCCTAGAACAAGCAGCTGATCTTGAATCTGATCTCACTCTAAAAAAACCCAATTGCTTACTGCAAACAACTACCGTAATATGGTCAACATTTCTATGTTAATGAATGGCAATCCTCTTACTGAGTCCTCCTCTTTACGTCTTTTTGGATTATCGCTTACTACTGACCTTTCATGGAAACCATATATACAATCGATTGCTAAATTAGCTTCTGCTAAGGTTGTTTCTCTTTATCGTGCTTGCCATTTCCTTACTTCTGATTCCATTCTCTACCTCTACAAATCTCTTATTCGTCCCTGTATGGACTACTGTTGTCATATTTGGGCTGGTTCTTCTAATGATTCACTTTCTCTTCTTGACAAGGTCCAAAAACGCATTGTAAATGTTGTTGGACCTGGACTATCTGCTAAGCTTGAACCTCTTTCCCATCGTCGTAAAGTTGCATCTCTTTCTCTTTTCTACAGATACTATCATGGTCACTGCTCAAAGGAGTTATCATCTCTAGTTCCATCAACTAAAATTCATTCTCGTTTTACTCGTCATTCAGCTAAGTCTCACTCGTTTACTGTATCTGTCCCTGCATGCTCTAAAAACTTTTATTCATCTAGTTTTTTTCCCCGCACTTCAATCCTTTGGAACTCTCTCCCATCTTCATGTTTTCCTGACTCATACAACCTTCAACTTTTCAAGTCTTCTGTCAACCGTTTCCTTGCTCTATAACTCTGTTCTTTTTTTTTTCCTAGTAACTCCCAACTTAATAGTGGTTGCTTGCAGCCTTGTTGGGAGTGAATGCAAATTAAAAAAAAAAAAAAAAAAAAAAAATTATACATCAAACAGGTAACTACCCATTATAAAACATAAAATCTGGCGTTATGTTAGTGTTTTTTAAGCATTAGGTATGAAAACCTGATATAACTTGTAATTGCCTGTTATGTTTACTAACTTTAATAACTTTTAAAGTAATAAATTTTTTTTTTTTTTTTAACTTTATATAAAAAAAAAAAAAATTTTTAACTCTAAAGGTGAAGGTGCCTATTAATTTTAAAAGTGAAGGTGCCTAGATTTTTTCTTCGCAAAATTATCAGGTGGTTTTAGTAGATTATTGTTAAAAAAAAATTAACATGGGAGCCATCCCTAAATTGAGAGTTTGATAATTTTTTTAATTTTTAATAGTGATAATATTTTTACCATCATAACCTTGTTGTCTTTGATGCTGTAGATCGCTTAAATAGACCCTATGAAGCAGAGGTAATCTTGCATTTTAAAATTATAATGATATTGTATAAGTGTAGGGCTGGCGGAACAGGCAGACCTAAGGGGGCTTCAGCCTCCTCACTTTTAAAAATGTATGGGGGCTTTGGTATTACAGCTCTCTCCCCCTGCCCTTTAACCTTTAAGTCTGTTATTTCAATGTTTAATCTTGATAGTAGCTAATGATGCCAAATCAACAAAAAACCACTGCAAAATTAATATTATTTTAAAATAATAACAGTTATATGTTAACAGTTGTGTTACCATTTAACAACATTTTTTTTTACAGGGTTAAGAAAATATTGAAGCGAATAAAATTAGTCTTCTGAAATTTGAAAAATATTTTTAGCACCTTATCCCCTTATTATTTCTTTTTGCCTCCCCTTTATTAATGTATTTTTTCTGTTTAATTTTTAAATCAAATTTTGATATTAAATTAACAATGCCAAGAAAAATATACTTTTTATGAATTTAAATCCAAATATTAGCTACAAATATTTTTAATAGTTTAATATACTATTATAGTTGTCTAAAAATTTCTCATATCTCCAACATAAATTTAAAAAATAGGAAAAAAAGAGAATAAAAGAACATTTATGAGGAAATCATAATAGTTTATATATATACAAGTTCTTTATCTTAACCAACTGTTATCCAATTCATAACCTTTATGTTCTCATCAAGCTGTATGTTGATGCAGGACTTTTTAAAGTCATCAACCCATGTCTTTTTGATGAGAGCCCGGACAGCCTGGTGTTAGATGTTATACCTCCACTAGAGATGCATCTCTATGAGCATATTATCACATGTGTCGAGAGTTCTATTTTCAAATAAGACTTTAACTAAGTTCTTAGAAGAAAAACCTGTTACTCAGTATGGCTACAATGGTGGAGAACTAGATGGAACTAATTGTCAAAAAGTTCTAAGGTCATTAGATGAGATGATAACTGTAGCACCACTGAAATACTACGAGTGTATGAACACACTAGGAAAATTTAAAGCATGTAAATATTAATAAAACATTATTAGCATACTTACAGATCTTAATAAGATAAACGATTTTATTTGTAGCAACAGAAAGTTGTTTTTGAATGACATTAGATCCTTTTTATGGTTGTTTTTGAATGACATAAGATCCTTCTTATGGTTAGAAAATCAGAGCGTTCATCAACTACATGGACTATATGAACAATCATGTTAAAGAAAGTTATAAAATAGTATGTCACTTGGATGGAAGTACCTTATCATTAAATATCACCATCTGATGTCTCTTGGTCTGACATCAGAACAAGCCTTAAAAGCTGTTCACAAGAACATTATTAAGACTATTAAGAGTCTATTAAGAGACTATTTGAAAATAGAACTCTTGACATGTGTGATAATATGCTCATAGAGATGCAACTCTGGTGGAGGTATAACATCCAACACCAGGCTGTCCGGGCTCTCATCAAAATGACATGGGTTGATGACATTTAAAAAGTCCTGCATCAACTTGTGTGGTTTTCCAGCTTCAACAATTAATTGATACTAATGAGATAAACTACCAAAGGTTCTAAATTCTCCTAATTTGCCCTTTACACTAATACAATAACCACATTCATATTTCCTACTATAGGCAGATAATCCTAGCATGATATTGATAAGCTTAAGATCTGATGCAAGCAAGTACTTCTATTCATGCAGTTTGAGAAGGTTGACAGTTTAGGCTAAATTGTAGCTGCTTTCTTCAACATGACAGACAATCACCAATAAAATAACTTTGTTTTTCAATCAGAAAAACTTGATCCTCAAGTTTTTCTGATTGAAAAACATTGAAGTAGCAAATCTTCCTCTTTGCCAGGAGATTTCTGCACTTTTAACATTTTTCCCTTACTGTAAAAATTTTTTTATATTTTGTATTTAAGAAACTAAAACTATTATTACAAAAAGTGACAAATTTAAAATGACAAAAAAAGGCAAAAAAATATAAATACCTCTTTTTTATATATTGCAGTCGTGCACTTATTAAGCTCTCTGTAGTGCCAAAGAAAACAAAGATTCGGAACATAATTAGTTACCAATAAAAATAACAAAAAAACACTTTCAATCTAAACCTATCTGGGTGCAGTCTATATTATATTAAAGTTATTCTTTAAAATTCTATTCTTTCAAAGAAAAAACAAACAAAAAATGAATGTTAAAATATTCAAGAAATATTCTGAAAAATTTTAATATATGTTCTATTTAAAAAACTCTACCCTAAATATTAATTATTTTTTAACAACTATTATGAGTAATTCCTTGTTATTTTCCTCACTAGAATCTTTTACTCTATAGATACGCTCACCAACTTTACTTCTGAAACTGTATGAACCGAGCACCATATTTACTCAATATTGTCAAATGACAATATTGAGTAAGTACTTAATGTTAAGTAAATAACACTTAGTCAAATTAAAAGAACTGATGCATTCATGATTATAAATGCATTCATGTCCCCTATTAATCATTCTGTTTTGTCTGGAAAAAAGATAATTCTGAATATTTGTTGTCGATGATTCACTTCACCATAACATTATGGTGAAGTGAATCATCAAATAACATTACATATGTGGTTGCTAACTTTAATATCAAGACACTTTAATACCAGCAAGACAGATGACAGTATTTTCTTGTCAATTTACTTGATGCAGAATTTGCAGGCTCATTCCTAGAATACCATATCAGGGCTTGTTGATAGTTCCTTCTATAGCAAGTTTTTTGTTGCATTTTTTTAATCAATAACTAGTTCTTTTTTTTGTTTCCTTTTAACCTCAGTTTGATCCAGATTAATGTATACTTTTTGAAAATTACTCAATGTCTTGAGCTTTTTAGCTCAAAAAGCTAAATTGATTGCACAAAATTGTGCAAAATAACTCCACACTTGTGTCTAGGAGTGATAGCTACACACCGGTGTGGAGGAAAACTCCACACTTTCCGCTAGTGTGTAGTGCATCATTTAATAACTTTAATATCAAGACACTTTAATACCAGCAAGACAGATGACAGTATTTTCTTGTCAATTTACTTGATGCAGAATTTGCAGGCTCATTCCTAGAATACCATATCAGGGCTTGTTGATAGTTCCTTCTATAGCAAGTTTTTTGTTGCATTTTTTTTATCAATAACTAGTTCTTTTTTTTGTTTCCTTTTAACCTCAGTTTGATCCAGATTAATGTATACTTTTTGAAAATTACTCAATGTCTTGAGCTTTTTAGCTCAAAAAGCTAAATTGATTGCACAAAATTGTGCAAAATAACTCCACACTTGTGTCTAGAAGTGATAGCTACACACCGGTGTGGAGGAAAACTCCACACTTTCCGCTAGTGTGTAGTGCATCATTCCTTGGTTTGAAATGATAAACTTTATTGATTATATTTTTATTTACGATTATTTTTCTGAATAGATCATTAATCAATTTGGAATCGCATTTTTCATGGATTTAAGTATCAATCTCCTTTCTTCTTTGTGATATTCCAAAGACGAAAACATAACCTCTCACTTTCCAATATCCTTATTTAAGGTGACTTATGGCTTGAAACTCTGATTTAAACTAATTCTTTCTTAGCAATTGAGGTCCAGTTTTTCAAGTAACTTTTAGTTTTTTTTTCTTTATCTAAAACTGCAAGACGATTATTGTTTATATATATATATATATATATATATATATATATATATGTATATATGTATATATATATATATATATATATATATATATATATATATATATATATATATATATATATATATATATATATATATATATATATATATATATATATATATATATATATATATATATATATATATATATATATATATATATATATATATATATATATATATATATATATATAATTCGGTTTCGGCCGAAATTTCGTTTTCAGTACTTTTTATAAATTCAGTAAAAAGAAAAATTTTGGTTAAAATACATACCGAAAACCGAAAAGTTTGTAAGATTTGAATTTTTATCTAGTTTAAAAAAACAGTTATTTTTGAGAATTTTCACAAAATACCTCGAAAAAATCTTGTATTGCAGAGAAAATCTAATTAAGATATTTAACTTTCGCAATTAACTTATATCGTTATCTTTTGTATTAAATTTCAATTTGTAATACGCATTTAATCATCTAACATAATAGGAGTATAAAAAAAAACAAATGTAAAATTGTATTTTTAAATAAATTTTTCTAATGAAATTAATTTCGACTAGCCGAAATATCGGTATCGGTTTTAGTAAAATATTTGCCGAAGTTTCGGCATCGAACTAGATTCTAGAACTAAAGTACCCAAAATTTCGGTTAATTTCGGTTTCAGCTTTTTTAAAAAAATGTGTGTTAAAACAAATTTTTTAATATAAATTTTTTGCATATTAGTAAATTCATTGAAAAAATGTTTTTATATGTAACATATAATTACATATATAACTATATTGTGGCTGGATAGCTCATTTGGTTAGAGCGTCGAACATAAAAGGCCGGATGAATAAAAATGAGCAATTGCTTTTACTCATTGGTCAGCTTATTACGTGAATAAAAACTTTAGTAGTTTAGCTCAAACTTTGTTCAAGTAAAGTTAAGCAATTTACTCAGTAATTGTTCAGTTTCACGTGACTAAAAACTCATCCGAATTGTTTAAGCTTTTATTCACGTAAAGCTGACCAATTACTGAGTAAAAGCAATTGCTCGTTTTTATTCACCCGGCCTATTTAAACCCGGACATTTGTAAGATATGAGTTCAAATCCTGCCACTGCCAACTCAGCGCTTGAGTGTAGTATTTCGGTACGCAAAAATGTTGGTCAATAACTGACGCTACTTTGGATTAGTCTTAATGACTATTTGCGGCTGTTCCTAAGATAAGCCAACAACATCTTCGGATATAAGAACATTGTATAAAAAAACATAGCATAAAAATTCAAATAAAATTAAAATAAAAAGTTAAAATTAAAAAAAAAAATTAAAATTATATATATATGTTTTTTATATCTATATTCAGTTTTAGCTTTGAACTAAAAGCTAAAACTATTCTTTTAAACAAAACAAACAAACATGGAATATTAAAATAATCAAATAAAACCTAAAAATATTTACATTACATTGCTATAAAATATGTATTAAACTATAATACCATATTATAATCTAATATTAATATTATATCGTATTATAAATATAAACTTTTAAAACACATGTGTTGTTATAACTTTTATCAGTTTTATAATATATTTTATAAACAATGCAAATAGTAAAAAATCAAATTCGAAGCAAAGGCTTTGTAAAAAAAACTAAGAAAAAAAAATACACACACACACACATATATATATATATATATATATATATATATATATATATATATATATATATATATATATATATATAT
The DNA here is from genome assembly GCF_022113875.1 of Hydra vulgaris. NCBI lineage: Eukaryota > Metazoa > Cnidaria > Hydrozoa > Anthoathecata > Hydridae > Hydra > Hydra vulgaris. The sequence continues at coordinate 64,586,531 of NC_061157.1, forward strand.
ATATATATATATATATATGTGTGTACAGTGTTGTCATATTATTATTCATCTTTGTTAATTTTATGTTTGTATAAAAAATAGATTAATAAAGATATATAATTTGACAACATTATTTAATAAAATTAAATGGAAACCAATCAATTATGTTAGCAACAATCCATATTAAAAGTCTTAGCCTCTGTAACCATTAATATACTAATAATACATATACTAATAAACAGTGTTAATATAAAAATTGTTTGTGCGCCACTACTGTTTATAGAAAAGTCTTAAACATATAACACAATTTGCAAAAAATCCCGCTTAGGGTATAACATAACGGTAAAACAATATCTACAATAACGACAAAAGAACATGTAAAATAATTTTAGGTAATAAAAAAGACATTTTTTACTAACATAACGATAAACATAACGCTAAATTTTTCACTAACCGTTATGTAACCGTTATGTTAGCGTTATATTTTTAACAGTGTTCCAATACTATTAGTATTGGAACACTGTTTTATTAGATAAATAATACAATAATTAGATAATGCTCTGAGGAATTTTTGGTGTTTCTCTACGACCGCTGATTATTTCAGTGCACCAAGTAATGGAATAATCAAAAAATTCGCTAGAAGTAATATGAAAAAAGGTTCAAAAAAATATTCTTTGGTTAATTTCAATGTTATAATAAGTGCATTCTACAGTTTTATAAACAATATATCAAAATACTTTATCGATTTTTTTTTAATTTAATGATTTTGAAGTAAATTCTTAAAAATGGTTATTTCAGCACTAACTTTTCCTAACACACCTTTTTTTACTTATTTTTTAAGAAACTGAATTTCAAAATGTTTATGGAAAGTGGTTAACAAATGGTTGCTATGAATATAGAGATGGAGTTAATACAGATGATTATTTTTCATGTGCTTGCAATCATCTCACCAACTTTGCTCTTGCGCTCGATGTTAACCAAAAGTTTGATAATCCATTAGCTTTAGCAATAGTTACATATATTGGTTGTGGAATTTCATTGGTTGGACTATTTCTTACTTTGCTTACATTTGCTTTGTTTCGGTAGAAATTTTTAAAACAATACTGAAATATATTTTTGCACATTGAAATTTTCTAATTTTAAAATATTTTGCTTTTTTTTATCTTTTTAGTAAACTTCGACAAAAGCTTCCTCAAAAAATTTTGATATGTTTTTGTGTCTCTTTAATGGGTTTTCTACTTGTGTTTTTGGTTGGAGCGGAAAAAGCATCACCTAGACTCGGTTGTCAAATTATTTCGGCATTAATACATTATTTCATATTATCAACATTTTGTTGGATGTTGGTCGAAGCTTTTAACTTGTATCGTTCGTTTATTGTTATTTTCAAGAAAAGTAATGACTCGAGTGTTTTTAGAAACGCCAACTTTTTTGCATGGGGTAATTTTATTTTTTTAAATATATTTTATTTTTCCATGAAAAACCCTCTTGAGAAAATCATGAAACATTTTTTGACCTCATGTCATATTTCTTTTAGTTCTTTTCGCATCATTTTTTTTTATTCCTGATTTTTTAATTTGCTTCCTATTGCATTTTTTCTTTTCATCCTAATGCATGTTTATTTTTGCGTTTCTACCTATATCTTGGCTCGTCTCTTACGCTACATATCTACGCAATAAATACTTAACGTGCTCAATGATTACAAACATGCTTAACGTGCTCAATGATTACAAACATGCTTAACGTGCTCAATGATTACAAACATACTTAACGTGCTCAATGATTACAAACATACTTAACGTGCTCAATGATTACAAACATACTTAACGTGCTCAATGATTACAAACATGCTTAACGTGCTCAATGATTACAAACATACTTAACGTGCTCAATGATTACAAACATGCTTAACGTGCTCAATGATTACAAACATGCTTAACGTGCTCAATGATTACAAACATGCTTAACGTGCTCAATGATTACAAACATGCTTAACGTGCTCAATGATTACAAACATACTTAACGTGCTCAATGATTACAAACATAACGTGCTCAATGATTACAAACATACTTTAACGTGCTCAATGATTACAAACATGCTTAACGTGCTCAATGATTACAAACATGCTTAACGTGCTCAATGATTACAAACATGCTTAACGTGCTCAATGATTACAAACTTGGTACCTATATAATAATCATTAGAGACACACCTGATATCTATAAAAACAGGTAAAGCATCTAATTTCGTAAAACGAAAATATTTTTAATTTATAATGCCATAATATGAAAAAAAATTTCGTAAAACGAAAATATTTTTATTTTATAATGCCATTAATATAAAAAATGCCAAATAAAATACAATAACTCGTGTTCTTTTTTGTAGGAGTTCCTGGTGTTATTGTTATTATCACTGGAGTTTTGAAACCAGATCAACTGGGTAATAATAAAGTGTGAGTTAAAATTTTTCTATTCTTTTTTTCGAGGATACTTCATTAAGAAATCATGATAAAAGTAAACTGCTCTATTAGAATAATGCAATTTCTAAAAAATATAAAAATTAAATCATTTAGATGCGTAGTTCAGGGGTATCCTTTTTATTTTGCTGTTCTTCTTCCTGTTTGTTTAATTTTGTTGGTGAACTTCATTGTGTTGATATCTACAATGTTCAGTTTGTCAAAAAGAGTCGTTACTACAAATAAAATTCCAGAAAAGTATTATTATTTGACACAAGCAAGAATTGGATTTATGTGTTCTACTCTTCTTGGTTCATCGTGGTTATTTGGTGTTTTAGCCGTTGGAGATTTATCAACAGTCTTTCAGTGGCTGTTTTGCATTTCAACCTCGTTACAAGGATTTTTTATATTTGTGTTTTATATGTTGAGAAATAATGAAGTATTTGTTGAGTGGCGCCATTTTTTCCTACGCTTTTGGGAATACGATACTTCGTTATCCAATGCGCAGTCAATCAATGGTCAGAGTCAAGTGCAAAGTGACGGATCTTTATCTTCAAATATCCAATTGAATCAAATACAATAGTAAACAGATAATATCTTCTATTTAGTTGGTTACTTTAAAATTTTGTTAAACAATTCGGTTAGTTTTATGCTATTATTTTTTCCAGTATCAAATTCAAATTTTAGTGCTTGAATTCAATTATAGTCGTATATTTTCTGCTCAAATCTTAAAATCGTTAAGTATAAAAAATCGCTCATAAAATATTTGTAATAAACTTAGCAAATATTTATACTATTTTTTTATACTTAAATTTATTTTTTTCGAAGCGAAACAACACATCCTCGCGTAAGTATTTATCCCTTCTCTTTCCATTTCCGTAAATAAACGGACAAGTGTCAACTCACCTTAATAATATTTTATTATTAGCTATAAAAGTTAACGATTCATATATAGCTATTAATTAGACTAGCAATTTAAGTAGTAAATAATAGAAAATGTTTTATGCGCTTAAAAAAATGTTTTATACGTTTAAATTATGTCATGAAAAATCAGTTTGAAACAATACAACTAAGTAAAGTACAACTACTTATTTTCAAAATTCCAAAAAGTCATGAGCAATTTTATTTCATATAAATAATATTAAAACACACTTTATTTAAACCTGGTCTCTAAGAGTTGTTAGTAAAGTTGTAGAAAGAATTTTTTTTTTGTGCAACAATTATGTTGCAGAAGTTGATTCCGTTTCATTACCTAAGTTGTTTTAAAAAAACTAAAGATAAGTAAAGGTTTTACTGTAACATTTTTCATAAAAAAAAAAGTTGTTTTTATTATTATTCAATATCAAAATCATCTTTCATTTTAGTGTATAGTTTTCAAAGAGTTTTAGCGCCCCTGTCAACAAATCTGTGTAATTCAGATACTTTTAACATGATTATTCAAAACAAGTTTTCTCGTCAGACTTACCAAACTTCTCGGGCCAAAGTCAGACGAAATATCTTTCTAAACAACCACCTGAGTTGAATTTTACCTTTTTATTTTTTATGTTGTTCTTCGATAAGTCTTTATGTGTCACATAGAGAGATGAAAAAATATATATAATATATTAATATATATATATATTTCAAAAGTTTGTTATATAACTTTTTGTCATAGTTAACTAATGTTGTTAATTATATTATATAATAATGTTGATTGAATTATTTGTTGCTTTTTATGCTTGAGTATGCTATGAGTATGCTATTTATGACAGCGATTAGCAGTTGGTTTCTCTGATTAATAATTGTTGTTTCAAATTTTTAATTGTTTTTGGCATAACAACCATAAGGTGGAGTAAAAATAACTTTTTAAATCCAATTATTCTCTCTGATTTCTATATTAGTTATAAAAAATTAAAAAATTCGACTTAGATGGGCAAAATTGAATATGAATTATAATCTGCAGCAATTTTTGGCGAAATTTTACATAAATTTTAAGAATTTTCCGTATTTGAAATTTTTATATTACAAAGAATGGTTTGTAGTATCCTTCTTTTTGAATAAATTAAGTCTATCAACAGGATATTTAAAGGAGTTTTAGAATTGAATTGGTGCGTTTACTACACAATATTACCATTCATAGAGCAGTAGTTGTATTAGGAAAAAAAATTGCAGATGGACACGTTTCATACCATTTCTTTTCATCTCGCAATAAGTTGAAGCAGAAACTACTATCACCTTTAAAAATCTTCATGCAACATTCTACAGCTTGCGTGTGTCAAAACTTTTTCGCGAGATTAGTTAGTTGAATTTGGCTCTTGTTGTATTAGTCAGCTGCATTGTTAATGGTGGCTCTATCTCCTGTGAACTCCTCTAATCAATCCACTCCCATTTTTTGCTAAAAAATTGTGAGTAGGAACTTTGATTACTTGTTTGATAAACTTTGAATCTTTTTTCTTCTCTATAGAGAAGATATTAAATAAGCAGTCAATATTTAATATCAAATAAGTAGTCAAATATTCGTAAGCAGTCAAATATCAATATCAAGCAAGCGTTCATTAATCTAAGCTAGATCTAGCTTTTTACACGCCTAACACGTAAATTTCTCATATGTGACATCTTATTTGATATTATTTCAAGAAGGATAATTTCTTGATGACCAAAAAATGCATTTGATTAAATAACATTGTACGTAACCCTTGTAATGCAGCAATGCAAAACTTTTTTTTAACTTAAAAAAAAAATTTACAAAAAGAAAATTGTTTTTTAATAAATTAAAAAAAAATTACCTATTGAAGAGGGCGTTGAAGTTTTAAACCAATCGATCTAAAGTTTAGTTCACTTAAGGTGGTCCTATACTAATAAAACCAAAATTTTAAAAATGCATTCATATTTTATGATTTTCATATAAGAAATAGTATTTTGAATTTAAAGCACAGTAAAGAAAAAAAAAATTAAAAAAATTTTATTTTGGTCAAAATTTTGGGTCCATGGACCCTAAATATGGACTACGCGCTGCGATAAGCAGCCTGTAAACTAATAATGGTATGATCATGAAATTTTCACAGCTTTTTAATATCAGATGATTACACTCACCCTGCCAAAATCAAACAATTTAACAAACTATTGAAGCTTTTGTAAGAAAACCAGTTTAAGGCCTAAAAAAAGCCCCGAAAAGGCTTAGAACCTAGACCTAATTTTTAGAACCAGTTAACTAACATTAATTCTTTTGGTAAGGTGAATGTGCATATATATAATAAACAACTCCTGAAAATTTCAACAGAATCAAACAAACCAATCTCAAGATATTTATCGCAGCGTGCAAAAAACTCATATATTGAGAAAAACAATAATAAAGATTTTTAATATAAAAAAAAAAAAATTAATATATAAAAAGGTCAAAAAATTATTGAAAACAAAACGACTTGAGCATTACTAAAAACACAGAAAAAAGAAAAATGTGAAAATTCTAATAATTGAAAAAAATTTAACCAAAATAGAATTATTCAATCAATGAAAAAAAGCTTGAATATAAAAAGATAACAAACAATAACTACGTTAAAAAATACAATAACTGCCTTAACGTAAATTTAATTAAAAAAGTAACAAAAAACTATTATCTAAAAAACTCCTGCTTCATAAGATACACCTTCACTTTCATTTACTATATCTGTAAAACCTTTTCGCTCTGCACGAAGCAGCTTTCTTTTTTGTTTTATTGTGTTAAGCAACTTTTTTTCCATCATCTTTATTCTTTCTTGGTCTATTTTGGTTTAGTACTGAGGCAAATGTACCTGGTGTAACATTTAAATACTCAAATATGTTTAATATACCTTTTGACTATAGATTTCATAAAACAATCTACAATTCCAGAAACTTCCATAGATTTAACAGAACCTTCGTGATTATTTAAGCAATCATGGGTTTCCAAAAAATTTTCATAAAGTTTTGGATCACTATCTTTTTTTAATTCCCATGATGTACAGGCATTGCATATTTTTGAAATAACTCATTAGTCAACACATTTCTCTGAGTCACTAGCAATAACAGTAACAACACCATTAAGTGAGGAATGACCCCTTTTTTGACAAGTTCCATTACAGGAAACAACAACATCAGCTATTACATTAATATCAAAATTAATATCATTGTTAAGAAATTAATTTCAAAATTCATTTGCTGCATTTTTCATTTTCACATCAGCTACAATTTAATATATGATTTGAATTTTATCTTGAACATCATTAAATGCTTTTATGTTCATTGGAGGAGGTAAGTTCATGAAACCACAAAATTTTTCCAAACCAGAATGACTTTTTCCTATCTCTCTTATTGCAACAAAAAATCTACAATTTATTTCAAATAGTGACATTCCTGGACCTTGCTTTTCAATCTCTTTGCTAGAATAAAAAGACTGTTTCCAATCGCATGAAGGTGTTGCACAAGAAATGTTTAAAAACAATGCCAAGCCTTTCTTTTTTGATAAATCAGTTGAGATTTTAATTGAATTGTTATGGCATTAAGAACAATGTCCAATCAAAGTAACAATTGATTTTAAAATGTCTGTGTCAATAAGTATAAAGCATGAAGGCAATTTATTTGAATCATTAATTTTTGCATTACTATTTTTACTGCTATGTGATAACTTTTTTGAAGATGTTGATGTCAAGATTTTTGATTGAGTTAAGTTAGTGATTTCCGATTGAGAAGTTAAATTAATGCTAATTGTTAATGCTGAGAAAAATTGATTTCCTTTAAAGTATTTTTTTTTTTGAAAATCCTGTTACCACCTGCTTTCCTTCTTAAACTTGAATCACATTTAATTTTTCCCAAATTAAAAACAAGCACAGAGCAAATAAAGTATAACACGAGGCTGATAGTTTTTCTATAAGTAATATATGTAAACATAGTAATTGTACTTAAAGGTCATGGCTTATTTAGAAAAATAAACATGAAACAGCTACTGGCACCAGTGTCAAAAACTTATAGTAAATGGCGCAACACTCTAAAACACCTATTTTATAATATAAACAACCCGTTGCTAAGGCCGTTGCTAAGAAAATTATTTAACTTCACTATGAAACTTGCTATTTTAAAGCATTTTTAAATTTACTCACTATGATGATCTATATATATTTGGAATAAAGAGTGTTTGGGCTTCAAGAATATGACATTTTTGAAAAATCGATTTTTTTGATTTTTTTTAGTATAGGACCACCTTAATATTTAACAAAATAGATAAAATTTAACTCCATCAGTCCCGGAATTATACGCTATATTCCGTGAGACAATATTTCCAAATCAAATCCTTTAAATCTTTGTGATGACTAAAATAATAGGGAAATTTCTGTCAAACTTGGCACGTTTTTAACTAAAACATTATTCTGAAAAACAAATATTGAAAAATTTATATATCCGTTCAGTAATACAACGCATGATTCAATACAATACCATCAGTAGGCTTAAAAAACTTGCTTTTTGGTTAAAAATCCTAAATTAAATTGAAACATATATTACAAACAATTAAACCTCGTTTTAAAAATTAATCTAGCGAACGTTAAACTAATTTATGGCGAATAAATTTTTTTATGGCGAAAAAGTTTTTATTATTAAAACTGTAAAAAAGAAGTAAATTTCTGATAAATACCATAAGATTTGCCGTTATCAAAATATAACATTCAATTATATAGGTTGTAAAATATATATATATATTGTAACATATATATTGTAAATATGTATATAATAGTAATATGTAAAATAATAGATTTAATCCATTCTTACAAACAAAACAAGCTACAATGAATAATCAAATTTAGTGTTATAAGCTATTATAAGCTTTAAAAAAAGTCTCTGGGTGAAGTCCAGGGCTTCCCAGAGTATAGCCCGTATTCGGAACAAAACTTTCTGAAAAAAGAAAAAAACAATTCCAGGCTAAAGAATAATTTGTTAAATTGGAGGGGTAAGCAATAAAATTAACTAAGTTTGTTTTAAAAACTATTTTTTCAAATCTAGAGACAAAAAATCACAGAAAATCTAGTTTACAACGTTCATATGCAAACATATATGTTTGTAAATACATATATTTTTTTCGGATTGGGCTACAGTCAAAAATCTGAAAACCAACGGATACCAGGAAAGTTTTTTTTAAATCAAACAGGCTTTAGGAAGAATTTTAAAGGAAGACAAACCTCAAAAAGTATTTAGTTTATGTATTTTTAAATGTCACAGACTTTATTCCAATTTTTAATATACTAAATCTTTGATTATTTCTCATGACATAACTTATGGAATAAATATATAAAAAAGGCTTACCTTATCATTACTGCCATTTATCTCTAATTGTTGCATAATAATCAAAGATTGCTGGATGAATCCAAAAGTCAGATAAAAAAAATGGAAAAAAGGAAATAGTAATAGTTACAAGGTTGCTGGCAAAGTTATTATACTTGGTGTCTTTCAATCTCTTTTCCCACGAAATATATGATTTATTAAAGAGAAATTAAATTTTATTTAAAATTAATCATGAATTAATAAGTTAAAATAATAAATTAATAAAGAAATTATATACTATTAAATAGTTTCACTAAAAAATAACTTCTCTGTGGTTTTGTTATAGTTAGATATATACAGGGTGGCCACACTTTTTTGGCGGGAAAAATAGGATAATTTAGGAAATTTTACAAGGTTTTTAAGGAGAAATTTCCTTAAAACCTGAGGATTAAAAAAAAAAAAAAAAGTCTTTGGAGATTTTAGGAGAATATCAAAGATAAAGTGACACTTAAATATTTTCTAATTATTTAAAAGCTTTAAGAATGCCTGGCTAAGATAAATAAGATAAAATTTAAAATAATCTAACATTTCTACACATACAAAAATATTAATTTTAAGAAAATCGCTTTCATACTTGCATTAGAAATTTGACAAATTTAACATTGCACTAAATAGATGAGTTTACAACTAAGTAACAAACAATAAATAACGAAAATCATTAAAACAAACAGCAGATTTCAAAAACCAAACTTCATATTTCATATTATTCAGTCATAAAAAGAAATAATCAAATTAGAAATATAATCATCTCAGCTCTCCTGGTAATAAGTACTTTTTTTGGAGATGTAATATTTTCTAGTAAATCCTACTTTTCAGTAGCATCCCTCCTTAGCGCATAGGATTTTAGAATTGTTGACTTTCTATCAATGATTTCTGCTTTTCCACTTGCAATGCGTACTCATCTGCACCATATCTGAGCTGAAGTATGGTACCTTCAAAGGGGTGAATTTGTTCATTAAAACTAGTAATCTCTTAATTTTTCAGTTTAGTATCACGGTCAGTTTTTAAGATCTTTAGGGACTTTTCTTTCTGACTGGTAAAGTATAGTCTTCGTGCATCCTTGACATGTCCCATAAGTTTAGTTGTCAAAGCTAATTGGAATGATTTTATATTTTCACTGCACATGTGGTCATCTACAATTCTCTGCACAACAAGAGTATCAGTAAGAATATTATTATCCAGAAGTTTGACATTTATGCTAAATCCTATTTGTGCTTAGCCAAGGAAAATATTAGTAAAAGTTGGTAACTTTTCATTAAACCCTTGAATCTTGAAGTATTTGTATATTTAACCAAAAAAGAATCAAATCTATCACTTTCTTTTTTGAACCTAAGAAACTTTCTCCTGGTTCATATTCACAACAGTAGTTTAAAATTGTGAATACTGCAATTTGGTTTGATCAGCAGCTGAAGATACCTTTTTATAAGCAACTAATTTCAGCAACAACTTGTCAAAATAAAGTTCACACATCCCATGAGATTCCACCAGGTACAAAGGAGATAAACACATTAAGTCTCTGGTAAAATATGAGTTTATCGTTTATATGGTTAAGAGCACTTTTTTCAACCATATATTTGAACATTGTAATTAAAAATTGTTGAACTTTTGTTTTAAATTACACATTTTTGCATCTGTAACTTTTTTTCTATATTTCAGTTGTTGCAAATCATACTTTATTCCAAACCCAAGATCAATAGTTCTGACCAGTACTTGAATTTTGATATCACTGATATCAACTTTTAATAATTTAAAAGTTGTGGATGTTTCAAACAAAACTTCTTTTCTGATAAACTTTGATAAAAATAGTCTCAGTAAGTTTACAAATGTTTCCAAAAGAAAAGGTGTTATTAGATTGTCGGTTTGGAAAACTAACAAGGAAGAACTTAACAATTTTGCAATTTCTTTAAGAAACTGCAACTTTATAGGGACTAATATATCTTTATAGCATGAAGAAAGATATTCACAAATGGTATTTTACCCAGACTTAGATTGACCAGGTTGCTTGCTTTTCAGTAAATTTTTCCAAAGGTCAATAATTACAATTTTCTTGGGCCATATTTTTATAGCTCTCTCTGCTACTTTCTAATTTTCAATCCAACGATGGCTACAGAACTGGAGAGCAACAGATATAACCTTAAAATATAAAGCAATATCTAGATCTTAACTAAATAATTCGGAATATATTTTGAAAAAAATATTAAACAATGCAGAATTTATTATATATATTCAGCATTAAGCTGGTGGTTTTCTCAATTTTGTAATGCGCGATGATTAAAAAAGTTTAAAAAACAAATATGTTACAAAGTTATATTTTTATAAACCAAACATAATACATAACCAAAAATGAAACATAACCAAAAACATAAGACATAACCAAAAATAAATTTTTTTATAACTATTTTCTTTTAACCGCTCTAAAAATTTAACATTATATTTGACCATGGAAGTTTAAAACAGATGGAAGTTCAACCGCATTGAAATTCTTTGGGACTATGCTTGTAACCTTATGTTTCGAAAACAATAAGAAAACGACATCAAGACTGTACTTAAACGCCTAATCTTTTTATACGTTGACGCAAATAGGTACGTTTATAATAATTTAAAAATGTAGTATTTTGAAGGTTCGCCAATAATATTCAAGATAAACAATAAAAATGGTGCAACGAAACGGCAAACAACAACTTTTTTATAAACTTCATATTATATAAATGGAGTACTATATGAATGAATGGGATTATTATATACAGCTAATGAAACTTTAAATTTTAGTAATTTAGAAAACAATTTTTTTGATTTTTTAAAAAATTGTTTTGTCTTTTTAATCAAATGTCGTGTTATGACTTGAAGCAAGAAAAGAAGCTTAAACTAACATATGCTTTTAAAATCAAGTGGTTCTATTTATTTACCGAGTTTTGATAAACCTTTTGCTGCATAATTGCAATTACTAATGGTTAAAAGTTTGCAGCATATCCCTAAAATAATTCATTTTTTGATGTTTGAATAAAAACCATTTCAGTGAATTTTGCTGTTTTTTTGTCCAGTGAAACTTGTTTTTTTTTATTGTCGGTTTCAAGAATACTCCCGAGACGACTTGAAATTGCTTTGATGTTTGCGACTCGATGAACTTCCATCTGTTTTATACTTCCATATTTAATTGATATTTTCTGTTTTGAAAATAAAAATCTATTTTAGGTCAACTTAATTAAAATAAAATTTTAATAAAAATAATTTTGATATTCAGAACTTACAAAGAAAAAGCTTGAATTCTTTTAGAAGGTACAAGATAAATTGTGAACTGCGAACCGCAATCTGCGAACTGGTACAATGCGAACTTTTTTGCGAACCATCGTTCTATTGGTTGTTAATGATGTAGTATTTTATTTATCGTTTACCGTTAAATAGTTATTTTAGCCGTATATTTTAAGGACCTTTAAGCGAAAAAATTAATTAAAAAAAAAAATAAAAGTAAATTAAGTGAAATTAGACAAATACAATATGAAAAAAAAAAAAAATATTTTTTATTTTAATTATTTGATAGACTGCATTTTTGCAGCTCGCATTTTACTGACAACCCTTTTAGTATATAATATTTTGAATTATTATTATACAAAAATATTAAATACATTTGAGTAATTTATTTTCCTAACTCTAAGTCTGAACCATTTCATAAATTTTTTGTTGATTGGCTGATAATAGTTTAGACATTTTATTCAGGACAAATACATTAGGAAAATTTACGAGTATTTGAGAAAATCAACTATACTTTAGAAAAAATTAAGCCCTCTAAGGAGGTTCTTTTAAACATTAGGATCATTTAGGTTTTTTTAGGAGGCGTGGCCACCCTGTATATAGAATGGTAGATAAATATTTTTTTTTTACATTTAATAAATAAAAATAAACTTTCACAAGTTTTTGATGAACAATATAACAAATATAAAACAAGGTATTTGTAAGAAAATCTAACGATCTTGTCGTCAGAACTTTAAATAAGTTCAAACAAGCATTTAACAAAAGTAACAACAAAAAAGTAAAAGTTTCCAAAGTATATAGTACACAGTTTAAAAAATACCCGTTATATTTTAAAAAAAATTGACGCTTGATTTCGTGTTTTGTAACGGATAATTACCGTTATGTTCAATCTATAATTGGTATGAAAAAAACATAACTGTTTTTGCCGCTATATTTTTTTCATACGAATTATACACTGAAAATAACGGTAATTATCTGTTATAAAACACGAAATCTGGCCTTATGTTAGTGTTATGTTTGAAAACCTGATATAATGGGTTATGTTTACTAACCCGTTATGCTTACAAACTTAAATAAACTTCAAAGTCAAAAAGAACAACTATTATATATATATATATATATATATATATATATATATATATATATATATATATATATATATTTTTTTTTTTTTTTTTTTTTTTTTTTTTTGTTCTTTTATTACATGTAAAATAAGCATTTCGTTACAATATTTCAAATGCAAATATATAATAATAAATTTATATATAAATATAATGATCGTTATTAGAAAATAAAAGAACGCGGGGACTCGTAGAAGACCATACGGTCTTGTCGTCAAGTACCGCTAAGAAATGTTTGTGTTAAAATTTAAAAGATAATTACAAGGTTAAAAAATAAAAATAAGTTAACAAAAGTAAGAAACTTAAAATAATCCATAATAAATATAAGATGCGTTTTATCTATTATATATGTAAAATTATAGTTGTTAAGGATACACATATACTTTTTATATGTTCATGTTTAAATAAATGGTAAAAATAAAGATCACAAAAAATATCAGAAGTATATTGTTAAATCATCGATTGCAAAAATGAGTTCTTTAAGCTTTTGTTTAAAAGAAAAGTAGTTACTTTGATTAATAAAATCCTCAGTAAAATTTTTTAAAACTATTTTATTCCATAAGAATGGTCCGCGATAATCAATACAAAATTTAAAAAGATTTGTTTGAACATTGGGCTGCTTAATAAAATTATTATTGCGTAAAATGTATTTATTTTTATCTTTTGATGAATACAAATTATGGAAAGAAATCGGGGATGAATTGGTTTTACATTTAAACATAAAACAAAGAATATTAAAAAAATTAATCTCATATATATTAAAAACTTTCATTTCAAATAAAAGAGGCGTGGCATGAGTATAACGGTCTTTAAAATATATAAGACGTGCTACATGCTTCTGCTGACAATAAAGAGGTTTAAGTTTGTTTTTATTTGCACTACCCCAAGCAATGTTTGCATAGTTTATGTGGCAATGAATAAATGAGTGATATAATTGTACTAAAGTATGTTTATTTAATACATTTTTCGCTTTGTACAATATTCCTATACTTTTTGAAATTTTACATGATAAGTTTTGAATGTGATTTTTCAATGTAAGATTTTCATCTAAACAAACTCCTAGAAAATTAGTTACTGTTACTTTTTTAATTTGTATATTGTCAATATATATATATATATATATATATATATATATATATATATATATAAATATATATATTATAACTATTCTTTAAAATTCTATTATTTCAAAGCAAATAAACAAAAAAAGAATATTAAAATATTCAAGAGATACTCAAAAAAAGTTAAATATTTAATAGTTTAAGTTCTTCTTAAAAAACTCTATTCAATGATTCAGATATCACTAAGCCTAATTTGTTTGTTTCTTCCATGTTATTTATTTAAAATGTTTGTTGATTTATATTTTGAACTGATTATATTTTGAGTATTCAAAGTCATTACGTATATGTAGACCTGAATATTGATTTTTTTAAACAACTTATATGTATTTTCTTGTCAATTTAATTGATGCAGATTTTACAGACTCTAATTCCTCAAATACAATATAAAAAGGGCTTGTTGATAGTTTTTTTTATAACAAGTTTTCTGTTGCATTTTTTTTTTGTTGAAAACTAGTTTTTTATTTTGTTTTCTATTGATCTCAGTTTATTCTAGACTAATGTATACTTTTTAAAAATTACTCAATGTCTTAACCTTTATAACAGCTTTCAAAATTTCTATTCGGTTTGTATTGTTGGTTAATTCTACAAAAACAGGGCTGCTTTTTTTTTTTTTTTTTTTTTTTTTTTTTAACATCTTCACTTCCAACAAGGCTGCAAGCAACCACTATAAGAGTTGGAAGTTACTGGACGAGAAAAGACTAAATCTGTAGAGCAAGATAACGATTGACTGATGACTTAAAAGATTGCAAATTATATGAATCAGGAAAGCAAGATGAAGGAAGCGAATTCCAAAGAACTGATGTTCGAGGAAAAAAACTAGAAGAATAAGAGTTTTTGAAGCACTTAGGAACAGTCACAGAAAAAGGATGAGACTTAATTGAATGGCGAGTAACACGAGAATGAATTTTAGTAGATGGCACAAGGGACGCTAGCTCTTTAGAGCAGTGCCCATTATAGTATTTGTAGAAAAGAGAAAGAGAAGCAACATTACGACGATGTGACAAAGGTTGGAGATTGGCTGCCAGAGCAGGTCCAACTATGTTTACAATTCGTTTTTGCACCTTGTCTAAAGGAGAAAGAGCATCATTAGAAGATCCGCCACAGATGTGGCAACAGTATTCCATACAGGGACGGATTTGAGATTTATAGAGATAGAGAATAGAATCTGGAGTAAGAAAGTGTCGAGCTCGATAAAGAGATGCAACCATAGCAGATGCTAATTTTGCAATGGATTTGATATACGGTTTAAAAGAAAGATCAGAAGTAAGAGTTAATCCTAGAAGATGAATGGTAGATGACTCATCTAGTACATTACCATTCATAAATATAGGAAGATCTAAATTATTACGATAACGATTGGCCGAATAAAATTGAGTTTTATCTGAATTAAAGTTCACCAGCCACTGTGAGCCCCATGCTGTAGCAGAAGTGAGATCCTTTTCAAGCTCAGATACCCCCTCCAAGCAATCAGAGAGTGTAGGCTTCTTATCATGACAAGAGTAAATGGTAGTGTCGTCAGCGAATAATGCCACCTTAGATGAGAGAATATCTGGAAGATCGTTAATGTAAATTAAAAAGAGTATAGGGCCAAGGATTGAACCTTGAGGAACCCCTGAAGTTACAGGATGTGAAGAAGAGTGTTGTCCATCGAGGACAACTTTTATACTACGATTGGAAAGAAAGGACTCAATAATCTTAAAGACGTTACCAGCTACACTATAAGAAGAAAGCTTATGGAGAAGACCAGCATGCCAAACTTTATCAAAAGCTTTAGAAATGTCAAGTGCTATAGCCTTAACCTCTCCACCTCTATCTAATGCACGGTAAAACCTATCGGTTATTACTGTTAGCACATCAGCTGTAGAACGAGAAGACCGAAATCCATATTGATGATCAGAAAGTAAGTTATTTGATTCAAGATGAGAGATTAAGTGTTTGTTGATTAAAGATTCAAAAACCTTGCTTATGACAGGAAGAAGACTAATGGGACGGTAGTTAGATGAATCAGATCGCTCTCCGGAATTTTTGAAAATAGGGATAACAGATGCTGCTTTCCAGCATGATGGAAAACAAGACTCTGATAAGCACTTGTTAAATAGTTTAGAAAGTATGGATGAAAGCTCCGGAGAACACCTCTGCAAGACTACAACAGGAATGTTGTCAGGACCACAAGCTGTTGAAGAGTCTAAGCAGGAAATTACTTTAGATACAGAAGCTGAAGTAATGCGAATGTCAAGCAAGGGATCAACCTGTTTGACGGCTATGTCAGGTAAAACGCAACTAGTGGAATCAAGAGATGATATTGATGAAAAGTTCTTAGCAAACAATTCAGCTTTGTCTTTAGGTGAGGTGACAAAGTCTGAACCATACAAGAGAGAAGGAATAACAGATTTGCCCTTATTATTGATACTGTTAAAGATTCTCCAGAAGTCTCGAGAGCCTAATTTTTGTGATGAGATACGAGATTTAATGACCTGGGAATAGCGAGCTTTGGCGTCAGACAAAACCTTTTTACAATGGTTTCTGGCGATAGTGAACAGATGTCTGTTTTCTGGAGAATTGTTTTGCTGATAGATATGGAAGTAACGGTTTCGATTAAAAATTGCTGCAGCGCAATGTGAGGAAAACCAAGGAGAAGAGTGAGGCTTGACCTGGAATCGTCGAGAGGGAATAAAAGATTCCATGCCAGCCTGAATCCACGAAGTTATGTAAGAAGCACATTTGTCAGCAGGAAGACGAAAGATTTCTACCCAAGGGCCATCACGAAGAAAATCACGGAAAGAGTCCCAGTCAGCTTTAAGGTAGTTGTATGTGGTACGATGATAGGGGGATTCTGATGAAGTAGAAGAATTTGATAATAGTTTTAGAGAGATCAAACCGTGATCAGAAGTACCTAAGGGTGAATGTGGAGAAATTGAGCACTGACTAGGATCCAAAACAAGACATAAGTCGAGTAGAGAAGGGAAATGATTAGGGTTGTCTAAAAAACGAGTTGGAAAGTTGACTATTTGAGTTAGAGATTGAGAAAGGCAAAAGTTGAGGGCCTTAACGCCAGCAGAGTCACTGACAGTAGAGCCAAGCCAATCGGTGTGATGGGCATTAAAGTCACCAACAACGACGATATTGGCCGATGGATAGAGAGAGAGGGCTTGGTCAATTTGATCAGAAATAACATCAAGAATAGTGCAATCTTGGGATGAAGGAGAGCGATATAGAACAAAGAGAAAGGCGATTGAGTGAAGTTGTGCTAAACGAAAGCACATAAATGAATAGTCTGTAGATTCAAACCTAGTTTCACGACAAATGGGTGAGTTCTTACGAATGTAGATGCCCAGGCCAAGCATGTGATTATTGGAGTCTTTACGAATTAAAGGAAGATAACCATCAACACTAAGATCACAAGATGGGACAGCCGAACTCAAATTAGTCTCACAAAGAGCAAGTAGGTCTGGTGAACTTTGCAAGAGATAAGACTCAACAGAAGAAAAGTTACTTCGAAGACCACGAATATTAGTAAATGATAGGTTTAGAGAACTTGGTGATGACGATGGTTTTTTGTGTTTTTTAGTTTTAGGTACTTTAGTCATTTTAAATTTATAAAGAACTTGACTCAAGTATAGATAGTACTCAGTACACTATTTAACAACTAAGCAATAGCCTCATTACTATTAATAAACCCTAAGCCGTAACAAAGGGCTCCAAATGTGGCCTCTGCAATGCACACCAAAAGTACAAACAGGGACACCATCCATGCGCAACATGGCACTGTTAGTACTCTGATATTTTTCAGCTGTTGATGGAATCAGCCTCTCTGAGAGCTACCACAGAGTTCGGGAAACCTGACTACCAGCCGGCCTCAGAACCATAAAACTGAGTTTTAGAGCTGTACCCTCATTAGGAGATAATAGAATGAGTTGCCCAGTCATAAAAATAGAGACACAAGCAATACCCACGCATTGAGTCAAGAAGATCCAGCGTTCAACATCCTAAACTGGAAACAATGTATTAAAAATACATCTGCGCCAGCCTAATAGATGAGGAAGGGGTGCGAAGCTGGTCAACAGATAGAATCTGTTTACCCCTTAAGTCTTTGCCTAGGAGGCCTTCTACAAGACAGCAGCTGGATGCATGTAACATCTGCCCAAGATGAGTATTTTTATCGAGACACCATCTCTAGCCTTTACTCAACCAAGAGCCCCAAGGCAGGGGGTGTTTACTCAACCAAGAGCCCCAAGGCAGGGGGCTTGGTGGGAATACTAAGATAATCAAACAAGACTTAAAAACATTTACATGATATTACTATAAAATATGTATTCAACTAAAATATCATATTATAATCTAATATTATTAATATGTCATATTATGAATATAAACTTTTAGAACGCAACCCAGTAAACACCGTACGATGGCCCTTTACTGGGCCAATAACTTTTTTGAACATATAAAACGGGCCATTGTATGCTATTGTTTTGCCTTAATTGCTGAGGCTTTGCGTTTGTCGCTTGCATTTGCAGCTGATATAGAAGCCTAAATACTGGTCGACTTATTTGGGAATTTATTGGGCCAATATTGGCTAATATATAATAAATATATACCAATAGATGCGATAAAGTTGTATTTTAAATATGGCATACATTTCGGATTAACGCAATCATTTTGGACCAATATTAATAATATTATTGTTGGAAATAAGTTATTATTATTTCAGAACTGTATTTAATTCAGAACTGTATTTTAAATTCAATTTCAAAGTATACGTATATATGAATTATACACATTTTTTTTTTTCCATAGTTTTAGTTTATCATTATAGCTTTACTAAAGTTTATATAACTTATATAAAAAGGGATTTCAACAGATCATGGATACTGTGCAATCTTATTGGTCAAAGAGAAGAAAAATAGTTAAATTTGTCAACAAAATTATGTTCGATATTGATACAGAATTTTCTTTTTCTAATAATAATAAAGCTTTAAAAAAAGATAGTTTTATATGTCATGCCTCCTATTCTTTTAATGATATTGTAGGACAAAAAGATGATCATGTAGTTTGTAATTAGCATTTATTAGATCACCTCTCTCTTTAATTCTTGATAACTCCAAATATAATAACGATTCTGAGTTTAATATGCTGGATTTAAATTCAATAGATAGAGAAACGTTGACTGAAAATAGTAATTATGACGAAATTGTAACAAATAGTTGGGAAATGTTTATGAAGCAGGATACAATTGAATCCATTGATGTAGAGTCATTGTTGGATGATAGCAGTGAGGAAAATGAACCTGATATTGAAAATGAAAAAAAAAGAGCTATTATTTTATTTGGAAATGTGGGCAGCATCATTTTCTCTTCCTATGGTTGCATTATCTTCACTTTTGGATATACTTAGAGTGTTGCACCCATCACTTCCAAAAGATCTGCGAATGTTACTAAAAACACCTCGAGCAGGAACTGTCAAAACAATTGAAGAGGGCTCCTATTATCACTTTGGTGTTGTTAATTCATTGCAACACAATTCATTTGCCTTATTTTTCTATAAGTCTTTGCTTTGAAACTCTATCACTTTCTCTACAAATTAATATTGATGGATTACTTTTACAGAAGTCAAGTACTCAACAATTTTGGCTGATTCTAGCAAGAGTATCAATCCCATTTTCAAGTAAACAATTTTTGATTGGCTTGTTTTGCGGTCAAAGTAAACCAGTTAACTTAAATTAATATTTGAAAGATTTCATTGAAGAAATGTTAGAAATGGAAAAAGGTCTTGTTAAAATTGATGTAGATGGTAAAAAATACTCAAAAAACATTGGTATATCCTGCTTTGTATGTGGTACTCCTGCAAGGGTATATATAAAATAAACTAAAGGACATACTGGATATTACAGTTGTGATAAGTGTATCCAAAAAGGGGAATGGCACAGTAAGGTTACATTTCTTAAAACTAATGCTCTACTTAAAAGTGATCATTCTTTTAATGAAATTAAAAGAATGATCAGTTCTAAGTAGAGCATTTTTAGAGATAGTCCGCTTGAAAAATTGTCTATTGGAATGGTAATGGTAAAGTTTCCACTTGATTTTATGCACCTAGTGTGTCTAAGAGTAATGAAAAGGATTTTGATGTTTTTAATAAAAAGCCCTCTTAGTGATTGAATAAGATTAGGAAAGGCATCTATTAATGGCATTTCAGAGAAATTAATAGAGTTTAGAAAATTTATTCATTGTGAGTTTTCTAAATAATGTCGGCCTTTAAGTGACATAGAGCGTTGGAAAGCAGTGGAGTTCAGTCAATTTTTATTATACAGTGGCATTGTTGCACTAAAAGGACATCTTTCGAAATCTCTATACAACAATTTTCTTTTGTTTTTTGTTGGGATACACTGTTTAGCCAGTACACATTGCAAGTGATGTAAAAAGATTTGGATCTGTTTATAATTACTCTGCATTTCTGTTTGAAAATTTTCTAGGGCATTTAAAGCATTTAATACGTAAACCTTATTTACCACCTCAACAGGTTATCCAGCGTATATCTGAAAGAAATGGATCAATTAAAAGAAACTCTGATAAATGTATGAAGGAAGGCATTCCCAGGAAGCTGCTTGAAAATGGTCCTATTGTTTTAAGAGCACAAACAGAGTGTCTACAGTATCAAGAAATTACTTTAAATGGAATTTTTTACTCTACTTCAAAAGGAAATATTGCATAAAAATAAAAAATGACTTTTGTTTGATTCGTAACATATTAAAATTTCATGGTGATAATAGGCATTTTATTGTTTATGAAAAATTTCTTACTATTAAACCTTTTTTTAGATATCCTCCAAATTCTTTCGAAGGTTTTGGTATAGTAAAGGTCTCTAAGTTATCATGTCATATAAATCTGCCACAACAGATGAAATACAGAAAAAATGTATTATACTACCATGCAAGTCCAAATTTGTTTGTATTCCTCTGTCTATAAAGCCTCAAATACATAAATAATAAACTGGAATTTTTTTTTTTTTTTTTGTTAAATTTTTGTATTAGCGCTCATTTGCATATCAGTAATAGTATTTGATATTACTGATTTTTATGTTTATCTTTTTCTTTCAGCTAGTAATGTATTATTTAGTTGAATTTGAGGATGGAGTGGCAGTGGTTCCTGATTGCTGGTTGTTACAAGAATCAGCTACATGTTATTGGCCTCTGGAAATTGGTGATAATCAATGGTCAAAAATGAAAAAGTTACCAATTCCTAATCACAAAGATTGGCCTCTTTATTTTTATATACGAATATTGAATATTATAAGAATATAAATGCAGAGTTGTTGTTGTTAATCAGAGTATTAGACTTTTCCTTCTTAATTTTTCACGTGCTGACCATTAAATTAAGTGACTTTTCCTTGCCTTTAGAAGCAGGAAAAGGGTTAGACCCTTTATATGAGGAATTTTTTTTGGTAAAATATTGTGTATAATTGGTATCGGTAAAAATATTGTGGAACTGAATATCAGAACAAAATAGATCTGGGTCCAGATCTCAAAATTAGCATACTGGTACCTAGGTAATTGGATCCAGATCTTGGATACAACTATGCCCTACACATTAGGGTTTTACTCTGGTTTTAAAATTAAAGTGTCATATTTCTAAACATCTCAGATGTCCTTTCAGTTTAAACTAAAATTTACAATGACACTCTCATTTTAACACCAGATTAAAACCCTTATGTATACACAGCTGATCTGTGTTCAGTGATGGTGGATTAAAGTTTTATTTTGATAGATAGATTTTTATTTGCTCTATTTTCTGTTTATCTCTGTTTACTAGTGATATTTGTTTATGCAGGTGCAGTAAGAAAACTATCCCTAAGCGACGATTAGTCAACCGGACAAGATGCTGCCAAAATGGCTATCAAGTTCAATTGACACGGATGGCCTCGAAAAAATCGCTAGGAGAGGCGTAGAGGAAAGTTCTTTAGAAAACATTATACTTTTATATTAAATGTAATGAAGTGTTTTTTATAATATATTTATTTTCTTTTTTACATTGTTATTTTATTGGATGCTGGTTAAGAATGTTTATCGAATAAATTTCTTTTATATGACTTATGTTTTTTGAATTTTATTTCAAACAAATCGACATTCCTTTTATTTTAAAAAGAAATTCAGTTATTCTATGTATTACAAGTTTGTTAGCCTGGAAGTGACAATTCTAAGCTCTTGTTGCCAAAAAAAAAATGTGTGAATATATAAAGTGCCAAGAATAGCCAATATTAGGCTTGTATTGGCCGATATTGGGCTTGAATTGCCCAATTGTTGGGCCAGTATTAACCTACATCGACCCATTAATGGTCAATGTTGGTCCATGAAAAGCCAATCAAAACCAATAATGGCCCAATATTGGAGCCATGATTTATCCAGCAATTGGCCAATATTTGCCCAATAAGGCCCAATATGCGCTCCCCAATATTTGCCCAATGTTTGCGGCCAATATATGCCCAATATAGTAGCCAATAATTGCCCAATCATGGCCAAAGAATTTGTGCTATCTGGGAAGTGCTGCTATAACTTTTATCAATGCAATGAAAACTCAATTAGTCACTCAATATTTTTCACACACAAAAAAGTACTATTTACAATATAGTAAAATAAAGCAAACAGTAAAAAATAAATTCAAAACAGAGACTTTGTAAAAATAATTAAAAAAAAAAGTTTTTAAACATTAAGCGAAAAAAAGTTACACACATACATACAGGGCGGGTTTTGTCACTCGCCAAGAAGGGAGCTAAAAAAGGTTTAAAATAAAAAAAAAAAGGTTCCCATATTTTCATTTATTTTTGAATTTTTTGTACTTTAGTGTAATAATTAAGTTCATATACGTATAATTACATAAAATTGTCAATTTCATTCGTCAGTATAGAATTCCAATTCTGTACAATAGTCAATTTACAAAAGAATATTTCTAAAAAAAAGACTCAAGGGGAGGGGAAGCTACCCCATGGTTCCACTCCTAAAACCTGCATATATATAAATATAAATATATATATATATATATATATATATATATATATATATATATATATATATATATATATATATATATATATATATATATATATATATATATATACATACGCAGTTGAATAAAAAATTTAAATCAAAAATTTGACTTTAAAGTATGTTTAGATAAAAGAGGCCATCAAATGCTGCACATTGATACCAAATTTATGTTTTTAGCCCAATTAAAAGCAATCTTATAGTAAATTGAGTGATCAAAGTTAATTATGGACGTCTTAACAAAGAATATAATCTATATAATTGTAAACTACATAGAGTATATTCGGAATATAGTAATTTAGAATGTAAACCATCAACAAAAATCCACTTTTTAAAACGTTTTTCCTATATTATATTTCATATTATAATATAATAAGAAACATGTCAATGCTCATTCGAGCGTGTTTGACACGGTATTCTTTGCAGCCATTGCAACCAAAAAATAGCGAAAAAGAGTTTTAGCACTTTTTATTTATTAGAAAAGTTAACGAAAGTGTATGCAAATATCTAATTTATGTTAACTTTGAATTATGTAATGTTAAAACATACTAAAAGAAATATCAAATTTTAAAGTTTTACTTTCACTTAAAAATAGAATTGTGGCAACATCTTCTTAAGATCTTTGATCTGTAACACTTATTTCCGTTTTATAAAGTCTTATATTTTTAAAATAGTTTTAAAACTTTCGTTGGAAAATATATCTGTGAAGCCGAGTGGTTAGTATGCCGAGTTACTAATGCGAAAGCCATGATTCGATTCCTACCACTGGCGTTTTTTTTTAATTTTTTTTTTTTTAATTTAATCTTTTCGATTTTTCTAAAATATAAAATAAAACACTTTTGAGGAAAGAAGTTTGTTTTTAAAGAAATAAAATTGTTTTGTTTTGCATTTTAAACAACAAAAATTAAAAATTGGAATTGAATTTGCCACGCGGCGACCTTAACTTTTTCTAAAATAGTAAGGGGCTTTAAAAAATATG
This sequence comes from Hydra vulgaris, assembly GCF_022113875.1. NCBI lineage: Eukaryota > Metazoa > Cnidaria > Hydrozoa > Anthoathecata > Hydridae > Hydra > Hydra vulgaris. The sequence continues at coordinate 64,610,770 of NC_061157.1, forward strand.
TTTTTATTATGAACATAATTGAAAATTTCAATTTTATAATTAAAATAAACCATTTCATTAAATTTATATTTTTTTTAAAATAATAAAAAGTTAAAAATACCTAACACTAAGGTAATAAGGAAGTTTAAACTTTTACAGCTATTTTGCCACGCTCCCGTTTAACATTCTAAACCGAGTGCGACAGAATTTAGAAAACCATTAAAATAGTATTATACTCCGTATAATAAATACTAGAAGAGCTTTTAGCTAATAATGCACGATGCATTATTGATGCGCAAGCTCTAAGTTTTATATATTTCCTATTTAACTTTTATAAATTTCTGAAATATCATAGAATCTTCTTTTATCATTATAATAAATGATATAATTATTAGTAATTAGTATGTATTTTTTAATTTTTTATCTGTTTTTAAAGTTACTAAAGTATAATTTTTTAATGTTTTACTTAATGAAACATGTTCTGTTTTATAGGTGAAGCATTGGAATTGACAGGATATTAATTTTATAGAAACTAAAGTTGACCTTATTTAGTATTTTTGTCGGTGATTAATCTACCAATTGTTAATTGATGTTAAATTTCTTTTGTAAATTAAACTTTTTTTAAATATTCTGTTTTGTCATCATGTATAAATAAATTGATTACCAGTTAATACATGTGGTGTATTTTTTTCCTTTTTTTTCTTTCGATTAGTTTTTTTAGATTAATCAGATGACGTATTTGTTCAATATAGTCATACAATTAAAAACTATTGAAAATTGTTGTGTTTTGTTAACTTGGTAAAGTGTAAATAAAACAAAAATATCTTTTATTTTACAAAGCTTTTATTTTACAAAGCTTATTAAATAAAAATATCTTTTATTTTACAATGCTATATTCTATATATACTATATATACTATATATACATTTCTTTGGAATTACAATCCGTAATGATTAATGTTTTATCTATATGAACTAAAGTCTGTGCAAATACCTAATATGTAAACTTCAAATTCTGTAAATTATATCAAATTTTACAGATTTACTTTTACTTGAAAACTTCATCGCGGAAATATCTCCTTAATTTTGATTTATAGCATTTATTTGCTGATTTATAAAGTTTAATAAGTTTTGGCTATTTAAAAAATTTTAAAATGATAAAATTCGCCAAAATGGTTGAGGAGCTTCGTGTGGGTTCAAATCTTTTTCTTGACACGCTTGTTTTTTTTTAATCTTTTCTAATTTTCTGATAATATTAATACGCTAATTTAATATTTTTAGTCGAATTACGTCATTTTCTTGGCTCTTCTATTTTAAAGGCTTTTCTATACGCGGTTTTTTTTTTAATTTTATTTACTAGCAACGCGTATTACGGGTTGCTTACTGCTAGTTTAGAATAAAAAGTAAAACATTTTATAGGCCTATGGATATTATATGCATAACATATATAAAGGTATTACATACTATAACAAACGAAAGACAGATAATTTTTTAAAAGCTGTTTAAATTTTCTAAAAACATGAAAACACTGTTAAAAGGTTTTTTATCATAATAGAGATATATACTTAATATGTATACTATATATACTTTATATACTTAATGTGTATACTATATATACTTTATATACTTAATGTGTATACTATATATCCCTACCGGCACATCTAGTTTCTTTTTCGGAAATAAAACCGATCTAGGCGTAAACCAAAAGCACGTGTATATTACGGGCAGTTTTACTAGAGTTTAACACGTGTTTTTTGAGGTTTTAAAAGTCAAATTTTAAAAGTCAAGTTTTTATCAGTGGTTTCACTTTACTTACGGAAAGTTATTACAATATAATACTACGTTTCCATAACGGTGAAACCATTAATATTTTAACTGGTATTTATGGTAAATAGTAATAGTTAATTTCACGGAATAAAAACTATTTTTGATACGTGTTATTCTTTTTGTTTTAGAAGGTTTTAAAAACGCAACAGAAACCAAGCGTAACTATTTTCTGAGTTGTTCCGGCTGGGATACTTTATATACTTAATGTGTATACTATATATACTTTACATACTTAATGTGTATACTATATATACTTTATATACTTAATGTGTATACTAAATACTTAATACTATACTTAATGTGCTTTAGTAATTAGTTAAGTCTGCGCGTTTAACACGCATTAAAGAGATTTTCTTTCTTATAGAAAAAAGATTTTACATGCAAACTTTCTTCTACACTTAACTTTCTTTTTTTTTTTTTTTTTTTTAATTTTACATTTGTTGGTCGTATTACAACTATATATTGCCAAAAAAAAAAAAAAAAAAAAAAAAAATAATGATAATAATAATAAACTTTCACAAATATGAAAGAAGATCAAAGGATCTTGTCGTCAGAACCTTAAATAAGTTCAAACAAGCATTAACAGTATCAAATTTTTACAAATTTCATATATATATATAATCCAAATATATATTTTATAATCCAAAGAGAGATCACGCGGATCTACTCACCAATATTTTATATAAACGTATACGTTAAGTAAAGAATATAAAATTAACAAAATAAGTAAAAATAAACTTTTTACAAATATAGATAAGAACAGGCAAAGTTATTAATTTATATTATTAATAATAACATAATACATCTTCTAATGAAAAAATTAGGGTTTTTAATTTACTTTTAAAAAAACGAAAAGTAATGGGTAGTTCAAAATCAAAATTGGGCAAAACTTTTATTCCAAAGGTGTGGTGCCCGACAGGCAATACAAAATTGATTGAAGTTCGTTTGACAGAAAGTTTCATTTAAAAAATCAGTATTTCTCAAATTGTGTTTGTTAATGGGTTTCGGAGTAAAAATATCTTTGAAGACAGATTGAGACAAGCCATTTTTCCACATGTATACAAAGCATAAAACATATATATTTTATATATACGTATATATTTAGCTCGTATATATTTAAAATTCTCATTTCAATAAAATAATGTTTTGCGTGAGAAAAGCGATTTGCAAAGCAGATTAAACGGATAGCATGTTTCTGACGCCGATAAAGACGTTGCAACTTACTTTTTTCTGTACTACCCCAGGCGATATTAGCATAATTTAAATAACTGTGTATAAATGAATAATAAAGTTTGATTAAAATTTTCTTATTGAGGTAGATTCGTGCTTTATATAAAACTCCTATGTTTTTTGAAATTTTAGTGCTTATGTAGTCGATACGATGATTCCAAGTGATATTTTCATCAAGACAAACACCTAAAAATTTTGTTACGGAATCCCTTTTTATTTCATTTTGATCAATAAAAATTTTAGATAAGTTTAATGGCAAATACCGTTTTTTGGAAAGCGAATGGAATAAGGTCCACTTTGTTTTATTAAATTTAAACCAACTCGATACATGTATAAGCTTTTTGTTCATTGTTTTAAAAAGTTCAAAGATATCAATGTTAGAAAGAAATAAGTTAGTATCATCTGCAAACATAATACTTGTTAGTTTAGAGGCTTTATTTATATCATTAATATAAATTAGGAAAAGGAGTGGACCAAGAATTGAGCCTTGTGAGACTCCACATGTTATAGAAAGACAATTGGTATGATAACCGTCATTACTCGGAACAAATTGTTTACGATTTGACAAATAGCTTTCAAACCAATTTAAAACTTTATTTTTTATTTCATAGTGTTTAAGTTTATAGATTAGAATTTGGTGATCAACCGTATCAAAAGCTTTTGATAGATCAATAAAAAGTGCTAGAGTATATTATGATTTTTCAAATGATTTTGAGATTTCACGAACAAATTGGATAATTGCATGTTCAGTTGAGCTATCTTTTTTAAAACCGAATTGATTAATGTTAAGTAATTTATTAACATGAAAATATTTGTATACTCTGTTATATATAATTCTTTCTAAAATTTGTGAAAATGTTGAAAGAACAGAAATAGGGCGATAGTTACTAATAATTGATTTGTCCCCTTCTTTAAAAATAGGAATAATTTTGGCAATTTTTAACAGTTCGGGGAAAACACCTTGATGGATAGAACCTTTAAAAACTTTAAAAAGAACAACTTTTAGCTGTTTAAAACAATCTATAATAACGTTTCCATTTATTTGATCTGCTCCAATTGCTTTACTTTTTTTTAAGGATTTGAAGGCTCTTTCAAACTCTTCAAACAATAATTCAGAAGACAACTCAACTGAACCAATGCAATTATCAATGGGTACTAGAAAATCAGTAAATAAAGATTTGGTCTTTGGGATTTTTTTAAAAAGTATTGGACCTATATCGATAAAAAATTTGTTAAATTCTTGAGCTATAGTTCTTGGTTCGTATAAACTTTTGTTATCGACTCTAACCATTTGTGGCAGAAAACCTGAGCATGATTTTTGTTTTCCAATAATTTCATTCATTATTTGCCATGTGCGTTTTGTGTCATTTTTAAATGTATTGAGTTATTAGGAGTAATAATTTTTTTTTAAATTTTTGCGAATTTTTTCAAATAGATTTTTGTAGTCCTTGTAAATTTTTTCGTTTTTAGGTGTTTTTGTTTTCAAAAAATTTATATATAGTTTTTGTTTAATTTTGGACGATTTTTTAAAGCCCTTAGTGATCCAGGGTGTATTGTAGCTCTTAGTAGTTATTTTATTTTCAATGATTGGGAAATTAGCATCGTATACAGAAAAAAATGTTTTGAAAAAAGACTCATAGATTTTGTTAGCATTATCATTAAAATTTATGTTATCCCAGTGCAGTAATGAAAGTTGATTTTTGAATAAATTAAGGTTAGCCTCATTATAAATGCGTTTTCGAATTACTCTTTGTGCGGTTAAAGTTTTTTCAGAGTTTGTATTATCTAATTTTAGGAATATAGGGAAATGATTTGATACATCGGTTCGCAAAATACCTACTTTTAAATCATTGTTGAAAATGTCTGAAGTTATTTTATTATCTATAAGAGTTGCTGAATTTATCGTTATTCTTGTAGGTTTGTTTATTAAAGATATTGAACCCGTTTCAAAAATTTCATCATAAAAATTTTTAACTTTAAGGTTATCATTATAAAGAAAACAATTCATGTTTAAATCTCCAATTATAAAATTTTGCTTTTTTTCAACGGTACCTTTTTTAATAATTTGTTGTAAAAACATGCTAAAGTTTTCGCTAACGCCATCAGGTGGCCAATAACAACAGCTTAGTAAAATTTTTTTTTTGTTGCAGTTAGTAATTTCTATAGTTGCAATTTCTTTATCGCAGTCGGAAACGCTTAAATCATGCCTAAAACAATGCTCAAAATTTTCGTGAACATAAATTAAAACTCCACCACCGCGCTTATTTGTTTTTCTTTCCATTGAAATTGTATTAAAATGAGGTAGATGAAACTTATTTAGGACTTCTAAAGAAGTCCAAGTTTCTTCAAAATTAATAGGGCAAGAGTCCTAATAAGCTGCGGATGGTCTGAAAAACATTATTAAAAACTTATTTTATAAAAAAATATTAAGATTCCTCCCCGTTTTTTTTTTTAACGTCTTATTATTTTATTAAACGTATTATTAAATATATTATTCCACATATTCATCATAACATTTTTTTTTTTTTTTTTTTGTTATTTAGGTGCCCCAAGAAGACCTAAGAGTCTTGTCACAGAGCACCACGGAAGCGCATTTAACCAGGACGCTCACGCCTGCTTCTTTACCGTGACGCGAAAATATGACCAGAGCTCGTTTCAAACCTGGATCTCCTGTTTTTTAAAAAACTCATCTCATATTTTTTGAAATTTTTTAAACCGATGGTAATTAAATAACAAATTTCAAAAGGGTATTCTCAATATTATTTAGACAGGTACTAATATCCTATCGGTTGATAAATATCGATTTGCGAAACGGTTACCGAAACATTTAAAGCTTATTCAAAATAATTTAAAAAAATTTTTATGGCTTTAAAAAGTAAACAATAAGTATAGTTTTTCTATAGGTATATTTATTTTTCTGCCGTATATTAAAAAATATTAGAGTAAGAAGTAAGTATAGAAAAGGTAGGTGTGGAATAGATTTACCAAGACCCGTTGATTTTACGGGTCTTGGTAAATCTATTCCACATCACCAAGTTTTACGAGTCTGGACAACTTGTATTATATTGAAGGAAAAAAAAACGCTTTAAAAAGTGGGTATTTATTTGCAGTTTCAAAATTATAATAAGTTATATAATAAAAAATGTTTATTATGTTTATTTTTATTTACATAAATTACTATTTTGTTCATATTTCTTTGTAGCAGGTTTTTTTTAATAGTTTGACTGAAATAAAATAAATTTTATTACTGCTAATTAAGGTAAATTAGGGTAAGATAAGCACATGAAGCGAAAATTGGAATATTTTCAAAAAAAATTGTAATGGATCCAAAATTTTTGCGAATAAATAATTTTTAATTTCCTTACTTATGACCTACTCAAATATTTGGGCACCCGAAATTTGTTTTTAAAAACACAGAGGTAAGGTACAAAAAAGTAGCAAAAGTGCTCATATTCCCCAGACTACTTGGTAATATGAGCACTTTAAATTAGCTCAAAAAAATAAAATTAATTAACTAAAAAAATACCAACCTCACAATTAGAACTAAATTTTGGAATACAATGATTCGTTTTTAACAGAACTTATCATTGAAAGATCAAATTTTAAACCTTTTTTTGTTGAAACAATACTACTATGTTTTCCGCAAAAAAAAAAATTAGTTAGTTTCTATTAACGGGCCTGTTCGGTTAATTCGCATGAATTTGTCAAGATTTTCATTACTCATTGATGTTCTTAATGAAGAGCATAACAAGTTCATCGCTGAAAATCCTCTTTCAACATTGGAAGTGGATGGTGATCAAATCGCGCTCTTTTTGGCAAAGTTTCTTTTTTTTTTTGGAATAAAAAATTTTTCTATATTCGTCTTTGGTTTCACAGGCGTAATCTCTATTTCTAGACGATTAGATGTCAAATATGTGCTAGATTTTTTATTATGGCTGATTGAAGTAGATTTTGGGCGACCAGCAGCCATTTTTTTAAATCGTCAATACCTTTCTACAAACTTCGAGTGTTTCCAAATATTTTATAACTTTAAATACTTCGCGCGCATCTAAACTCTGATATAGATGACCGTATTTGGGCGCCCAAATCGGGGCCCCAAATACGGTCATCATATATATATATATATATATATATATATATATATATATATATATATATATATATATATATATATATATATATATATATATATATATATATATATGTATATATATATATATATATATATGTATATATATATGTATATATATATGTATATATATATGTATATATATATATATATATATATATATATATATATATATATATATATATATATATATATATATATATATATATATATATATATATATATATTCTGTTAGAATAAACACTAGACATAAAATATATTATATTCTTTCAAAATAAACAAATACTCAAAATAAAACATATACGCAGAATCAATTTATGTTCTTACTTAAAAATATATATAATAAATGTTGTTATGTAATATAGTAATTTATTTATTTAATTCAAATAGTTAGGAAGAATTAGATGTACAATTGTAAACAGTGTGATTTTGCTCTACCTACTATTAATGCGTACATTAATCACTGTCGTTTACATTATATGAAACCAAGATTCAGGGTTGCATGCTGTGTTTCTGGATGTTTTCAAAGCTTTTATACTTTTTGGAATTTAAAAAAACATATCTACCGCAATCATGGTCAAAATAAGTTTAATGCAAGATTAACTTCTTTAAATAATAAAGTTATTTCATTGTCTTGCCAAGTTCCTATGTGTGGTGCGAAATGCAAGGATCAGACTGCATTGTTTATTCATTTAAATTACCATATTAGGGATGGTACAGCAATTCAATGCCCAATATGACTAGCATATTGGGTGGCTGCAAGATCATCACAATTTGCCCTCTTCGTTGTGGAATGTTTATGAAATAGAAAGGCTACATTCTTTAACTTATCCTTCACAGCGTGCTGATATAGTCGGATTAAATGCACTGAAAATAGTATCGTTAGTGGCTAAATGGCCATTTTTTTTTAAAGCCAATTGGTTTTTACATCATTTTAAAACATTAACTGGAGTTGACATAGCTTTTATATTTGAAGAAAATCTTAAAATTAAATCTACCATAATTGTCAAATTTTTGCAACACCAAAAAGAAATGCAATTAGCCATAAATGAAATGATATTAGCTGGGCAAGGTAATGTGTTAGCACCACTTGTTGCTGCAATTTTGGGCATTTGCCAGTTTTTTAAAGAATCTTCCAAGTTTTTGTTTCATCAGACTATGGTAAATATTTTTTCCATTGATTTTTTAAATTTTATCTTCCTTGATTGAAAAAGTTAATACAGTTTAATATATTTTGTGCATATTTTATCAGTAATATTTTATCAGTAATATATTTATGTGATGTTTTAATACTTGTAGGAGCATGCAAATGTGGATGATATTGAAAAGGACATTACTCTTCCACTTTCTCCTTGTATTAGTTTTGCTGGTAACATATCATTTTTGCTACTAATTGTTTAATAAATTTATTGAATTTATTTATAGATTTAGATTTTGTTTTCTTATTGTTAGGAAATTCCACATTGCTATGCTTGTTTTTCTAAAAAAAAAATTGAGAGTTTTTGAATTTTTTTTGCCCATATAGGAACTTGCATATTCAAGTGTAATAGTTTTTACTTGGTTGTTGATCGGCATGTTATTATAAATAATCTTGCAAATCCTCTTTTGGCATTGGTTATTCTTTTTGCTGCATATTATGTGTTAAATGTTGGCTATCCAGTAGAGATTGCTGCAACCCTTGAGTTTTTGCAGAGGTAAGTCATAAGATAATGTTTATTGACATTTGTTTATATAAATCTTTTTCATTACCTAACCTGCATTGTATTCTCTAACTTTATCTACTTCTACCCTTCCCTTTTCTTCTAAGTCACTGCATCCTGATAATCTACTGTATGCTCTACATGTTCGCTTCACATACAATTTTTAAATATTTTTAAAATTACTTTCTTTTTCTTTTTTTTACTGTAAATAATGATTTATTAATCTTATCTAATTATTATGTAGATGTATCGTAAAAATAAACCCTGAAAAAGGAAACAAAATCGAAAAGAAGATTGGTAAAAAGCAGTATGTCGGACCTCACCCTAAAGTTATAAGTTTTGTTAACGAACTGGGGCTGTTTGAATGGACAGAGCAGCAATAGACGAAAATACGCTTTGTTTTTATTTATTATAACTAATAAAATATATTTTCATATATATTTGTTATGTCTGTATTATAAATTGTCATAATATAATATTATTTCTTATTATATAATATTGTTTCTTATTATATATATATAAATATATATATATATATATATATATATATATATATATATATATATATATATATATATATATATATATATATATATTTATATATATATTTTTATGTATATATATATATATATATATATATATATATATATATATATATATATATATATATATATATATATATATATATATATATATATATATATATATATATATAGTAACTGTTACTATATTTTATTTTTTAACTCTAATAATTATTTTTCACCATATGAATAGTCCATCTGGAAAACGCGCTCCAAATAAATTGATTTTGAGAAAACAATAAATAGATATATACTTTTTTTATTTATGGGACAAAATTTAAATTGATAATAGATTTCAGTGTATAAATTGTGGAAATGGAATTAACTCAAAAAAATTATTTTGTTAGTTAGCGCGTTTGGCATATGGTCTATATGATTAAAATAAATTTTCTTTAAATATTTTTTGTGTGGCGAAATTACTCAAAACTACTGAGTTTTTGTTGTTGTTGTGTTTGATATGTATTATACTATAATTTTTAATTACTTCACGAGTCTTAATATTTGAATTACATTTTTATAACAACGTATAAATTCTATTTATTTATTTTTTACTTTCACGTAAACTTGTGAGTGAACTGTCTATTTGATGAATTAACGGAGTTTTTCCGTAAATTTATACGAAAAAATTAAAATACGAAAACCGTTAGTATTACGGTAAAAGTGCTGTCTTTTTGCTGCCTGACTTTCTCCGTACGTTTGTACGGAAAAAATGAAATACGGAAACTGTAAATTTTTTCGGAGAAAGTCCTGTATCTTTTTTAACAGACTTTTTCCGTTGAATTTTACGGAAAAAAGAAACTACGGAAACCGTTAATTGTTACGGAGAAAGTGCTGTCTTCTTGGCTGCCGGACATTCTCCGTTGAATCTACGGAGAATTTTTTAACAGTGTGGTCATATTACATAAAAATGGCATCTTTAAATAAAGTCAAAAGTAAATGTTTCTACGTATTGTTTTCCAAACAAAAATGGATTGGATTGAAAAAGTTAATTGAAAAAATTAATTTCATTATTTTGGCACCAAAACTTTGCGCCAAAGATTTATTCATGCGTGATGATATTATTTTAACAACGCAAAAAGTTTAACAGCGTTTCAATTAAATGATAGCCGCTAGTTACTGCATATAAATTTAAGCTAATTGTATTCCTGTTATCACCACATAAACACGAATCGAAAAATACAAAGCAACTTTTACTTCACTTCTTACATTTAAGAAATCTTTAAGTATGCTCATATTACCAAGGTACTCATATTACCCTAATCTACCCTAACCTAACTTGCTATAGTTGTGTTTTTTATAATAATGGATAAATGTTACATTATTCTTTCTATATAAATTTTTTTTTATTGTAATATATAGGTATTGTGCTTATCAAACGTACCTGTTTATTTCTGCTCTCTAAACAGTAAAAATAGCTTTCAAATTTTCCTGAGAACAGGTCATAAAAACTGTTTGACTTTTGTTTTCAAACTTAAAAAAAAAATTATGCTATCACTTATCTATTTACTTAATTTGATTTATTTCTAATGCGTCCTGTGTGTAAGCCGCAAAAACGTGAAATAAGCTTCCAACTTTTAATGGCAACCAAATTTAGCCGATTAGGCTAGTTAAGCGATATATTACGCAATTTTCGCCGTGAACGGACGTGTTTTAAGAGCTTATTAAAAAACTTATAATAATGGCAAAAAACTTTACACCAGCACAACTTAAAAAAATCCTTAAAAATCATGAGAATACTATGATAAAAATTTTTAATGATTGAATTGAAAAAATGGAAACTAAATTTAATATCTTAAAAGATGAAAACTTTACGTTGAAAAATGAATTATCTGAGATACAGAAATTGTCGAATTTGTTTATTTAAGTAAAAGCTATGATAAAATAATAATTGAACTTACAGAATTAAAAAAAATTGAGTCAAAAAATCACCAGATAAGTAATATTGAAAATGTTATATTAAAAATGGAAACAATAACATAAAAGAGAAAACAGAAGAACTAGAAGACAAGCTGTAGAAACAACTTGAGATTTGTTGGGATTGAAGATAAAGCTAATGAAACTTGGAAAGAAAGTGAGCAAAAAATCAAAAAATTCCTCAATACAAAGCTTAACATACAAGAAAAAATTTTAATAGATAGAGCCGATCGAGTTGGAAAAAAACCCGGAAAAAACAGATCAATAATTCAAAGCTACAAAGCACTAGTGTTAAACAAATATACGGCAATGAAGCTATGGAACGAGAGGTCGTAGGTTAACGAAGACTTTAGCGATTTTACAATGGATTTACGAACAAAGCTTTTCGAAGAAGCGAAAGAATTGAGAGCAAAAGGAAAGTTTGCTCAAGTAGCTTACAATAAATTAATTACGCGTGACCTATAATTATAAAGGAATTCCTTTAATATTTTATAACCAAATTTAAAAACAAAAATGGATGACTACGAATCCTTTACTTTTAATTTTTGTGATAAATAAAATTAGATCTTAATTCAGATCCAGATGTCAACTTTTTTAATGATGTGAACACATGTTGTTGTTATTTTTATCCCAATGAGTTAAAAGAATTTCTTAATAAAAATGGCACTGAAAATCAAAAAATCAGAATCCTTCACATTGATATTATTTTTACATTGATTTCTTCAAATGATTTTGAAAATGATTATTTTTTCCATCTTTCAGGTTTTGAAACAATTTTATTAGAAAAAAAACAAATAAACAGGTTGGAGGAGTTCTGATTTACGTTAAGGAACACATTGTACATAACATTAGGAATGATATGTGCGTTTCTGATGGTGATAAAGAAATTGTAACCATTGAAATTTTAATCAATAAAAAAAAAAATATTATATTAAGCTGCTGTTATAGACCCCCTGATGGTGCGTCTAAAAAATATTAGTTTCTTTTTACAGAAAAATATCGTTCACAAAGGTATCAAAGAAAAAAAAATTATTTTTATAAATGGAGATTTCAACATGAACTGTTTTATTTATAGTAAAGATAATGGATTATTTATGGTAGGAGCTCATCCTTTAATTACTCGTCCTACTGGAATAACAAAAACATCAACGACGTTGATTGATAATATTTTTACTACAGATATTTATAATAGATAATCCATACTGTATCCTTTAATAACCCCGAAAAAGAAAATATAATAAAAAAACGTGTCTTTAATGAGAGCAATATAAAATCCTTCCAATATTAATTATCACTGCATTGGAAACAGATTAACTTTAATGAAGACGCAAATACAATATATAATAAATTCTTTGATACGTTCATCTCAATAAACGATGCAAATTTTCCACTTTGTGAAAAAATAACAAAAATAAAAACCTTAAATACTCCATGGATTACCAAATACTAATAGACTTAGAAAATCCTCTAAAATCAAACAGAAACTTTATATAAAATATTTAATAACAAAATCAAATGAAAACCAACAAAAATATAAAAATTAGCAACATTTATTTGAGAAAATTCGAAAAAAACTAAAAAAAAAAATTATTATTCAAATTTAATTAGTAAATTTAAAAACGACTCAAAAAATACTTCTATACAGCAAGTAGTTGGAGAACGTTGAGAGAAATAACAGGAAAACAAAAAACAAATTCCAACTCCCTTCCTAAGGTAATTAAAATAAATAAAACAAATGTATATGAAATTTCAAACGAGTTTAATGAACGAAATTGCAAACGAAATTGCAAACGAATTTAATAAATATTTCATTGATATAGGAACTAAATTAGCAAAGAAGATTATTTTTAGTGATTTTCTAGAGTCTTTAAATAATTCGCTTTTTATAGATAACTTATATTCTGATTTATTTTTTGATGAGTTTGAGAGAGCTTACAAATCTCTCCAAAGAAACAAAGCTATGGGTGCGGACAAAATAAATGACAACATAGTCATAGATTGCTTTGAAAACTTAAAACATATTCTTTATAAAATCTTCAGGGCATTTATACAGCAATGTGTATTCCCCGAGCAATTATAACTAACTAAAGTTACTCCTATATACAAAAACGGAAAAAAAATCAAATATTAGTAATTACAGCCCTATCTCAGTTCTTTCAACTTTCTCAAAAATTTTAGAAAGAATTATATATAATAGAACATACAATTACCTTAATCTAAATAAACTTCTATATAAAAATTAATTCGGTTTTAAAAAAATTGTTCAACTGAACAAGCCATTACACAGTTCATTCGTAAAATCTCTAATTCATTTGGTAGATAACAATATCCACTAGGTATTTTCATTGACCTTTCAAAAGCATTCGACACGGTCGATCACAAAATTCAACTTGAAAAACTCAAATTTTACGGAATTAATGGAAAATTAATAAAATGGTATAAAAGTTACTTGAAAAATAGAAAACAATTTTTTTTTATGGAGATTTTTTTCAAAATGGAAAATTAATTCAAGTAAAATGTGCTGTTCTACAGGGTTTTGTTCGAAGCCCTATTCTAATTTATTTCTGTCAAACAGAACCCCTACAGGGTTCTATTCTAATTTATTTCTGTCAAACAGTGACGTTTATGAGCTTTTTTCAAATATGAATAAACAACTCAATCACATCTCCAAATGGGTTTAAGTACAACAAGTTTATTTAAGGTTGCCCCTTAAATAAATCATTCCGCTGGTTCTCATCGTTTACCGATGAGAACCAGCGGCATTTAATGTGTCCACACGATGACACTTCTTGTTCCAAATGGCAGTTAGATAAGACTAATAAGACAAAAACATTGAAAAACACCACAAGTTTACTAATATCCATTCATTATCTTTTAAAACCGATCTTTGTAAGTTTATTAAAAGACGAGTTATTGAGCAAATACATTTTCGGGCAAACTCAAAACACTAATGAATCGTTGAACTCAGTTGTATAAACTCGATGTCCCAAATACTTTTTATTGAACGAAGAAGATTTGAATGTTCAATTAACTCAGCTATTTTACATTATAATGATGGGAGTTGCGGGGTGAATGCAGTTTTAGGACATTTTGGCTTAAATGAACTAAGTGAAATAAGTTGAAAAGGATAAAATAAGTTGAAATTTTCAGGAAATACTCATATATAATATATAATCCATATATCATAGGCTTTTTCTTTATTGAGGTAAATAACTTCTTAATTTGTAAAATTTATACAAATAATACTATGTTTTAAACACTCTTTTTACTAAAAGAGGCATAACCTGTGACTAAATGAGTCAATCAAAAAATTGAAATGTCAAATGGATTTTACTATCATCCTGAAGCTATGTTGAAATTTTGAAGTAGTAACTTTCTTTATATCAGCAGAATTGTATTTTGAAATATTGTATTTTTTTTGTCTCATTTTAGCGATAAATAAGGGTAATCGAGGCAAAAATTAATTGGTGTATTTGAAATATTTTTTAAGTTGAGACCAGCCATGTATACCGAAATTTGGTTAATTAAATTGAAAAGGTCAAAAAACCAATTTATTTCTTGGGCAAACCTCTTAACTTTAAACATTGACAAAACAAAATGGATCCTTTTCCACTCTCTAGCAAAAATGCGTTTTTTACCGAATAACTTGCCTAAACTTTTTATTGATAAAATTGAAATAAAAAAGCACTTAACGTTTACGAACTTAATGTCTATAATATTTTATGCTTTATGTTTCGTTGTAAAAGTGAACATCCGTTGTTCAATTTCAAAGATCTTTTTACCCATAAAGCTATAAACAAATATACTTTACGACATAATAATTTATTAATTGAACCCTTTTGTCAAACAAAGTTTAATTAATTTTGCATAAACTATCAAGCACCGTATTTATGGAACAAAATTGTTGTTCCAAATTTTGATTTGTCAATTTCATTTTCCGTTTTTAAAACTAAATTAAAAACATATATTCTTTCTACTGGCAATATTTATAAATATTTTTGAAATGTAAAATTTTTTTCACTCTGGATAATTTGTAAAATTATTTTCAGTTTTTGTTTATTCTATAATGTTAATAGTTATTAGATCAATTGTATTTTTATTTTAATATATATACACGTATGATATATTTATATGGTTCTGGCGACAAGATTATTTGGATCTTCTTTCAGATACCAAGTTATATATTGTTATACTGTTATATTGCGATTAATAATTGTAAACTAAAAATAAAAAAAATAAAAAATAAAAAAAAATATTCCATTTGGCCGCAACAAGATACTGCCTATATATAAATATATATTATACATATCTTTATTAATTTTATGTGTATAACATTGTTTAATCATATTAAATGGAAACCGATCAAGTATATCAGCAACAATCCATATTAAAAGTATGAGTCTCATTAACCAAAAATATAATAAACAAAAACTAATAAGCAGTGTTAATATAAATTATTTTAAGAAATAATATTAATTATAAGAGAGCACTCAAAAATCTATTATATTATAATAGTTGTTTGAGCACTCTTATTGCTTAGAGAAAAATATCATAAACATTCAATACAATTTGTATAAAATCCAAACATTTCTGTGATGTCATATTATATGTAGTTGAACTACTCAATAGACCGAGTGAATAAAAAATAGTACTATGAATTGGTCAGTTTTACGTGAATAAAAACTTAGCAGTTTTGCTCAAACTTTTATTCACGTAAAGTTAATTGATTTACTCAGTAATTGTTCAGCTTTACGTGAATAAAAACTCACAGAAAATTACTTTAGCTTTTATTGCAACTAATATATGTAAGTCAAAAAATAAAAAAAAGGTTCTTTATCTATAATATAAGTAAACTTTGTAAAATAATGGAGACAATCAGGGTTGCTGTAATACGAAAACGAATTTTTACGCAATTTTCAATACATATCAGTAAATACGAATGCTAATAAATTCAGTAAAAACAAAATGCTTGAAAAAAAAACTTAATTTTTATGCATTAAGACAAAAGTAAAACTTTATGTACTGCAATGTTTTTCTTTTATAACTGCACCATATTCACTTTTATAAACCTGTTTTATTAGTAAACGTTAGAAATAACAACTTAAAAGGTTTTATGTATTAATGTTGCAATGCAATAAAATTTTATTGTCGTTTATGTAAATTATTGTGTTTTTATAGTTGACGGAATTCAGTATTTTAAAAACCCTGAGGTAACACTACTTTAAATTAAAAAAAATAAATGCAAAACCATAAATTTAGTAAAGTTATGAAACCGGCCAATTTTTTCAAAAGAAGAGTGACACCCACCCTAATCACCCTCTAATTACTAATTAAAAAACTATAATATAATAGAAAAATCTTCATAAAGAAGTTGTTTTTGTTTTTATGATTGTAGGGCTTCACAAATTTATTCTTATGTTTAGAAATCCTCACCTAAAGTTTAATAGCAGGTTTATGTTCAGAAAAACAAATTGATGAGTGTATAACGGAGATAAAATATAATCATCCAGTTTAGAAAAGGAGTGCTTAAAACATACTTATTATTTGATTTACTCCGTTTTATAAAAAATGTAAGAAACAACTTGTTAAATGCAAAACATTGCTGAAATTGCTGCTGGTTACATTGCAGGGAATATATTTCTTCAAGTTTATTAAAGATCAATTATTAAACCGGCAAGAAAAAGCAAAAAAAATTAATTATCAAGTCACATATCTTGGAAACAACAAACAAGTTGTCAATTTTACATTAACAATATTTGACAAAACAGCTGCAGCTGCAATATAGACTTACTTTCCTGAAAGAAATGATCCAGCACAATTTTTAACATTGTTTTGTAAGTTATTTATCATTTTTCAAAATGATAAATAACTTAAAAAATACGAAGGTATTTATCAAATTTCATTTTGATCAAATTTGATCAAAATGAAATTTAATAAATACCTTCATTAACCAAACAAACTTCTCATGCTCTAATTACAACAATACAAGCAGTTGAATCTCTTATGAATAATTTTTGAAGAAGGTTTTACAGTTGTTCTTACTTCTAAATTACAAATTGATCCTTTGGAGCTAGATTTTAGTAAGTATAGTTAAATGACCAGTGGCAGACTTTGTGAGTCTTTAAGAAACATGCATTAGTAAAAAGATTTTGGCAGATTTTCCTAAAAAGTATTTATCAAATTTTTGGTAATCCTTAAAAAAATGATGCAAAATATTGCTTAGTTGTCTACATAAATACTAGTGTCAGCTTTCTGAAGATAACATAAATATATATACTAAAGCAAATAATACTGGTACAAAACTAACAAAATAATTTTGATGTTAAACTTATAATCAATACACGCTATTTTATACAGAGAAGAACCTCAAAAATTCAATTCAACCTTTCTTATTTTATTTGTCATCTTTTTTGTTACTTTAAGTTATATTTCTCCTATTCTAATCAAACAATGCAGTCATTTCTTTTCAATTAAAATTTTGCACAACAAATTTTAAAGATTTGTTATAGCAGTGTCAATTTTACAAGTGAATAACACCAAAATTCAAAATCAAA
Source organism: Hydra vulgaris (assembly GCF_022113875.1). NCBI lineage: Eukaryota > Metazoa > Cnidaria > Hydrozoa > Anthoathecata > Hydridae > Hydra > Hydra vulgaris. The sequence goes on from NC_061157.1 coordinate 64,628,683, forward strand.
TATAGATCTCGTATTGTTAATAATATTTTTTATAATAATTTCCAAAAAGAAATTACATATTTATTAAGAAAAAATCAAGTGAAAGATTTCCAAAAAAGTCAAAGATATATTCCAAGTAAAAAGATATTTCTTCTTTAAAATTTAGTTACAATAAATACAAAATTAGAAACCTTTGATTTTATTTCAATATAAAGTTTTGGCGATCTTAGCAATATGTAAGTTTATTTTCAGTAGGATGTTGATATATAGCCAAATGAAAAGCTATTTTATGTTATCGGATTAAACTGAAGCAGGCAATCAGTTAATAAAAAAACCAGCACAAAATAATGTAAGTACTCAAAGAAAATCTAACTACTATTAAACCATTTTTATAAAATAAGAATAAAACATTTATAGTGCAAACACAAATCTTAACCATAACAAAAATTAGGTTTTTATACAGGAGCCTTAAAAACGCAGACCTCTTAATTTTTACGAAAAATGCAACAAATCAGGCCGTTTAATTTATGTAGGCCATGGTCTCTTACGAAACAATTATAACTAGCGCTTCGATTTTTTGTAATATTTTACCTTTGTTTGCATAAACTAAACAACAATAAATAAAAAATTGTTCGGTTTGCGACAAACAACCAATCAGATTTGTTTAAAATAATCGGCTATTTTTTTTTACGGGTATGTTTGTTTTATGCCTTAGTTGCATCGAGTAACTTAACGAATCGCATAACGGCAAAACATAACGCTGTTCTTAGACAAAAGAATATGAAAATAATTTTGGGAAACTTAACGCTAAAGAGATATTTTTTACAAACATAATGCTACGTTTTTTACTAATCGTTATGTTAACGTTATATTTATTACAGTGTTTTACTATATATATATATATATATATATATATATATATATATATATATATATATATATATATATATATATATATATATATATGTATATATATATATATATATATATATATATATATATATATATATATATATATATATATATATATATATATATATATATACATATATATATATGATAAACGTAATTACTCCATTTTAAAACTATATTTTTAATTCCATAGTGTTTAAGCTTATAGAAAAAAATTTGGTGATCGATCGTATCAAAAATCTTGATAGGTCAATAAAAATTCCTTACTTATACTGTGATTTTTCAAATGATTTTGAAATTTCACGTACAAATTAGGTAATTGCATGTTCAGTTGACCTATCATTTTAAAAACCGAATTGATTAATGTAAAGTAAATTATTATTGTGAAAATTCTTGTATACACTGTGACATATAATTCTTGCTAATTTTTTTGAAAATGTGTAAAGAACAGAAATAGGGTGATAGTTACTAATAATTGATTTGTCCCCTTTTTTGAAAAATTTTGGCAATTTTTAACTGTTCGGGGAATACATCTTGATAAATAGAAGCTTTAAATACTTTAAAAAGAATAACTGTTAGCTGATCAAAACAATTTATAATAACGTTTCTATTTGTTTGATCTGCTTTAATTAGTGGTGTAGCTAGGTAACCAAGGGTACTGGGGCATATTAAAAAATCGGGCCCCACTGCTATGTAAACTGATTAGGTTTTATCAAATAAAATTATGAAATATAAATTGTTTTGTTTACAATAAAAATTATCCGAGTAAATATAATTTTTTTTTAGATATGTTTATATTACTTCTGATAAGGATTCGAGGGCCCCCTGAGCTTAAAGGTAGCTACGCCACTGGCTCCAATTGCTTGTTTACCTTTAAGCCCCCTGAGCTTAAAGGTAGCTACGCCACTGGCTCCAATTATTATTATTATTTTTTTAATGATTCAAGCGCTCTTTCAAACTCTTAAAATAATAATTCAGATGACAACTCATTTGAATCAATGCAATTATCCATGGTACTAGATTCAGTAAAAGAAGATTTGATCTTAGGGATTTTTTTTGACAGTGTTGGACATAAATCAATAAAAAATTTGTTAAACATTTGAGCTATAGTTCTTGACTCATATAAACTTTTGTTATGGATTCTAACCATTTGTCGCAGAAAACCGGAACATGATTTTTTTTTTCCAAAAATTCTCTTATTATTTGTCAAATGCGTTTTGTGTCATTCTTAAATGTGTTAAGTAATTGGGAGTAACAATTTGTTTTAAACTTTTTGTCAATTTTTTCAAATAGATTTTTGTAGTCCTTGTATATTTTTTCGCTTGTAAGTGTTTTGTTTAGCAAAAAATTTATATATTGTTTCAGCTTGAACTTGGATGACTGTTTGAAGCCTTTGATAATCCAGTGTGTTTTGAAGTCTTTGATAACCCATGGTGAATTGCAACTCTTTCTTGTTTTCTTTATTTCAACGATTGGGAAAGTAACATTGTATACAGAAAAAAAGATTTTGAAAAAAGTCTCATAGAAATTATTAGCATTATCATTAAAATGTATGTTATTCCAGTGCAGCAATGATAGTTGATTTTTGAAAAATTTATGATCTGCTTCATTATAAATACGTTTTCCACCCGGTGGGAAATGAGCTAGCAACTAGCAAGCTACTTGCTAGCTTTATAGCCATTTTCAAGCAATTTTATTTTTCTTATTTTATTTTTTTACTAATGTTTTTAAAATCTTTAAAAATTCGATTTTTAGTGTTGAGTCTATTATAATTATGAGAATAATTGAACTTTAAACATTGCGATTTTGTAGGAATGTATAGCTAGCTAGATATCGTAGCTTTGTAGCTAGCTACAAAGTATCAACAAATCTGTAGCTGGTTGATAGCTATATATCAAAATTTTTTAGACAGCGATTTTATGACGAAATGATGCTAGCTACAATAGCCAGTGGTACTTTAGCTTATCAAGCTAGCTGTCCTCGTAGCCAAATCGCTGTCATTATATGCGGTAGTGGTGTAGTGGTAGAGCGCTCGCTTCATAAACGAGTGGTTCCGAGTTCGATCCCCACCACGTCCCTGGTAGTACCGCGCTCAACTCGTTTCTCCGCGCAGCGGCCTTGCTCGTCAAGGTGCGTGTTTCGGAGTTATAGAGTTGAGAGAGGGTTATAACCACAAATAAGTAGCCTCCTCGTCTGTAGTGGCCTTCTCGGCCTTGAGGAGGTGAATTAAAATAAAAAAAAATAAAAAAATTCTTTACAAATATTGATAGATTTTCGCTAACACAAAAAAGCTAGCGATCCTCGTGGCCAAATCGCTGTCTTCATCGTTACGATTATAGTTGGCTAATCGTTAGCCGATTTACCACCAGGTAATTACTCTTTGTGTGGATGTAATTTTTTCGAAGTTTGCATTATCTAATTTTTCTGAATATCCCAGTGGGCATCGGACCAAAAAAAGACGTCTTTTAAATGTTCAAAAGACGCCCAAAACGTTCAAAAGACGTCCAAAACGTGTATAAAACGTTGAAAAGACGTCTTTCATACGTCCGTGCCCACTGGGATAGGGAAATGATCTGATATATCGGTTTGCAAAATACCTTTTTTTAATTAACTGTTGAAAATATCTGAAGTTAAAATATTGTCTATTAGAGTCGCTGAGTTTATTGTTATTCTTGTTTGTTCATTAAAGATATTGAAACCGTTTCAAATATTGCATCATAAAAGTTTTCTACTTTAAAGTCATCATTAAAAAGAATTTATGTTTAAATCTTTAATAAAAAGCTTTAGCTTTTTTCAACCTTTGATGATTTGTTATAAAAACATTTTTCAATCACGGCGTCAGGCGGCCGAAAACAACTGCTTAGTAAAATCTTTTTTTGTTCCATTGTTAGTATTTTCAATAGTTACAATATCTTTACGGTAGAATAGGCGAAATGGGATATATAGGGATTTGCGCTGCGGTGTGCACATACACCGACTGATTTTTAGAGAGAACATGCAGCGGAGTGTGGAAACAACGACTAAGGGTTTGGAGTAGGCAGGTTCTCTTTTAAATAAAAAAGTCGTTTTTACTTTTTCGGACCTTAAGGACAGCGTCGGAATAACGGTTTGACAAGAGAGCCTACCTATCTTTACCTTAGCCAGAAAAGCTACTAAAACAATGCTCAAAGTTTTCGTGAATATAAATTAAAACTCCACCACCGCGCTGATTTGTTTTCCTCTCTATTGAAATTATATTTAAATGAAGTAGATGAAAATTACATAGATTTTCTGAAGAAGTCCAAATTTCCGTTAAACAAATTATATTAAAAACGTGTTTAGTTTCTTCAAATAACTTTAAAAGCTTTTTAAAATTGATATTTGGGTTTTTATATTGAGGTAGAGAATTAAAATTTGATTATAATTTTTTTCATGTTCATTCTTAAAAAGAAACCATTATAATTGGCTGAAAAAGTGATATGAACCATCTGAAAAGTTATCGTGAAAAAAATTGTTTTTTGAGTCTAAATTTTCATAAGACATAAAGTAATTCATTTTTTAAAATTTAAAAACACGAGATTCAAAGTTTTTATTTGTAGCTATGGTTAATATATTTTATTTAAGATTTCTATTTAAAAAAACCTATATAGTTATTAAAATTGCCTTTAAAAGTATTTTTAATTTAAACAATTTTTTCATACCTTACCAAACATTTTCCAGCAAACAATTTTTTTTGAATGGTGACGGTTTCTCGAGAAAGGTCATCATTAACAAACGTATTTGTGCCTTTAAGTCGATACGGTTCTTCCAATATTGTTACTTTGTCTTTATATTTCTGAAGATTTAGTATTATATTCCTTGGTCGACCATCACTTTTTCGTCCAGTACGATAAGCTGTCTCAAATTCGACATCTCTGTCAATCCTAAGATTACTTCGACGTGATCAATCTTTTAGGTTTCTTTGTTGTTTTTTTAGTACATTATGTATTTTTGTATGTTCAATATTTTTATCTAGATATTTGTTGGTAATAATAGCTTTTTTCGTTGATAAGTTCTTTATAAAAAGTAAAGCTTACCTTTTTATATTTTCTAACTAATTTATTTATATTATTTACATTTCCATTAACATTTTTCTCAACTTTCAAATCTTGCGTTTATTTTGATTTTAGCGCAATATATATCGAGAAATGCTTTTTCTTGCTTAAGAGATGTTTCTTCTGTTTCCTTTTTAAATTCTTTGAACATTTTATTTAAAAGTTTCTTCATTTCTGGAAGTGTTACAGCCATATGACTCGATTATTAAGTTTATTCTTTTTTTAAAAAATATGCGTATTTATCTTTAATAAATAAAAAGTTTTTTTTTACTTTTTTTTTTTACCACGAGGTAAAAATGCGTCCGTTCTTATTGAAAGCTTGTTGAGTATTGTCAAGGACGTATTAATAGATGGACGTTTAACCCATTGTTATAGATCTGAGGCGCCGCGAGTAAACAAAAACCTATGCAAGCTATAATTTTTAGCGTCATTTTTACTGAATAATTTATAAAAGTAAACCGACGTTTTTCCGATAATTTCGCTTTTCTAACTACTTTTAAAAAGTACTATTACCTATAAAACTAACTTTTTTTAAAAATTAATGCATTGAAATTAATCAGAAATAGCTCATCTGTTTTAAAATGTCAAATTTGATACATGAGCACTTTTTAATAAGAATTTATTATTAATAAAACTTAGACGTCAAAAATCATATTTTTGTAAAAAAGTGATATTTAGTTTGCAAGAATGAATACTGCAAAGTAAAACGAATTTTCTAGATGTTTTAGGTAAAACTGTAGATTATATATAGATCGAACTATAGATTACTCATGGTCTCTATTCCCTACATATAGTTTTCACTATTATTTTAAGTATTTAAATTTCTCATTTTGTCGAAAATTTTGTCTCACTTACAATTTTGTTTTAATATTTTTCTGTGATTAACTTTTTTTTTTCATGTAAAGATTTCGCTTGAGTTTATAGATCATATAATAAAAAAGTTTTGTTGAGTAATTTATTAGAACAAGTTTAAAATTACATTGTTCTAAAATTACATGTTCTAAAAGGCATACAGGTTCAAAACAATGGATACTGACAGAACGTCCTTAAATAAGTATAAAAATATTGTACCCTTATATATATAGTTAATGAAATACATACTAAAGGCTTTATTTATTCGTTTACTTTTATACATTTTACACTTTTATACTTTTTTTATACTTTTATGCCTTTATAGATGCAGTGTTTTTCAAAATTGGAGTATTTTATTTTATTTTTAAATATACATATATTTTCTGGGTGTACAGCTTCTAATTTCAGATTGTTCCAGATATTACAAACTCGTCGAGAAAAACGATATTTGCGAATATCAAGTTGACATTATTGCTTGTGAAACTTATAAGTATGACCGCTGGTATATTTATTATTGTTAACATCAAAAAACGAATTTTTATTTATACAAAGCTAGTTATGCATAGTTTCGAAACATAAGTAAATCATGTTTTATACGTCTGAGCTCAAGAGAATCTAAACCAAGCACATGTAAGCGGACATAACAGCTCAAACAACTAAGATTAGCAATTTCATTCTGTGAATCGTTTTTGAATATTGTCAATAGATTTTATTAACAAAGTTTGGGATTTGAACCAAAACAATATACCAATGTTTAATAACTGGTCTTATATAATTGTTAAATGCTACGTGCATTACTTATATACTAGGGTTACACATTTTTAAACATTTTGAGGATGATTCTAACAAAATCTTTTTTATACTTTAGGTGGGATTCCATAATTACTCCAAAATATTTTGTATTAGATAATTAATCGAAAATATAAAATTTTCGTTTCGACGAGGATCACCAATTTTGCAGTTAAAACTAATACTCTGATGGATCGGAGCAAGTGCTAACCAATATTAAAATGTGCAAAACACTTGTTGCTGGCAATCGGCAATGGCCAAGATTCTGACCAAACAATAATTCTATAAAGAGCAACAGCTAAAATTTGGTTATGATTCATATTATGATATGAGGTGTATAACTTAAAGTCATCAGCATAAAGCTTTATTTTACATTCAAGATTGTTTACTACAGATGATAGGTTATTAATAAACTATGAAAACAAAGTTGGTCAAAGCATACTACCCTGAGGTAAACCGCTGACAATATGGTTTGGATCTGATAAAGAACTATGAACCATAACTTGTAAAGATCTTAGCGACAATCTAAAGATTTAGATCTAGATCTGTTAGGTTGTTGTGATTAAAAAGACAGACAAAATAACAATTTTTAATCCAAGTTTTTATAAATTTTTTTAATTAATGTGCTTTTAGAACAAAAAAACCATCAATTTTTTTTTTTTTAAATTATTATTCACCTCCCTAAGGCCAGAGGGGGCCCACTACAGTCGAGGAGGCTACTCATTTTTTTTTTTTGTTGATTTTTTTATTTTTTGTTGTAAATCGTGGTACAACCCTCTCTCAACTCTTTAACTTCGAAACACGAACCTTGACAAACAAGACCGTTGCGCGGAGAAATTAAGTTGAGCGTGGTACTTCCAGAGGCATGGTGGGAGTCGAACTCCGAACCTCTCGCTTACAAAGCGAGCGCTCTTACCACTACACCACTACCACATAAGTAGTAATACCTATTTAGTAGTAGAATTAAAAGTTAAGAACTTTCACTTTCACTATTAAATCCCTTTGTTAAATGAATTTTTAAAATTAATACCATTGAGTTATTTATTATAAAAGTGCTTTAATTTAAGAGATAAGAAATTAAAACAATAAAAAACTGA
>NC_061157.1:64641384-64646384 GCF_022113875.1 Hydra vulgaris
ATCTTGAAAACCTTTCAGCTTTGCAAGAAAATATATCTATTATTACCCTATCCGAAACGCATATATTTGATTATAACAGCAACGATAATCTATATTCTTTACGAGGTTAAATTTTCTTTTGCAGAATAGGAAAGTGTATGGCGCTGTTGGAGGAGTGGCAGTATACATAAAAGAGGACATAAAATTTATCAGGTCTGATCTTGAAAATTCTGATTTTAAAAATATTGTTATTGAAATATTCATAAAACATTCAAAAAGTTTTTTATTACAACTTTTTATTGACCTCCGCAGACGTCAATACATTTACATAAAATTTTAATGACTTATTTTACAAAACAGTAACGTCATTAACTAAATTAAAGGAAGTATTATTATTAGGAGATTTTAAAAACAAGAATTTTTTAAACAAGAGTTTATATACAGATTTTATAAACATAGATTTATAAATTTATAATTTTTATAATAGATTTATAAATTTATAAATTTTATAAACATAGATTTTATAAGCAAGGATATCAATCATTTAATAAAAAACATTAAATTAAAAAAACATTTAATAAAAAACATTAAGTATTTACTCAATTGATTTGAAAATCTACCCGCATAACACCTGAAACTTCCACCATAATTGACATTATCGCAACAAATAATACATGGAATATTATCCATAGTGCTGTTATAAGTACAAGTTTTAGTGATCATGAAATGATGTTCTGCATCTGAAAACTAAATTATTTTTGATTCATACCCAAAACTATTAAATGTCACGATTATTCAATTTACAGTAAAGAGTCTTTAAATAAAGAAATCCGTCAGGGTTCCTATAGTATATTATTTTATTTAGGTGCCCCAAGAAGTCCTTACGGCTTTATCACAGAGCACCAGCTATAAAAAATCATCAGACGTAAATTCTTCGCTAGCTTTTTTCAATAAAAACTTGAAATTTCTTTTTGATAAACACGCACCACCCAGCAAGCACAATCAACGTTGAAACAATATTGAAAAACCGTTGAAGTTTATGGTTGAAAAATAGTTGATTTTTGGTTAAAATGGAAACGGAAATCAACGTTGAAACTAAACGTTAGATCAACGTCAAAAATAAACCAAAAATCATAGTTAGATTAACATTGAAATGGCTTTTGATTAAACCAACTTATATACGAGTATATAAACCGTAAAAATACAACTTTTAGCGCCGTGACTCTTTTAATCCAAAAAAACATTGATTTTTTGTACAATATTGTGTTGTTTTGAGTAAGAAAAGAAACAATAATTCTGGATAAACTTATAATAGCTGTCATAGCGCTGATGTAATGCACATCTTGTTCTCAATTGTTACAGCTTCACTTATTATTATTAGTATTATTAGTTAATTATACATTATAATACTAACAGTTGTTATAGTGTTACAAATAATGTGCCCTCTACCATCTTTTTAACGCAGGTAACTAAATTATAGAAAAACAATTATTGAATGCAAATAAAACCAAAAATTTAATTTACACATTTTTAGAACAAAAACTTATACAAAATTAAAATTATTTTCAAAACGATCTTGATAAAATCATGCTATCGTTATCTTCATCACCAATATTAAATTCATATGTATTTTTATCGCCTTCTGTTAGAAGACTCATTTTGATTTGATTTACATTTTCCACGATCCAATAAATACGGTGCAACCTTCAAACAGTCAAAATTCTATCTTTGTGCATTGTGTCTTTTTATTTAAGAACATCAAGTAACTGCATCTAAATAAAAATATCTTTAAAATAAGGTACATTTGAACATTTTACAAGTATTATTATACTTCACATTGTTCACAAGCGAATGTGTAAAAATTAAGTGATCAGTAGTGGGAAAAAAATCCGTGAATAATTTACTTCATTATTGACCAAGATATCAACCTTCTTGGATACATCATACATCATATCAACGCATATACAAACACATAACTCAAACCTAAAAGGCAGTTATACATTGCTTAAGTCAAACATTCGTTTCGTCGAACCTTTTTCCTTGGTCTCCTGGAGGGTCAAGAAATCTGTAATTAGCTGTATTTATATATTATATATATTATTTGTATATATGTATTATATATTTATGTATTAAAGATCCACATATATATATATATATATATATAAATGTATATATATAAATATATATATATACATATATGTATATATATGTATATATACATACATATACACATACATATATAAACACAGCCTCCTTGATATATATATATATATATATATATATATATATATATATATTATATATATAATATATATTATATTATATATTATATATTATATATATATATATATATATATATATATAACCACAGCCTCCTATATATATATATATATTATATATATATATATATATATATATATATAATATATTATATATATATATATATATATATATTATATATATATATATATATATATATATATATATATATAACACAGCCTCCTATATATATATATATAATATATATATATATATATATATTATATATATATATATATGTATATATATATATATATATATATATATCCATATATGTATATATATATATATATATATATATATATATATATATATATATATATATATATATATATATATATATATATATATATATATATATATATATATATATATATATATATATATATATATATATATATATATAGGAGGCTGTGTTATACAGTGGTTTTCATATATTTAGACGCACTCATATTTGAGAATAAAAAATTTTAGGTAAATTTTAACGATAAAACAATGACGAAATTTTAACGATAAAATTTTAACGATAAAAAAATTTTAACGATAAAACAATGACGAAAAAAGATTTCGGTTTAGTTTTTTTTCCATTTATCAGATAAATACATACAGAATACAAAATTTAAAAAAAGTTTACAAAAAAAAAATGAAATACTAAGTAATAATTAGGTACAACTACATGGTATTAAAAAAATTAGACAAAAAAAATTATTCATAAATTTAGACGCACGATACATTAGAAGGCGTAATTTATGAACCAATCAATGTTTTGTGTATCCGCCTTTTGCTTTAATACAACTAAGAACTCTTCTAGGCATAGACTCAACAAGATTTTTACACATCGCTTCTGGGACCCCATACCAGGTATGGTATGGGGTCCCAGAAGCGATGCCACTCCTTAACGAAGTCCTTCAGCTGACCAAAGTGTGGAAATTTGAACCTTTGCTAATTCACGATCAATCCAAGCCCAAGTGTTTTCAATCGGGTTCAAATCAGGTGAATATGGAGGCCACGGTATTGTCATAATATTATTATCGTTGAACCACTCCTTTGTATAGTATGCAGTATGTGCAGTAGCGCTATCTTGTTGAAGTTTCCATGGTTTGTCATTGAGCATAAGCAGGTCAATTGATGGAATTAGGTTGTTTTCCAGTACTTCTACGTATATTCTGGAGTTGGTTCTTCCGGTGTATGTTTGGCACATACCAACACCTTTGTAATTGAAGCATGTACAGTTGTACAGTTGGTCTAATGTACCTGGCGTAATACTTTTCGTGAGCCATTCTTTTGACTGTTATGTTAGATTTGCTATTGATAAGCTCAAAGTTACTCTCATCACTCTACATAATTTTTTCCCATTGATCTATTGTCCAATACCTTCTTTCACGACACCATTTTAGTCTCCTTTGTTTATCATATGGACGCAAAAGCGGTTTCTTCAAAGCAGTGTAGACTCCAATCTTATATTTGATAAGTATTCGGTGGACTGTGCTTTGAGAAATAGATGTATTTCGCGTTGTATTGAATTCTGTGGTCAGTTCTTTGTAACTAATTCTTGGATTAACTCTGACAGCTCTAAAAAAAACACTATCGTCCTTTCTCGTGGTTGACAAGGGTCTACCTGGCCTCGTTTTCTCGCTGGCACCACCAGTGTGAAGAAAGTTTTGTTTCGTTGTCCGAACGCATTTCTCAGAAACTCCAATTAACTTGGCAATTTCTCTATTACTTTTGGTTCCTTCTTTGATGTGCGCAATAATTTGCCATCTTTCACCTTGAGTGATACGTCTTTTGCCCATTTTTTACGTTTTTTTAATGCAAAACTAACTTAACTTTTGTTTATTTATTAAATAATGATTAACTATTTCCAGGTAAGTCATATTTATATAAGGTTTTTTGACAAAATGAATTAATTTAGGCCTATTAATGAGAAATATGGGAAAAAAAACTACTAATTAACTATCAATTAAAAAGATATAAGACTTTTTTAATTGTGCGTCTAAATTTATGAACAAAATAAAATCAAGTTTTTCAATTAACTTTTTTGTGTTAATCGGTATAGAATGAGTAATAAACATCCTGTAAAAAAAATTAAGGTACTCTATAATAGAGTTTCATTTCCTCTTTTAAACTATATATCAAACACAGCGGTAGCACTTTTATTTTATTTTTATTTTGAGTATTTTCTTACATATATGAAAAAAAAAAAAAATGAATGCGTCTAAATTTATGAAAGCTACTGTATATATATATATATATATATATATATATATATATATATATATATATATATATATATATATATATATATATATATATATATATACATATATATATATATATATATATATATATATATATATATATATATATATATATATATATATATATATATGGATATATATATATATATATATATATATATATATATATATATATATATATATATATCAAGGAGGCTGTGTTTATATATGTATGTGTATATGTATGTATATATACATATATATACATATATGTATATATATATATATATATATATATATATATATATTTATATATATATATATATATATATATATATATATATATATATATATATATATATATATTTATATATATACAGGGCTCAATTTAACGGTCGGACATCGGAAATTGTCCGGCTAAAACCTCAGATTGTATGCTCAATTTACGAAGTAATCGGACATTTT
>NC_061157.1:64651384-64751384 GCF_022113875.1 Hydra vulgaris
AATATCAAAAGAATCTTCGACTATTTTTTCAAAACATTTTATCAAGTGTACAATTCCAATTTTCCTTTAATTGAAATAGTTTAAAGCGATAAAGAAATCTCCTTGGATTACTAATGGTCCATCATCCATCATCTCCTTGGATTACTAATGGTCTCAGAAAATCGTCAAAAATTAAGTAGAAGTTATACATTAAATATCTAAAATCGAAATCAAAAAGACATAAATAAGATTGTAAAACTTACAAAAACTTATTTGAAAAGCTTTACATAAAAACAAAACAAAAGAAAACTATTCAAACTTGCTTAACAAATATAAGCACAACTCAAAACGCATCTAGCAAATCATAAAGGAGGTGTCTGGAAAATTTAAACCAAGTAAAAATTTACTCTCAAATTTTATACAAAATGATAACAAATTAATAAATGACTCAAATGATATTGAATTTGAATTTAATAAGTTTTTCACCACTATCGGGACAAATTAGTATTTCTTTCATTAAAAATAAATCTGTTGATTTCGAAACATCAACAAGCTCAAATTTAAATTTTACTGATTTAACTTTTAATGAATTTAAGGTTGCTTTTAAGTCATTAAAACGAAATAAAGCTACTGGGTATGATGATATTAACATGAATATTGTGATTGATTTCTACAATGTTATAAAAGATATTCTTTATAAAATTTTCAGAGCATGCATTACACACAGCTCTTTTCCAGATAAACTAAAAATAGCAAAAGTAAGACAGGAGATCATACAAATATAACAAATTATCGCCCTATTTCAGTTCTTCCAGTTTTTTCAAAAAATTTAAAAAGAATAATTTACAACCGAATCTACTTTTATCTTGTTGAAAATAAAATTCTATACGAAAATCAATTTAGTTTTATAAAATAATTCAACCGAGCATGCCATTCTTCAAATTACGCGCTATATAACTGACTCTTTTAAAGACTCTTGTTTTACACTAGAAGTCTTTATTGATTTGTCTGTGGTATTTGATATCGTCAATTATTAAATCATATTAAAAAAACTAATGTTATATGGTATTAAAGATAAAACTCCATTATGGTTTGAAAGTTATCTTTACTAACTGTAAACAGTTTTTTTACAATAAAAATTCTTTATCTCATCTATTAATGAATATAACATGTGGTGTTCTACAAGTTATATTCATTAATTGATGATCCATACTTGATCTACTTATTTTTTTAATATACATAAATGATCTTCATAAATCATCTAACTTAACTGCAATAAATTTTGCAGATGAAACAAATTTGTTTTTGTCTCTTGAAGATATTAGTATGCTTTTTACCAATTGGACAAATAAATTGAAAGAAGTTTTTGTTTGGTTAAAACAAAATAGATTGTCTCTAAATATAGAAAAACTAAATGGAAACTTTTTTTATTTAAAACTTTTTAAAGAAATGAATATTTTAAATGTATATCAACTAAATGTCTTCATTACTTTATATTTCATGTTTAAATCCTCGAATTAATAACAATCTTATTGCCCCTTTTTGCCGTAAAAACAAAGATCATACAAGTTTACCAGATGAATGGTATCTGAAATTAATTAAATTTTGTCAAATATATAAAAAAATGTTTTTTGATTTAAACGCAGGTGAATAAATTTCTGGTATTTTAAACATAATTAAATATTTGCAGGTAAATTAAAAGAAATAATTTTTCATTTGGTTTTCTGTAAATAATGTTATTAGTGAATATTTCAAATTATTTTCATGATTTTTAAATGAATTTCTATATCACAAAACTTATCAATTTAATTTACTTTTGTTCTACATTTGCTTAATAATAATTTCTTCACACTCAGAACTGCTCCTTCCTCTAAAACGTAGTCATTTTTGTTGTTTGTAATTATCGAAATACTATTGGTATATAAGTTAACTATTTTTTTACACGCTCACGTTTTACACGTCAAGTAATTTCTCAATCGTGAATAAAGAAATCGAAAAATCGACCAAGTTCTCTCTACTATTGCTAACGAGCAAATAGTTTCTCCAATAGATTTTGCAAAATCAAAATTTCTCTTTAATTAATTTCAAAGCAGTTTTTATTACTCGAGCGTTGTCAGTGACAATGCTGAACATGTGTGGGCAGAGAGTCTCGATTACTTTAATAATGGCACCAGCAACAGCTGCGCGTTTTAAATTATGCCCGATGTGTTTATTGAAGTATTTTAAAACGGTTTTGTATTTGGTGCCTTGATACAAAAATTCACTTTATGATTGCCACCAATATTTGTCCAACCATCGCTGACAAGCGTTAAATTTTCAGATCATTTGAGAATTTCTTCCAATTTAGCGGAGTACTCCGCGTACTTTTTATCAAGAAGCAAACCTGACAGCGTTTTCGCGCACGGTATTGATGATACATGCGATTGATTCCAGTTGGGAAAAAGAAATTTGCTAATTTCATATCAATTTCTTTTTTTGATTCTTCAGGATTCACAACATTGTCGACTACTTCGTGTGTTTTAGCTGAGATTATGTCTTTGTTGAATTTTGTTAATGATTCGGGTTTTCGTTTTGCAAACAATAGTTTCTCATCTTTGCAAGCGTTTGGGCATGGTATTCGTTTATGGGCTGCAACGCGATCTCTTGCCCATTAAACCGTCTTTAAGATTTTGAAAATATCTATTTATTGTAAAGTTTAATTTCAAGTGTTAATTTTTCTTTTGTTGTTTATGTAAATTTGTTTATTTGTTTTTTAATTTTTAAACTTTCGCTTTTTAAAGATGATAGTTGTTTTATGCTTTTATTGTGAACAACTATAGTCTACATTTAATGTTTATAGTAAAACTGAGCAGTTTGTTTGTTTTTATATTTTATTCATTCATATGCTTTTTTCTAATATTTTACTAATTAAGTATTTAGTTTTAAATCGTCTTTGACTTTGAAAAGAGTGTTATGGTCTTTAATATAATGCTGTAGGTTTTTTTTTATTCCTTGCTTTGCAATTTATTTTCTAAATTAATAATTTTCATTGCTCTTTAGTTAATTTTATCAAGTTTATGTAAGTGTGGAAAGTGTATATTTTATGTGGAAAGTGTATGCCTTTTTTTAAGCTTTGTGAAAAACTTCGATAGTGAAATTTAAGCTTCAATATTAAATTTTAGGCTTTTTGAAAGGCTTCTTTAGTATTGATAAATATGTTTTTAACGTTTTATTACAACTTTGAGCACCAGCATACTTGCTCATAGCTGATATGAGTTGATATAATTTTGACACATATATGTGTCATAGTTGTTTTAAAACTGTAATCTAGTAATGTAATGTAATAAAGAGAACTGTGCAAGAAGACTTAAAGGATGGTACATGCACTTCACATATGCTTTGTCTGTGAGAGGTTTTTTTTCTCATTATTATTATGTTTTCAAACATAATTAAGTTAATTTTACTGTTTTTTTAATGTTTTTTTACAATTTAATTTTTTTAAACTTTTGATAATTTTATGTTTATCTACTGTCTTGCTTTGCACATAGCCATCTATATGTCACATTTTCAAGAAAAAGATCGTTTATTTAAGCGTTTTTTAAAGTTAGAAAATATTTCTTACCAGGTACATCATTAAAACATTTTGTACAAACTTTAATATGTTATATTCTTTTTTGTAATATATTTTTATTAATTTCGTTTTTTGTTTTTTTTTTAGTATTTCCTAGAGTTGAAACATAGTTTAAGTTTAGTAAACTTTCTTGATTTGAAATTTACTTTATTAATCGTAAGTCAACAGTTAGAAAGAATCTAGAGCTCGATACATTTCTACACATTAACTGCAGTAACAGAAGGAACAACACCATCAACAAAAGCATCATACAAATTGATAAATTTTAATTGCATAAAGTCCACGGTTAAGCACCTCTGATGTCACGTTTCTTGAAACCGCATGAATTTTGCCTAACAAATCTATGTTATTGTTTTGAAATCTCTTGTTCTCTCTCTATGTATAAATATATATATATATATATATATATATATATATATATATATATATATATATATATATATATATATATATATATATATATATATATATATATATATATATATATATATATATATATATATATATTAAACAAAAATATTATTGTATTATAAATTATTATAATGACGTAATTTCTTCTTGTAAAAAGCCAAAATAAAATATATATTGTTGTTGTTGTTGTTGTTGTTGTTAAAGGTCGCTTTTGTTCAATTTGCTCTATTACTAATCAATACTGCCTTCATGTACAATTTTTGAACCGTATGCCAAATCCTAAAAATTTGATATAATAATAATAATAATAATAATAATAATAATAATGACAATCAAATTCATTGTAAAAGTAAAAATAACAATTTTATTAACAGCAATAATAATAGTAATAATATTGATAAATAGTAGAGATATATGTTAATTATATTGTTTCAAAAATATTTAAAAAATAAATACAAAGTAGATTTATAAATTCAAAGTAGATAAGTTAGAGGAAATGAAAATGTATTATTTATATAAAAAAGCATAAAAAATGCATAATGGTCTGTTTTTATGGTTTTTACACCAAAATATTTATTTTTAAACTAAAACGGCTTGAATTTTAAATTTTGTTTCCAAAATAGCATTGTTTTCGTCTCGTTCTATTATGTGGCCATATGCACCAAATTGGCCATATGTAAACAAAACGGAAAACACAATGGCCATATGTAAACAATTTTTTTTTATTTTGTTGTAAAAGTAAATAACCATGCAATCTATTTATAAAGTAACTTGCTATGGTGTTTAAAAAGGCAACATGTTAGCGACTAATAATAGTGATAACTTGTTTTGACAACTCGTGTAATGCCGTTTAAGATGTTTATTTTTAATAAATTGTTCCTAATTAAAAATACTTCTATTGGGTTATATAAAGTAGCCTTGAGCTTAAAGCAAAGCATCCAGTGGGTACAGAAAATAAAAAGAAAATAGTCTTTTAAACGTCGTATGAACGTTTTTTGAACGTTCAAAAGAAGTCTTAAATCCGTGTCCACTTGGCATTATCTTCATCATTATTAAAATATTCGATTTTTAAAATTGAGAAAATTGGTGCCCTATTTTTATTTCCATAAAATTTTTGGTAATAGATATTTTAAATATGTTGGAATATTTTAGTACTCTAATATCTACTTTTTAAAATATAAATCATTACCATTTTTATTTATATGACATATATTATTAAATATATATCTAATTATATAATCTCAAAAATTGTATTATATTTATTTCGTGGTACACGGACTCCTTTTTCATTACAGTGAAAGAGTTTTTTCTTTTGTAAATTTTTACATAAACTAATTTATTTGGTATAACTTCAGACATTCAAGTTTCAACATTAGAAAAAATTGTTTCTGTTGTTATGATGAGGATGTTATGATGAGCAGCTAAATATATAAAAAGACTCAACTTTATCTTTTTTGGAGAATCTATATCAAGCATAAATCAAATGTTTGATCATTTTCAAACAAGTTATCAAGATGTTCAACGCGAATTAAATTAAATAAAGATTAAATAAAATATTTCTTTAATTTTGTTGGCGATGTATGTGAAGATAAAGTTAAACCAGTTGGTGACAATAAAGGTTTTTGAAGATTTTACAAATGTCAAAAAAATGCATAATATTTTTGAACAATACGGAACTAAGAATAATGAGCATAGATATTGAAGAACAAACTATATAAAATACTTTAAGAAGTGAAGAGGTAATCAAATGAAGCAATAAAGAAAATTCAAAAAATATTAGAAATGGTTGTAGTTTCAGTTTTAGTTGTCGCAATGGTTAATATTTTGAATAAAAATATTAACCATTGGAACATTTTGGTAAAAATATTATTCAAAATGAATGTTTTCAAAGTATCTGTATTTTCAAAGTGTTTTAAAAATACAGATATTTTCTGTATTGTCAAAACACTTCGAACGTGTACCCAGTGAGTACCGAACCTAAAAAAGACGTCTTTTAAACCTCTTTTAAACGGTTTGAACAACTTTAAGGCATTTTTTGAGCGTTTTGGAGGTCTTTTGAACATCAATGAATTTTGAGTGTCATGAATTCTAGAGAATTCTTTTTTAGGTCCCGTAATTTATAATTTAATCTATGATAATTTGACTAAAACATACTTTTAAAATAAATTATTTTGGTTTTAAACAAATCTTTAAACAGACCATGTAGTAATTGAAAAAGTCAATCATAAACATATTTACAACTGAATATTTTACTTACTATTTTATTTTTAGCTTTGAGTTTTTAGTTTTTCTTTTACCTTCAAGTATATATACTCATAATAAAAGTTTCTTACTTCGTAAACTTATTATCTCGTAAATATCTTATATATTTTAACACGAACGTTTCTTAGCGGTACTCGACGACAAAACCGTATAGTCATCAACGAGTGTCCGATGTCTTTTATTTTTTAATAATGATCATTGTACATATATCTATATTTATCTATCTATCTATATATACATAAATATATATATATATATATATATATATATATATATATATATATATATATATATATATATATATATATATATATATATATATATATATATATATATATATATTATAACTACATATTTGTATTTTAAATATTGTAGCGAAATGTTTATTTAAAATGTAGTAAAAGAACATACACAAACACACAAAACATAACAGATGGTTTTAAAGTAAACAAATTTACTTAAGGAGTGTATATTGAGCTGTTGATACAGTGGGTTATTGCATCATCTCAGATAAGCTTAAGCGTTACGGGATAATTAATTGTATATATTTAAAAATTCAAAACAGTTTGAATATAATGTCCGTTTTGTAGTATTAAATTTCTTATTTCAAATCCTCGAGGATCAAAACTTTGTTCATTCCTATTTTTGATTTATAATAATGACTTTTGTAATGCATCCTAAAGTTTAAATTTATTCACGCTTTTTCATGAAACAAACTTACTTCTTGCCAACAATGGTTTCAAGAAACTTTATGCAGATTGGAATATTGAACTAAATAAAGTAAACATTTGGTTAATGGTTAACAAACTATCGCTTGACTAAACGTTAAGAAAAAGAACTATTTATTAATTCATAAAAAACACAAATATAAATTCATCTACTTAGGTTGCATAATCTTATCCTAAATGATAAATTAAGTTAAAGCAAATCAGCATAAAAGTATTAAGCATTTTTTTTTGATGAAAATTTATCTTGCAAAAAATATGCATGTTGCGTCATTTCCTCTATCGATATGCGTAAACATGTCACGGTGCTTAGGTAGATGCTCCGAGACTTTGCATCACATCCCCCCCAATTTTTTTTTTATCAGATGACTCTCCCTTATTTTAAAAATGTAAAGATCAACTTTTTTTACCGGGGGCCTAAGGAGAAATCACGTATTTTAGGCGAGTGTCTAGTAATTTTGTTGTTCAAGATAGGTAACTAAGAGTTATGTGGCATACTCAAATTTTTAGTATGTTAATAATAGTATCAAATGAGGATGAATTGCAAAAAGTTGAGGCAAATGGAGGTAACCCAACCCTCTTCCTATAACTTTGTCTCCTAAGCTAATTTCAACAGATTTCAAGTTTCATCAAAAAATATCATTTCGTTTAAGATTTATGATCATAAGAAATTCAAAATGGTCGTAACTTTTAAACTAGATATTTGATGAAATTTAAAATCTGTCGATGAATTTTGATCTAATTTAATATAACACCACAAAAATTTGAAAAATTCTATTAGGGAACCATACACTAGGGGTGAGATATAAGGGGCCCAATAGAATTAACTACAACTACTTTATAGCCGTAAAAAAAAATTTTCTGGTTCATTTAGTTAAATTATTATTTTTACTTTGCATGTCACGTATCAAACCATATATTAGAAATTTACGTTAAACAACTGTTCATAAGAGGTTAATACTATACTTTTTACGAGCTACCTGCAAATTGAAAGCTACTTTAAAAGTGTTTGTAGTTGTAATCAACAACTGCGTTTTTTAGTGCTTCAATATAGTTTAGGCTGTGTTCTCTAACTTTTCTGATTCGTCTAAGCTGATTGAAATCCTGGTGAATGGGTTCCAGAGTTTGTTCGGTCCAGTAACCTAAGCGTGCAGAATATATAATGCTTAAAATATGTTTTAGTCCATTTAATGAATAGTCGTCATAATTTATGCAAGTTTAAACTTGCATAAACTGTTGTATTATTGTAATAATAAGTTTATTTAATTGTATTATAATTAAATAATATTAGTTTATTATTTTATCAAACTTAAAATTTATTTATCATACCGAAGACTGCCTCTTTCATATTAATTAGTTTGATAATATATTGCTCAACTATGTGTACACTCAAAGGAATTGTAGCCCCTAGATTTCTATAGCTCCTAGACAACTTCTTTTGACATAAGTATATCTTTGACATAAGTAGAGCTTAATGATTTTCCAAAACAAAGAATATCTTTGACATAAGTAGAGCTTAATGATTTTCCAAAACAGCCATAGACTATTTTTTCAAAATCTCTGACTATCTTATTGTATTTGGAAAAGGGATCTCCAAGACTGGACTCTTGAAAAAACATTTCAAAGCTGTTTATGTTTTTAAGCAACTTATTGCAAGTATTGCCTTCTAAACGATGCTGCCCTTGGAAGAATACTCTTCAGATGTTCATTGTAGAAAAATATCGGTTCACAAACTGTAACCCACACCCCTTGTTTTCAAACAAACTGTTTTCAATTTCTTTTAAAATTTTGTCTATAACTCCAGAAAGTATATGTAGACTGGGAATATTAACAAGCTCTATTATTTTTTTATTTTTGTTCCATTCAATAAAGGGGATTGAACAACATTTGTAAACATTTTTGCATTTTTTAATTTTGCACCATTAGATATCCAATGGTCAAAATGAACTTCTTATAGTTATAAATCTTAAGCGAAAAGATATTTTTTGATGAAACTGGAAATCTGTCGATAAATTTTGGTCTAACTCATGATAGAACTTAAATAAAAAATTTATTAGCTTAGAAGACGAAGTTTTAGGAAGGGGGCAACTCGGGGATGGGACAGGGTTGGCTTAGCTCCAATTACCTCAACTTTTTGCAATTCAACCTCAATCGATACCATTATTAACATACTAAAAATTTAGGTATGCCACATAGCTCTTAGATACCCATCTTTAACAATAAAATTACTAGGCACTCGCCTAAAATACGTGATTTCTCCCTAGACCCCAGGTAAAAAAATTTGTTTTTTTCATTTTTAAAATAAGAAAGATTCTTCTGATAATAAACAAAAAAAAACTTCTGGGGATGTGTTGCAAGATCTCAGAGCATTTATTTAAGCACCGTGATGTTATTATTATAATGAAAGATATATATTTTTTTGTTTGTTTATATCGTGTTACAGTTTACAATTATATAAATCGTAATACAATTGTATAAATAACTTTATAAATAAAAGTTTTACAAATATAAACAAGGTTTCTAATAGAAGATCTCATTGATCTTGTCGTCAGAACTTTTTAAAAGCGTAAAAGCAACAACAACTGCAAAAATAAATAAAAAATTAAATATAATAGAGTGCGTTATTGCGCATTAGAAGTAATTCAATATACCGTTTATAGAAAAACTAAAATTTTTTAAATTTATTTTTAAAAGATTCAAATGAAGTTGATAAATCAAAATTATTTAAAACAATTTTTTTCCTGAGATAAGGTACACAATATTCAATACAAAATTGAGTAAACTTTGTACAACAAAGGGGTTCATTTAAAAAATTATCATTTCGCAAAATATATTTGTTTATTTTTTTGATAAAAAAATCTTTAAAAAGAAAAAGTGCTGAGTCATCTTTACATTTAAACTTTACATTTAAACAAAAACACAAAATTTTATAAATGTTGAGTTGATATACAATAAGGACATTCGCATTAAATAAAAAATTTAAATGAGTTAAATGATTTTTAAAATATATTAAACGCATTGCGTGTTTCTAAAGACGATAAGGAAGTTGCAATTTACATTGGCTTGTGCTTCCCCAAGCAATATTGGCATAGTTAATAAAACTATGTATGAAGGAGTAGTAGAGTTGCATTCTCTTTTTATCTTAAAAATATCTGATCTTAAATATAATGCCAATACTTTTAGCAACTTTATTGCTAATGCAGTCAATATGAGTTTTTCATATAACATTTTCATCAAAAATTACTCCTAAAAACTTTGTGGCGGTTTTTCCATTTATTTTATTTTTATCAAAATAGTTTTGGCATAAGGTTTGGCAAAAATTGTTTTTTTTTGATAATGGGTGAAACATAATTTGTTTTGTCTATGCTTAAAATTAGTTTATTACATTTAAACCACTTAGAGATAAACTTAAGTTCTTTATTCATTTCGCAGAACAGTTTCGTACTGCTACGATTTGGTACAAAAAATTCGTATCATCAGCAAAAATGATATTTTTTAAGTTTGATATTTTATTTATATCATTTACAAAAATTAAAAAAAGAAGAGGCCCAAGAATTGAACCTCGAGGAACACCGCAAGTTATTTGAGTCATTTCGTTTTGGCGTCTTTTTTTGTCCCCCGTATTATTGACGGGGACAAATTGTTTTCTATTTGTTAAATAACTTTTTTACCAAATTAAAAGATTGTTATTTGTTCCATATTATTTAAGCTTTTGCATTAAAATTTCATGATCGACGGTATCAAATGCTTTTGATAGATCAATAAATATACCTAATGTATATTGCTTTCTATCAAAAAACTTAAACTTTATTTCAAATACATATAAAAGTTATATGTATTTGAAATTAAGTTTATCAGCATTTGGATTTTTATTTCCTTTTTTTCCTTTTTTTATTTTTTATTATTCCGATTAAGAATAATTGAATCAGTATTTTTTAAAAGGACATTTTTGCTCAAGGAACTTTGAGCAAGTTTGCCCTGTTAGAAAACACTTATTCAATTAGAATAACGCAATACACAAATAAATAATATATAAGACCGTGGCAAACTAGAAACTGGAAGTTTATTAAATACACGGAATACAACATTGCACATAGAGGACTAAAAATATAAAAAAATATTCAAATATCTGCAAAAATCTTTAAGTTCATTTAATTTTCTAACAAAACAAAAAAAAAAATTGTAACTTGAGAAAATATTTGTGCTTAAATAACTACTCTAATTTCATTTTATATTTTTATTTTTCAGTTATAAGTGCATTCCATTTATGCTTATTACGGTTTCAACATTACTTTATTTTAATATTAGCTTCTACATTTAGTTCAAGCTTTTATGAGGGTTCTATTAAAAGATTTCGATGACGTATTGTCATTATTTATCATTACTATTTACTTAATAAAGATCATTGTAAAAAAAAAAGTTTATTTGAAACTAAATGCAAAAAATATCTTTTTGGGTGTATTGTTTGATGAAAATTTATCAGCGAGAAACTATATTACTTTTATTGAAATAAAAATATTGAAAAAAATCCAGGTTAATAATTGGTATTTTGTGTAAATTGATATCTCTTCTATATAATAAATCGCATAAAACATTTTTTTAGAATGATACAAAGTCAGCTTTTTTACGCAAATATTGTACCAGCACATACCAAACGAATTTTTTAAAAGAGCAAAGCCTGTAAAACCATTCATATAAAGTAAACTAATTTTTGAAATAGTTTAGTAAACCAAAAATGAACTATTATTTGCATATCTATTTAAAAAATCTCACCCCGCCATTGAAAAATCGATTTTGACATAAGTACTACTATGTATTTAAATGTATTTAGAATGTCATAGTCATGTAATACAATAAATTTTCAATCTAACAATAACTTAGACTGTTGACCTTGCTCTTGTGGTATCTGCAACAATCATCTGTATCGAATCTCATAGACAAAATTCATTGAGGACTTTAGAAATTCCTTAAGCAATAGTTAAAGCCCTGCAATCCAACAAGCCAAGGGCATCCAATTTGATTTCTCTTCTATCATTTTTAAGGGCGACCATTTAATAATCCAGTCTGTTAATGTGCTTGCCATCAAACTATTAGGACCAACTTTCCATATGCAACTTTTTATTCATTTCTTACTTTATTGCTTCTTTAATTATTGACATGTAAAGAGTTGATGTCAATGTCTTCACAAGCCAGTTGCTTGCATATGTTAGCAGCTTTGTTTGTTGATACTCTTGTGAAGGTCACCAAGTTGGCTGCAATATTGCTTATACGATATTTTTTGCTTGGTGTAGGATTTGTCTTATTTTCTTCTTCATTGTTTTCATATTCAATATTGTCGTCAGCCCCAGAGTAAGAATCATTAAAACCAGGATAGTAAGATGATGAGTTAAATGACTCATTAGAAAATTTTTGTATTTTAGAGAGATAGACCGTTTCTTTACTGACCGCTTGGCCTGTAGAGTATCCGAATGTTCCTTTGCTTTCCATTTGGAGATGTTACAATCGCTTGTCTTTGTAAGATAACAAGGTTTCATCCATTTTAGTAATATCAAAATTGTGATATGGGGTTCGTAATTTGCCCGATTGACACATTCATCATAAAATTTCAGCATTTTATCAAGCTTTGTTCGTATAATTTGATCAGATATACGAGGAAAATTCAGTTTATTCTTCCACAATTTACTGACTTCTTTGGAAATTTGCGCTATTCGCTCCTTTCTTCCATTAATTTTTGGTCCAAGGAAATAGTAGCGTCCGATAATTTGGTTTTAGAGAGGCATTTTGCACTTTTCTTTCTGTGAATATTCTTCCAAAGGGACCATTTTTCTTCTTTTACGAGAGTCTTAAGTTTTACCAGATTATTGACATCAAGACATCATTGTTCTTTTGAATGCTACTATCGCTAGGCTTGTACGACGCCATGTGTATATATAGTTTAAAATGTTCTAGAATATTCCAAAATGTTCTAAATTGTTCTAAAATGTTCCAAAATACTTTAAATTGTTCGAGAATGTTCTAAACTGTTCCAGAATGTTTTAAATTGTTCTAGAATAATCTAAAGTCTTCTAAAATATTCTATTATTTTCCAAAATGTTTTAAAGTTCTAAATACTTCTAATCTATACAAGTTTTAAACTGTTTGCAGGAAAGCTACACGTATTAGTAGTAGTAGTAACAAAATTAAATAAATGACGAAACGTAATCTGATATGCGGGTGACCTATTTTTACAACCGAGAGGAATTGAACATGTTTTCAATGTTTTCTAATAAAAGTTCATCGATATATGACACAGAAATTTTTTTAAAAAAAAAAGTCAAAAGTTATAACCCTAAAATATATATATATATATATATATATATATATATATATATATATATATATATATATATATATATATATATATATATATATATATATATATATATATATATATATATTTATATGTATATTTATATGTATATATATATATATATATATATATATATATATATATATATATATATATGTATATATATATATATATATATATATATATATATATATATATATATATATATATATATATATATATATATATATATATATATATATATATATATATATAGGGGAAGTGGGGGCATAACCGCCCCCGTAACGTTTGGATTAATGTTATATGAAAATAAAAACGAAATGTGTTTTTTTAGCAGTTTATTTCAATAACCACATCATTAAGCTTTAAATTGATGCATTTAAGAAAAAAATTGAACGGGTTTTGAAAATGTTATTGCACAAAAATTACACTTAGTGAAAAAAACGGTTTTGCCCCCATTGTGAGGCACAACCACACCCTCACAAAAATCGATGGGGCTACACCTTTTTTGATACATTTTTTTTTACAATTTTCACTGCTCAGGTTATTTGATAATTTTGTTACATGTTTGCATACTGTGCAGGCATTCTTTGTATTTACATTTTGAGTTCTGCCCCAGAAGAGAGTTCTGCCCCAAAAGAGAGTTTTTTGAAAAAATTCAGTTTCATAGTTTAATTATTAGATTATGGTATTATCAAAAATGGCTTTCACTTCATGAAATAATGCTGATAACATATATCTTTAACACTAAAATCAAATATTGCTTAATTCTCAAAAAAAAGGTCAGGAAAAATATGATGTAAATATAATACTTTTATGAAAATGAACATTATTATTCACAACTTCTCAGAAACTTAACAGTCACTCTTTTTGATATATGCAAAATAAAGGAAAATGCTTTACTAACGCGTGGTATGATTTTTTCCATATTAGAAACATTTTTTGAAGAGAAATGTCAAAAAACGGTTGTGCCTCCATATGCGGTTATGCCCCCACTTCCTCTATGTATATAGTAAGGTTACCAATATTGTAACGGCGCATTAATTGTACTTTTGCTGTATCTAGTTGTTTTTACAACCCAAAAAATATCTTTTGACTTAAATTTTATTTTTACCATGTTGAACTGATAAATCAATTGTTTTTTTGTGAGATGAAACTAGATTCTGGCAAGAGTTACCTTGAGTTGATATGATGCCAAAGTTTTTTTATTATCGGGGTTCAATGTTTAAATTATTACTCTAAATATGTCAAATATGTGTCTTTTTTATCATATTTATGTGAAAGCTCTATTTATGTGAATTTAAAATAACTTTCAAGAAATTAAGGTATAGTAGAATTTGTTGTCTAATTATGTTATAAACTCAAAGAGAGTCTTGTCTTGTAATTTGTACCTCACATAAGTCCTTAAATTGTAGCAAGACTGCAATTTTGAATATTTGTAACTTTAGTCAAGAATAAAGATTTTTCTGTTTTGTATTAATAATATTGTATACATAATATCTATCATTTTCCTACTAAATTTTTAGCTATCGCATTAGTAAGCTACACAGTATAAAAGTTATACCTTATTGATGATACCTGTTTTTAGACTATTCAAGGAAAGATTTACAGTTTCATAGTTATTAAATTCAAAACTTTTTTACATTGCTGACACAGAAAAAAATCTTTACAAAAATCATTTAAACTGTACTGTATATTATTATAGTATTTGTAAAATCAAGATACAGGTACACTATTGGATTATAATGGTACGATTTAGGATCTTGTTTCTGTAATTGTACCGATAGCATGTTTTTTAAAATTTAATTCCCTATACCAACGTTTAAATTTTTAAATACTTCAACTTTTATAGAACAGTTTATCCCCAAATTATAACATACAATAAAGTGTCATTGTCTCTACTATATATATATATATATATATATATATATATATATATATATATATATATATATATATATATATATATATATATATATGTATATATGTGTGTGTGTGTGTGTGTGTGTGTGTGTGTGTGTGTGTGTGTGTGTGTGTGTGTGTGTGTGTGTGTGATGTTCACATATGTGATGTGAGATTTACTATTACAACGAAGTTCACTAAAAATAAAAAAAAAGTTAAATATTGAATTTTTTTAAAGATTTGCTATGAATAAATACATTCAAGATAAAGTTATTTTTTTTTTTTTGCTTTTTTATTATTTACAGGCCATATTTTGTATTTTGAGTTTATAAAGTAAATTGCCTTGACTCGTTCAATACAAAAATTTTCAGAATTATCTACTGTTTTCAAACATTTTCTTAAAAATAGAAAAAAAAAAAAGTAGATGCAATTCTGCAAAATAATCATAATTAACCCATATTGAAAATAAATTTTCAAAATTTCAACTTTTGCTTATAATAGATTAAAATAACTTAAATCTTAGAAACTTCAACTTATAATTTATTTTTTGTTCAATTCTTATTAACCAAAATTTAACTCGATGAATCTCCGTTGAGAATTATTAAAAATAAATTAACAAATAATTTATACTAAATAATGTTAAAGTGACGTTGTAAGAGTATAGCCGACATTATATTGCTAACTTTAAACGATTTCTTTGTTTTAAATATATATATATATATATATATATTTAAAACAAAGGCCGTCGCGATAGGGGTGTGTGGGGATGTGTTATTTTTAGTCGGCAAACTGGACCCCTAATCGGCAAATTGGACCTTTTTTAGTTAGTCCTCGACGGGCATTTGTTTTTAAAAGTTACGATCTAAATGTATTTTAAATATCTTTTAAACGTCTTTTAAACATTAATGTTTAAAAGACGTTTAAAAGACGTTTTAAACGTCTTTTAAACATTAATGTTTAAAAGACGTTTAAAAGACGTTTTAAACGTCTTTTAAACATTAATGTTTAAAAGACGTTTAAAAGACGTTTAAAACACATTTAGAACGTAACTTTTAAAAACAAATGCAAATTGTGGAAAATGAGGAGTTTTTTTTTTTTAGTCGGCAAAAGTTGTAATGGCACCCCCCCTTCACGTAACGCCTACTCGCGTCGGCCCTGTATATATATATATATATATATATATATATATATATATATATATATATATATATATATATATAAAAACATATATATATATATATATATATATATATATATATATATATATATATATATATATATATATATATATATATATATATATATATATATATAAATATATATATATATATATATATATATATATATATATATATATATATTAGTATATATAACATATTAATAAGTATATATAACATATTAATAAGTATATATAAAATAGATAAAGCATTTTTTAACATATAAATGAATTTTTACTTTTTTATACAATTTAGTAACACGATGTTAGTTTGATAGTAACACAATGTTATTTTTCATTTTTCATTTTTCACTCCGCACGTTCATAAGTTTTCATTGATACGCGATTATTTGCTCGTGATATAGAATTCAATTTTTTTCAACGAGCGATATTTTAGCAGTATACTCTTTGTGGCGTTTATAAACGTTGATAATATAAGTTATTTATAAGTGTTGACGATTATGCGTGACTTATATAAGTGATAAATTTTTATCAGTCACGCAACATTTAGCATTTCTAAGTAAATGTTTAAAACTGGCGTGAAATTTAAACATTTTGGTAGGTCTTTTAAGAATTTGAAAATTTTTGAAGTATATATATATTTTAAAAGTATAAAATGTTATATCAAGGTGTTTTTACTTTACTATATGAAATTTTTGATATTGCATAATCGGTACAATAAAAATTAATAACAAAATATAAAATTATGTTTTATGTTTTGTAAACAAAAACGGCGTTGTAACCCAACGCATTGTAACACAAATCTTTTTTGTTATACGGATATATATTTTTTATTTCTGATATATGTATATCTTAGTTAATTATTATTTAAAAAATTTAATCAAAAAAAGAAAAAAAAAATCGTATTAACGACTTGAATATATCTTAAAAATATTTTAAGACATATCCGAAATGCGAATGCGAAATGGCCACATATCATAATTTAAAAATTCTTAGGTTTTTTTAATTGATAAATCTGTGTTACTGCATTACTCACCTGTGGCTTAGTATGTACAACCGCTAAAGAAAAGCCTGATTTTAAAAATGTTTTTTTTTGAATCTTAACTTCGATCGAAAATAGCTGTAGAATAAAAAAAAAATGAAGAAATTTTACAAATAACCTGCAGATTAACTTGTTTGGAAAAAAATTTTAAACTTTTGATGGTAAAACTTTTTTACATCATCAATTCTATAAACTCTTTTGCATCTTCGATTCTCGTGCTGTATTTTATATATTTAGTTAATTTTGTAGAGAGTTTATAACATAATTATACACTTGTACTTATAATTAAAATTATAGTTTTAAAAATATAATTATAAGATTATAGTTATAAGAATTTTTATACTAAAAGAATTTTTATATTAAAGAGATCTTTTTTAAATTTATTTTCAAAGATGACATTTCGACAAATAACCAAATAACTTTACACTATAATAACAAATAATCAAATAACATTTTTGTTTTAGTCATCAGATTTAATTAAAGCAAATAAATAATAAAAAATGATGGCATGAGACTCAAAACTCAAGATATAAAATGTTACATGTATATGAAATAATTATCTAAACTCAACCTACCTAATCAATTTCTGTGAATTTATTGATGAGTTTTTTAAATTATACTACTATAGTTAAATAATATATATATATATATATATATATATATATATATATATATATATATATATATATATATATATATATATATATATATATATATATATATATATATATATATATATATATATATATATAAATCACCAAAAATAATTATTTTATGAATAAGTATATTGATAGTTCATTCTAATTTGTAAGTTTGGCAAAAATCTTTTTTTTAATAACTTTAAATTTAAGTCAATTTAATAATTTTAAATTGCTCAGAAAAAAAAAAAAAAAAAAATTCAATGACCCATCATGGTCGTAAGAAATGAAACTCTTTTAAAAAAATAAAGCAAATATCGTAAAACTTATTTATGTTTCATACAAAGAAAAACCTAATCGTAATTTAAAAATAAAACATTCGGTAGGGTTCAATTATAATTATTCGATTACACCCCTTAAATGTTTTATTTATTAAACCATATTAACATTTTATTTATCAAAAAAATAACATAAGTTGTAATAAATTATTAAAAAGAATTTCTCAAGACAAAATATCGTTTATGAAAAGTACTATTTTCAGATAATATTCTGATAAATATTAAATATCACGGTGCAATCGGAGCTTTAACAAACTAATAAATGCAAAAGTATAGAACATTAATTTAAAGGTATATATTACGGATTAAAACTAATATAATTTAAAGTTATTAGAATATCTTATTTATTATCATATTTTGTTAAACTTAAACCGCTTAAAAATATAAAAATATGTTTTTTTATTGTACAAAATTTATTACTTTAAAACTTTTAAGTTGATATTATCAATTGTTTTTTTTGGTTTTTTTTGAACTTTATTGTTATAGAATAAGTTTAAAATTTTTTTGTAAAATCGGAAATTGGTATTGTAAAAAATTTGATAATTACAGTATAGTCATAGAAAAAAAATAGACACGGCAGTAACATGGTTAGTTTAAAAAAACTGTTGTTGCCACTCAACAAAATAAGTTCCCACTCAACAAAATAGGTTCCCACCCAACAAAATAGGTTCCAACTTAACAAAAATAAATAACTAACGAAAATAATAAAAAACAAAATTAAAATAACCGATAAAACAATTTTAGTTGCAGGAAGATTATAATATTAAACTGCTTTACAGTGATGATGAATAGAAGTTGATTATAAAACATTTTTTAAAAATTTAGTATAGTAATGTTTTCAAATTTTAAAGAAAACATTACCCTTTCAAATATTGCCTTATATATAAATACAATCATAGATTCACTCACACAAACACACACACAAATATGCATATGCATATATATATATATATATATATATATATATATATAAATATATATATATATATAAATATATATATATATATAAATATATATATATATATATATATATATATATATATATATATATATATATATATATAAAAATATATATATATATATATATATATATTTATATATATATATATATATATATATATATATATATATATATATATATATATATATATATATATATATATATATATATATATATATATATATATATATAAGGGATTTCACTCAAAAACATTTCAATAGGGCAGAGATTTAGGGTCCAAAAGGGGACTTCTCTAATCCATAATTTTTATAAATTCATATTGTTCTTTAAATACTTTTATAGGACAATTAGTCCTCAATATGCATAATATATTTAAACCTAATGTAACTTTTACTTTGTTTAACATAACTCCTTTCAATTTTTAGAGTGTTTGCAAAAAATTTAAATTTATTTTCCGAGACTTTTAAAACAATTTACAGTCTTGTATAAATTATGTAAACTCAAATGCAATAGTATTAATAAAAAATAATT
This sequence comes from Hydra vulgaris, assembly GCF_022113875.1. Taxonomy (NCBI): domain Eukaryota; kingdom Metazoa; phylum Cnidaria; class Hydrozoa; order Anthoathecata; family Hydridae; genus Hydra; species Hydra vulgaris. The sequence continues at coordinate 64,671,310 of NC_061157.1, forward strand.
AATAAATATATAAGCAAACGCCATGATTTTTTTTAGTTCAATATTAAAAAATTATTATAATTAAGTTTAAAAAGAAAAAAGTGGTGGTTTTGTATGTAAAAGTATGTTTCTAATAAAAAATTTCAGCGTTTTTAACTGCATAGAAAATTAATAAGTATTAATACTAAAAATAAATGATAAAAAAAAAAAAAAAAACACAGAAAATCACCACATGCTTATATATCTCCGAATATAAATAATATATTGCAATGTACGGTCTTTTATTTTATTATTAACATATGGTCTTTTTTTGTCGTTTCGAAGTTAAAGATTCGTATTTTGTATTTTATAATTAATTGTTTTACTACTACAAAATCATCTCAGAAAATAATTTAATTTTTGAATCTTTTTAATTTTTTTTGCTTTTATATAAACATTATATGTTCTTGAATGTATACAGTTGATATTTCTTTTATATATAGTTTTTGTTTAATTTCAAAAAAAAGTTTTCTTTTATTTGATTGGTCTCAACTAAAAGATAGTCTACCTTTTGGGTGAGACGAGTACTAACTAAAGGTATTATACTTTTAGGTGAGACTAAATTATTCTGATCTCACCCAAAAGGTAGTAAATAGTCCCAGGGTCATGTCATTCTGAGTTCAAACGGATATCTATTTTTAAAATATAAAACCAAGAAAATTTTTTGACGAGGTTCAAGATAAAGCGCGTTTTTGTAAAGCCACAAAAGTCCAGTACTTTTACATTTATGCGCAATAAATATTTTATTTAATCATGACTGATTCCAAGATTATTATATAACTTAAAAACTTTGAAAACCTCAAAATGCTTACAATAGACAATGCTTTTATTTGATCGGTAATAAGTTCACTTATCAACAATAGTTACTGAGTTAATAAAGTAACTATAAAAACGAACTTTTAGATAAATATTTTGAAATAATTTAACTCTTTAATCTTAAAAATCCATAATGGCGCCTTGTGTAAGATTAAATCTTCATATAGCTGTTTCTAAGTGATTACGTTTATTTTAAAAATTGCTGTTTAATTAATTTCTAAGGCAAGTGAGACCATATTCAGATTTGATATTCAAAAATGCAGTATTTTTATACATATGAATTACAAATATAAGATAAATTTTAAGATTAAATTGAGTATAAAATATTTATAAAAAAAGGAAGAGTTTAAAGATGCAATTGTCTCCAATTAAATCCTGTTATAGTTGGCCTCAGCAGTTTTTGAATAATACAGTTTAAGACAACTTGGAACTTTGTATCCTTGTTTATTGAATTGTTTGAAGTCATAATAAATAGTTTCAGAAGCCTGCTCTGACCAAAAAGCAAGATATTTTACTAGCTAATTTTCAGCCATTTATCTCAGAAAGTTAAGCTCATGGAAAAGAAGAGCATGAGATACATTTTCCAGGAGATGCATTCTCTCAACGTGGTATATGCTTTCTTTGTAGGGATTGATGCCATCCTTAGAAGATATTTCCATTTTTTAACAAATCAAATTTTCTTCACATATGCTTTCATTGCAAGCATAATTTTTTTTAATTTGTCAAGTACAACATCAAACTCGGCTTTAAGGTTATTGTCTAATGTTTCTATCTATGTTGATGGCTGCAGCAGAGAGTCTAATTTTGTTTTCTGTGACTTTCAGAACAGAACAAGCCCTTTCTTTCTGCTCTGCATTATCTTTAACCATGACATGTGTCTCGTAAAAAAACCTAGGTTAAAATTCTGAGTTAAAATTATTTGCATAGCTTTTGAACTGTGCAGAAGAAAACAATTTTAATAATGGTAGGCCGTTTCCCAGTTACCATATTCGATCACATATTGTAAAATTCTGCATGTCCTGTTTTGACATTTTATTCCAACTGCAGGATTGAGTAGAGAAAACTGCTTTAATACCAAAATAAGTATTTACATACTTTAAGTCAAGTGCAAAAAAAATACATCTCTGTTATAACACGCAAAAGATCTATCACCTGTTTGATGTTATAATGATTGGCTTTGATATCTTGAACAAAAGAATAAATGATTAATTTTTTTAAATTTTCACTTTTGTTTGAACTTGTCATGCTATAAAGCCTCTTTGTATGAAAACATAGTCTAAAGTTCATTTACATCTCCATAAAGAATCTTAATGAAACCTTTTAAAATCCCCCATCATCTATCCCAGTCTTTTTAATATGATTTAGGCATATTTGTCTCTTATCCACAAGTTGAGTGATTAACTTAGATACATTTTTGCAGGAAACTTGAAGCTTTATTTGCTTATTAATTTAACTCTGCAACGTCAAATAAATGACCTAGAACATAGTATTGAACCACAAACTTTTTGTTACGATGGTCTCAAAACAATCTTCTTCCCTTTTTCAGCTCCTGAGAACATTACATGTAGTTTCTGTTTTGGAACAACTTTACCTTAAAATTTTTTTAAACCGTGTGACTTCACTAATTAGCACCTTGTTTTTAGACAAAAGGACTGTTGATTGTTTTTAATTTAGAGTTTAAAATTTAAAAAGTTTAGGGCCTTTGTTAGCTAGCTGTGCTGAATAACCTGCTTCCACTTTAGATTTTGAGTACAAAAAAATTCTACACCTCTCATTGGAAACTTTTAATATATTATTAACATACAGATACGGGTTTTAAACATACAGATACAGGATTTCGCTTCTGGCACACAGGTACTGGTTCCTACCATATATGTATGCCAGATATATTTATATACAGTGGGAAACCGTTTACTACATCCAAATAGCAAAGACTATGTAGAGTAGAAATGTGGCAGAAATGTTTCAGTGGATACTGGTATTCTTTTTTTATTGATTTTTGACTGATTCTAAGAAAATAGTTTCACTCGCAACATAGTAAATTTTTTATTTACATGTAGGTTGACTTCTGTAATAATGACAATTTGCATTGCGGAGTAATTATTTAGCTTCTGGTTCTTTTATACTTTTTTCAATGAGCTCCAGAATTTTTAAGTCACAAGAACAAATACAAAAAAGGATTATTGTATAATAACAACGTTTTTAATTTAACTATTCTCTTCATAACTAACTTACACAACGTAAACGCAAAGCGTATTATAAAATTCCTTAACGGTCATTATGCTAATGACTGTAATTATCTATAATACGTAACAATATAATACGTAATCAAATATGGCGTATTATACAAGCTTTTTTTTTTTTTAATTTATTTATTTATAATATATAATCCTTTAATCTTACTGGCGCATTACGAGTTCTAGTTGATCTTCCTAATGGTGTGACATTTTCGCTTTGGCTTGTGCTTTCTAATTCCAGAGTGTTAGTATTTTCATTATTATAGTTGATTATGTTTGGTTTAACAACTTCATTTGGTTTTGTAGGATGGGAAGATGGATGATTTGATGATTTATTCGGTTGTGTAATTCTATTCTCAGATGTATGTTCTTGAATGTTGTTTCTTGTTGATTGGAGTATTTATGCCTTTACTATTTCAGAATTATATTCTGTGATGGTATTTCTTATTGATATTGTTACTATTTCTCACAAGAATCTTCTGTTTCGTAAAGTTTGTCTTCTACTTCCATCTACTCGTACACTATATTGCTGATGTGGTTGAACTTTGATAATTTGGCCTGTGTTTTTCCATTTTTTCGGGAGTGTGCCGTTTTGATTTTGGATAGCAACGTTTGTGCCTATGGTTAGCGGGCAATGGTACTGAGGTTTTTTAAATTTTATGAATTGTGGAATTGTTTCATTATTGCTTTTTCACGCATAATTGCTAATTCAGATTATACCTTCCTGAACTGAATTTGATAAGGCAGATGATCATTTATGGCTCTTCCATATAATATTTCGGCAGGAGATAATAACTCGGCAGAAGATGCACCTAAGTAATATTAATTCGGCAGTAGATGTACCTATATCTTGGGCCGGTGTATTTCTGTTTAGCAGGAGCGCTCTACCTACTTTGTTTGTGTTTATTGACCCGTTTAGGCTGATATTTGTTGTCAATAGACGTTTCATTATTTTGACAGCAGCTTCTGCTCTACCATTTCTTTGTGGATAATAAGCAGAGGATTAGGATATTTCACGCCTCACTCATTTAATGTTTTTATCTCAGAAGAACTGAATTGGGGTCCTCCGTCTCCTTATATTTCTTCAGGGATTCCAAAACTGATAAAATATTTTTTAAGCGCATTACAAATAACCGATGATTGCGGGTTTATTTTGGTTAATGCTACTTAAGTCCATCTTAAAAATCTGTTTGCGTAAACTATATTGTTACGACCTGGCATGTGGAATATATCTATCATAGTTTTTTGGAAAGGGTATTTAGGTGGCTTTGGTTCTGAGAGCGGTTCCTTATAATTTGAAGGTGCAATCTCGTTACACCCCCGACACTGTGCTATGTATTTTTAAATCTGAGAACTCATTCCTGGGCAAAGAAACATTCCTTTAGCAATTTCTCTCATGGTGAAGGTGCCTTGGTGGCCTTCGTGTAAATAACTTAGTAGAACAGAACTTAGTTTACTTGGTGTTAGGATCTTACCGTCTTCAAATATAAGGTTATTTATAGCATATAGCTCATGACATTTTTTCCAAATTTTGGTTAGGTGTGTTGGCGTACTTTTTTTTTCGGAACAATCAGGATTCTTCTGGGAATCCTGATTGTACTAATTGCAAAAAAATGTTGATACGTAAAGTTGATCAAAGATTCTGCAATGATTCTATCCATTTTAACTGGCCCATTGAAATGATTAATTTGTGAATAAATTGTTCCTAATAAAGCGCTTTCGACGTCAGGTATATCTTTAAGTGTAGTGTTGTTATTATTGGTAATTCTAGACATTGCATCTGGTGCGTAATTATATTTTCCGGGAATTATAACAACTTTGAAACTATACATTAATTTCTTTTCGCGGATGCTAAGGTATTGGAGGTTCTTTATCTCGTCCAGGTTACGATCGTTAAATATTTTAACTAGCGGTTTGTGATCAACTGCAACAATGAGGTTAGGACATCCTATTACAAACATTTTACAACTTTCTAATCCATATAATAGTGGCAACGATTTACCTTCAAACGGTGCATACCAGCTTTCAGCGTCTTTTGTGAACCGTGAACTGGCTTTTAAGTTTAGACGCTTGAAAAAGGTTTTCTTGAGTAGGGTCCCAGTAGAGTTCACCTTTTTTTTAGTAACGAGCGGAATTGCGTCATTATTGGTGCCTGTGAAAAAGCGTATGATACTTGTGCAATTAAACCGAACCATAATTGAATTCCGGTGATGTTTTTAGGCCAAGGAAAACTTTCTACAGCATCTAATATTTTTTTTTTATTTGTCTATATCCGTCAATGTTATCTCGAATCCTGCAAACTCGACATTGTCTAAGGCAAATCGAAATTTTTCGGGGTTGAAGACTATTCCATTATCCAAATATAATTTAATATTCGACATTGTGTGCCAAAATGAAGTCCCAATGTCGTTATCCTAGAGTAAAGAATCATTGATACATCAAACAACTCTTGAAAAATTTTGGGTTATGTTGTCAAATTGTTTTGTATATCCACTGTTTGATGCGTGGAACCCTTGCGGTACTCTTAGATATCGGTAACGTCCGCATTCTTTTATAAAAGTTGTAGCTTTTTTGGGAGTTTGTGACAGATGTACACTGTGGTAGCGATACTAAGCATCAAGAAGAGTTTTCTTTTTTCCTTTAGGGATTTGATTTACGATGTTAATAGGTAAATCCTACTCATAAAGTTTTTAGTTCAGCATTATTCTTTTCATAACTAATTTACAAAACGTAAACGCAAAGCGTATTATAAAAATCCTCAACGGTCATTAGCATAATGACCGTATTTGTCTATAATACGAAACAATTTATTGCTCACACACACACATTTATATATATATATATATATATATATATATATATATATATATATATATATATATATATATATACATATATATAATTATATTTATATATATATATATATATATATATATATATATATATATAAATATATATATATATATATTTATTTATATATATATATATATATATATATATATATATATATATATATATATATATATATATATAAATATTTATATATGTATATATATATATATATATATATATATATATATATATATATATATATATATATATATATATATATATATATATATATATATATATATACATGAGTGTGGCTTAATTTGAATGTTAATGATAGCATCTTTCCGATATACTCCGTATTCATACTTTCCTGTTTTTTTATTCATAATTTGTATATCCAGATAATTTAGTGTTCCTAACTTGAAAACGAGTTAGGAACACTAAATTATCTGGATATACAAATTATGAATAAAAAACCAGGAAAGTATGAATACGGAGTATATCGGAAAGATGCTATCACTAACATTCAAAAGAAGCCACACTCAAATCATGATCCAAATATTTGAACTCTATTTTTAAAGGATTTCTCCACCGAGCTTACTCAATCTGTAGTAGGTCTTACTTGCAAAATGAAATAAATTTTCTAATCGACGTGTTTATTGAAAATGGTTACGATAAAACTCAAATGATGAATATTGCGCATCAGTTTTAACACAAAATTCAAAATAAAATTACAATTCCATCTGAAATCAATAATTATCCTGTAGTTTCCTTACCATGGGTACCCGGTCTCTCGCCAAAACCTAGGAAAATATTCCAAAAAGCTGGTATTCAAATTAAACCCAAACTTAAGATCCCTGTTAACATCACAAAATAAATCAAAATTACCTAATAACAGTCAACCAGAAACATATATAATCAAATGCAACTGTTCAAAAGTGTATGTAGGCGAAACAAAAATGAAAGTAAACACACAAATGCATCAACACCAAAAAAGCATTGATGAAAATAAGCAGCATCAATCTGCATTAGCTCTGCATAAAACATTTTGCAAAAAAGAAATTATTTGGGAACAAACAAAAACATTGAAAGTAGAAAATAAGAAATTTGAAAGAAAAGTTAGGGAAGCCCTAGAAATACAAAAAAACATGTGTTCTGCAAAAAATGGCGGGAATAATCTCGATGAGGGTCAATACGTAAAAACTAAGTTTTGGACGCCATTTTTTAAATTTCAGCGAAAAAGAAGCCACTCAACCGCTGACGTCAATAGCAACGTTTTAATTTAAATTATAACGGTTTACTAATTACTGTAACATTTAACAAGCTGAAGAAGCTGGTATCTAAAATCCAGCGAAAATTTCTATAATAATAAAAAAAATATAAGTGTTGAGAGAAATCGTATTTTTGATGTTTTAAAATAATATATATATATATATATATATATATATATATATATATATATATATATATATATATATATATATATATATATATATATATATATATATATATATATATATATATATATATATATATATATATATGTATTATATATATATATATATATATATATATATATATATATATATATATATATATATATATATATATATATATATATAGGAGTTATTTATAGAAGACGAAGGGTAGATGATTCACTATGTATATTACCGCACATAAATATAGGAAGATTATTGCGATAATAGATAGCTGAAAAAAATTGAGTTTGTCAGAGTTAAAGTTTGCTAGCCACTAAGCGCTCCCATGATACAGCAGAAGTGAGATCCTTTTGTAAGCTCAAATACCGCCTATAAGCAATTAGAGAGTGTTGGGTTTTTATCAAGACAAGAATAAGTGGTTGTGTTATCAGCAAACAATTTTACCTTAGATCTGAGAATTTCTTGATGATCATTAATAAAATTTAAAAAGAATATGGCGTGAAGGATAGAACCCTTTAAGTTACAGAAATGAAGAAGTGTGCTGTCTACTTTTATACTAACATTGTTAAGGAAAGATTCAAAAACCTTCAAGATGTCACCTGAGACACCATAAGAAGGGAGCTTATGGAGAAGACCAGGATGCCAAATTTTATCAAAGACTTTAGAAAAATCCAGAACGATAGCCCTAACCTCTTTCCATCGTTTTAATATACAATAAAACCTATTAGTCATTACCGTTAACAAATCAGCAGCAGAACAATAAATTAAAATCCATTTTAATGATCAGAAAATAAGGTTGTAGATCCAAGTTTAACTGTTTGATATTGAAAGACTCAAATTCCTTGTTTTTATTGTAAGAAGAGTAATGAGACGGTAGCAGGGGCGGATGTTTTGTTTTTTTATATTTGAGAAAACTAACTTTTAGACGTAGAATAAATTTTTTCTTGGTAGAAAAAATAAAAAATGTTTTTTTTTTTACTTTTTTTTTTCTACTTACGCCGATTGTTCGAAGTAACGCTTTTCAAGGTTTCTCACTAAATTTAGAGCAATTTCCAAGCATTGGTGCGAATAGATTCTGATGTCAAATCCAGTTAACTTTTTTCACAATATTTTCCTATAATGTTCCTGTACAAAAAGAAACACTGTGCTTATTATTTTAAGAAATGTGTTGTACCTATCTTTCACTGATTACAATATATAAATTAACACTTTAAGTATTGTAAAGTGATTTTTTATTGATCTTTAAGGTCATTTTCATTATTGCAACAAAAAGACAAATATCTCAAAAATATATGTAACAAAATAATTTTTAAATGCATTTTTAAGGTTTAGAGTTTCCAGTTAGGTATCGGCTCAAAATTGAAATAGTTAGAACCATTCAATAGCGAAATAGCAAGAAAGTAGTTTCTGTAGCTAATTTTTTGAACCCACTTTTCTTTTCAATCATCTTTTTTTAATGTTTTTTTTTTTTTACAAGAATTCTTTATTTTAAGTAGCTTTTGAAGCTTCTCCAAGCTCGTCACACGTTCCACATTATTATGAATAAATTTTACTAAAAGGAACAGCAAGTTTGAATTTTTTAATAGGAAATATTTTTTTTAGAACAGGAAATACGTTCTTGTTTTAGGAAATAAATATCCTACCCTGCTATTTATTTCTAAAAACAAGAAATATATTACTTGTTTTGAGAATTAAATTTCTTTAACTATGTTTAACAAATTTACAACTTTGCTTTGAGTTCTGATGAGTTGCTTACAACTTAGGAAGGCTTTAAAATTTTTGAAATTCATTGTATCCAAAAAGTCTGAGGGAGTCTCATCTGTAGGCGTTTTTTATATTATTACGAACTATTACGAAGAAGACCAAAAGCTAACCAGTAGTCTGGTAAACGATACAACTCAAGACCTAGTGGATGATTTTTATTAACAAAAATTGCTTTTAGAAGGATTTCAGCTTTGATTGTATCCTTTTTACATCTTCTGGGACCTTGCTTTGTTTTTGAATACTGAACTTTTACCATTTTTATTTCGCGATCTCTGTCAAAATATCCTAACACCAGCACAAAAAACCTCGTATGGTTTTACCATGATTTGCAGTTCACCCCTGCAACAAGTTCATATTCAATATACATCTGCTAATAGTCTCGTTGAACTTAAAGGTGTAAATGAAAAATCTGCAATGTAGGTAAAATAATGTTTAAAATGACATTACTAAAAACATATTTCACTTAATTTTTACTAGCTAAAATCAAAGTGCTATTTCTACTAACTTTATTTTTACTATATTTCTTCTGATTTTAAGAAAAGTCTGTCAGTGGAAAAAAAAAATTGGTTTAGAGTTATTTTTTTTGTAATTTACATCTGACTTTGAACCATTATGCAAACCATTACTTTACAACAATTTGTTACTTTTATGAAGTATATTATTCTTAAATAAAAAGGCTAAAATATCGAAATTTACGGAAATAAATTTTACTTTAAAAATTGCAGGTCAAAAACCACTATGCCTTGGAGAGAGAAAAGTAATCAGCTATTCTATTGATTTTTTTTAGTATTTTGTTACTTAAAATAAAAACCTGGCTAGATTTGTAGAAAAGCAAATTGAATTTCATGATATTTAAGGGGTGCAAAACAGCTCCATATTTGTAAAATTTTACCTTAAGGTTTGATTTTTTTTTCGCAATTTCATAATAACCTCTGCACTTTTCAAAAGTCTTAATGTAAAGAACGTTAAAAATAGAAACTTATATATTTTGCTTTTGCAAAAAGGTATTTTAAAGTGAAACAGTTTTATCTTTAGCTAACTATTTTTACTTACCATTTTAGCTCACTTTATTATCTTACCTTACTATTTGTTACCCTTTTATGGTTTATAATATAAACAGTTTTTTCTCCGGTTTAACAGTTTTATTTACAGTTACGGCTATATAAAGCTCTTTGACACGATAACAGGAGGTTAACAAGAATAATGGTAGGCCATGAAACTTAGCTAATCTTGCTCAAACCTCTATTAAATAGCCATGGCTTAAAATTGATGAATTGTTTGACATCAAAAGAATCTAGCAAATTTTTAATTGCTGTGTATTGGCCTAAACGCTATGTTTAAAAACTACGATTTTTTTTATTTTGATAACGAATTTGTGCGTTTTCGAAATACTACCAGTTAACCAAAATAATAATAATAAAAATGCGCACAATCGGTATAGATAAATAGTTAATGATTTGTAAATTTCTATTTGGGCCAATTGTTTGAAAATGCCCTTAAAAACTCGAAAAATGTAAAAAAGTTAAACTTTAAAAGAGTGGCACGAGTATATATAGGTGTCTAAAAAAATAAATAAAAAAATTTTCTTTTTTCCTTACTTTTTTATTTTATATTTTATGACACTTCTTTTAGTAAAATTTGTTCATGAGGGTCAAAATTGGATGGACTAACGAAGGTATTTATTGGCTATATCAGATAGGATGTGATTAGTAAAATCAAGAAATAAGATTGACGAAGAGTTCTCAGCAAGCAATTCAGCTCTATCTTTAGGTGAGGTAAAAAATTCTAAACCGTGCAAGTGAGATGGATTAACAGATATGCCCTTATTACAGATACTGTTTAAGATTCTCCAGAAGTCCAGAAGTGAGAAGAATTGCGAGATGTTTTTAACTGAGAATAGCAGGCTTCGGCGTAAGACAAAACTTTATTACAATGTTTTCCAGCAATAGTAAACAGACGTCTGTTTTCTAGAGAGTTTTTTTGGTGATAAATATAGAAGTAACGGTTACGTTTGGAAATTGCAGCAGCACAATGAGAGGGAAACCATGGAGAAAATTAAGACTCGACTTGGAATTATTGAGAGAGAATGAAGATTCTATGCTAGCCTGAATCCAAGAACTTATTTAGAAAGCACATTTGTCAGCAGGAAGATGAAAGATTTCTACCCAAAGGCCATAACAAAAAAAAACCAAGTCACCTTTGAAGTAGTTGTCAGAGCTACAATATTTTAGGGATTTTGACAATGAAAAAGAATGAGATAATAATTTTAAAGAAATTAGATCATTATTAGAAATAAGGGTATATTTAAAGAAACTGAGCACTGGTTGAGATCAAAAACAAAACATCAGTTGATTAGAAGGTAAATAATTCAGATAGTCTGGAAAGAGATTTAAAAAGTTAATAGCAGTGTTAGAGAGTATGAAAGGTAAACTTTGTGGGCCTCAACGCCTGCAGAGTCATTGAAACTTGAGCCAATCCACTTAGCATGACGAAAATTAAATTTACGAAAAAGATTGATCTTGGTTGAAAGAAAAAGAGAAAGGCTATCAATTTGGTACCAGAAATAACATTGAAAAGTGTGCAGTCTTGACATGAATTAGAGCTATAAAAAAAAAAAATTTGAAAGAGTGATGTGATGCTAAACGAACTGTGGATTCAAGCCTAATTTCCCGAAAAAATGGGGAATTCTTACGAATTTAAATGCCCAGGTCTAGTATGTGAATGTTGAAGTCATTACGAATTAAAGGAAGATACACATCAGCACTGAGACTATAAGATGAGACAGCTGAACTCAAATTAGTCTCACAAAGAACATGTAGACTTGATAAACATTGCAGGAGGTAAGACTCAACAGAAGAAAAGTTACTTTGAAGAACACGAGTAAAACTGGATGATAGATTTAGAGAACTTGGTGATGTCGTTAGTTTTTTCTGTTTGAGAGTTTTTAGTACTTTAGTAATTTTTGGGTTTGCTTAGAATTTGAATCAAAGCACAGATAGGGCTCAGTACACTATTTAATTGTCCCAGCAACTGTCTCATTATTATTAACAAACTGCAACCCGTAACAAACGGCTCCAAATGTGGCTACGTCAATAAACATCAAAAGTACGAACAAGGACATCGTTCATTTGCATCATGTCACTGTTAGTACTCTGATATTTTATAACTATTGATGCAATTTGCCTCTCTGAGAGCTATCACAGAGTTGAGGAAACCTGACTATCAGCTAAAAATTAGAAAACTGAGATTTAGAGCTGTACGAAATTAGAAGATAGTATTACGGGTTATCTAGCCATAAAAACATAAACACAAGCGAAACACATGCAATGAATAAAAAGAATACAGCATTTAACATCCTAAACTGGAAACAATGTATTATAAATACATTTACGCGAGCCTAATAGATAAAGAAGTAGTGCAAAACTGGTCAACAGATATAACCGGTTTACCCCTTTAGTCTTTGCCTAGGAGGCCAGCTACAAGACAGTAGCTGGATGCATTTAACATTTGCCATAGATGAGTAGTTTCATTAAGACACTTTATCACAACAAAGAGCCCAGAGGCTCAAAAAAACGTCAGAGATGGTCTTTTCTATTTTTTTTTTTAACTCTATTTTTGTTGCTCAAATTTCTAATAATATCTAACGAGTAGCGTAATGTAGTCATGATTCAACTTATTGTTATAATAGGTGCTGTCCGAAATAAGGAACAGAAGAGACATATAAGGGAAATAATAGAAATGCAATTGAAAATAATCCTGTCTTTCAGGGATAAAAAATAAAATATTTTTTTTTTTCTTGAAAAAAAAGTTAGACATAATCCAGAAACTTTTTTTTTAATCTTTAATCTACTTATTCTAGAGTGTTGGGCAACTAGTAAGTGAGATCACTTGATTGAAATGTCTGTAAACATTTTTAAAAACAAAAGTTTTTTTTCTTAGTTTCTTTTTTTTAAATATATACAGCGTCTTATAAAAAAAGGAACAGTATGTTTTTTTTAAAAAAATAAAAATAAATAATTATTTTCTTAATTAGTTTTTAAATTTATTTCAATTATATCAAATTGTAATTTTTATTACACTATGTCCGTAATTAAAAATAAAAAATAAATAAAACCGCTGAACTTATAAAAAAAATCCGAACATAGTAAAAATCAACTAAAATGGGAAAATTCATTTTTTTAAAATACACAATACATAATACAAACATTTTCCTTTTTTCCTTTGTTAAATACAGTTTACCTTTTGTTACTAGGTTTTCTGTCGTTGAGTTTAGCATCTAAAACGAACCACAGATTCTCAATTTGATTAAGATCATATGATTGTACCGGCCACTCACTAGTTGATACTTCGCATTTTCTACAGATCTTTTATTTTTTATTGCTGTATAATTTTGGTTCATTTTTTTACTGAAAGAGTTTTTATTCGTAATTATAAGTGTTACACTTGATTTTATCTGCTGAAATAAAATATGTTTTTTGTGTATCATTATATTTTAGTTAGTCCACGATTCCATCATTTTTGTTCAGGTTTCCGACTCAATGAGCAACTAAAGCCCCAAAACAAAATTTTTTTGTTTCGGTAAATTAGGGCACGTGTACACCCTAAATTATATGCTTCGCCTCTATCTGCAATGTTCTTTTTTGAATACCATATTGTGACACAAAAGGTGACTGGTAATCTGTCCATATAACACGTTTTCATTAATCTAAAGTCAACTTTAAGTAATCTATGCGTCATTTTAGACTTTTAACTCGTTTATAAAGACTATTTTTTTTCCATCCACAAGAAAACCCTTTTAAATTTAAATTAAAGTGAGGAAAAATTAAAAATAGTTTATTTAATTTATATTAAAAAAAAGTAAATGTTCATAATTCAAGTTAGATACAGGCTAACATGTTAAACCTTTAGTTACTTGATTTTTTGTTTTTTCGTTTATCTAAATCAAAAATGATATATAACAATCAATTGGACGCTTTGCCTCACAAAACCGGCAAATAAATCACAAAAACCAGGTAAAACAAAAATCAGATACTAAAAATTCGACAAAAAAGAGAGTACTTGCCACAAAAAAATATTCATTGAAATTTATCAGGAGCCAAAATAAATGAAAAAATAAAATAAAAGCTAAAAATAATTAGATCTTATCTTTGACATTAATTTCATCCCAGAACTACAACAGAGTTTTTGACACCAAAAAACTCAGCAATAAATTAATATATTCTTGAGCAACACAATAATAAAGTTCAATTATTCTATTTTCTAAAAAAATGTTGACATCAAATCAAATCGTTCTGTTTAATAAAACTGGTTGCTTGATCTAAACTACTTGCTACAGGTTTTTTGATAAAAATATTTAAATGAAGCTTCGTGTAATTAGTAAACCGATCTTTACCAGTTTGTTTTTTCACTATCCAAAATTTGGGAATTTTTGTATTACTTTAATAGCAAAGAAAAAATGTTCACTTGTCCAAATTTATATATATTCATATATTTATATGTGAAATATTTTAGATTATAGATATTTAGTTAAATAGATATAAAGTTTTTACTTTAATTTTCTAAATAATATTTTAATTTAAAAAATACTTTTTAATGAATACAATCATAAAAAAAGTTTTGATTAGTGGCGTATGGTTTGAAAAAAAGAGTTGAGGCAACTGTGACAACTATTCCCATTTATTTCGCAACAGTTCACCCCCTTTATGTTAGTAGCAAGAGCTACAGGACAATTCATTTAAGTGTTGTTATTTTAATGTATTGCCACTGTGATTGCTGTTTAAGATGTATATAATCGTTTTCAAGATGAACTTTTTTTATCTTGTCATGAAGATTTCACTTTATAATGTTTTCTTTTTTGACTGAGATTTTTATTTTATTTTATAAAGCTTATTTAGATTATTTTAAATAAAAGTGTCAGTCAGTATTAAGGTGCCCTATCACTTATGTCCTTGAACGTTCTTCCTTAATCCAGCTTGTAAAAACAGCTTTATTTCTAAGCTTGCTAGATGAGATATATTATTAAAAACATTTGATAGTTGACAACCATGATCAGATTTTTTCAGAGGTTGAATAGGCAATACACTACAAGCTGAACCTGATGGCAGACTTAATGCCAATGACTGATTAAAAGCTTGGGCATGAGGAATGGGGCATGGGAAATGGGCTAGAAGTTTCTGCACAGCTTGTTACAAACCTGTACAAATGACTTAAATTGAATAAGAATTGTGCGAGACAACCAGCAGGATAGAATCCTCCACGCAGGAGAACGTAGTTTTTTGTGAAATACCGCGTAAAATCTTATCTTAAAGTTATCCAATCAGACTCCACTTTTTTAACAAAACTATCCAATCATATATTTTTTTTAATGTCATAAGCGATCAAACCATAATAAATAAAAGAAAAAAAGTTTGGATTTGTATTAATATAATTTAATAGAGTAGTAGAGATTGTCTAAAACTTTGATAGTTAAACCTTAGTCAGGGTGTCTGCCAAATCAATAAAAACAGGGAAAAGTTAAGGTATCTGTATATAAAATCAGAGGATAATCAGGGAAAATAAGTTAAATTTTTGAAAACTCAAGAAGAAATCAGGGAAAATGGCGCTTCAATAAACTTGCACAAATTAAGTAAGTTGTATATGTAAATACATAATTTATAATTTTATTCAGCAGATAATCTTCTCTTGATACTTTTAATGTGGGTTGTATAAAATGGTGATCCACTCGGATAAGGTGGATCAACATTTTCATGCTTACTTTGAAATTTTGAGAAAAATAAAAAAACGGAGGGATTGAGTTTCCTATTGCATTAACTGCTCTACAAACTGTTACCTATATACTTCTATATGCTAAAGTTATCCCTCCAACTTGCTTATCTTCTTTACAAGCATTTACTTTAACTGGTTTTTAAAATGTTTTAAGACCTGCATTATCAACATTATAAATGGTTTGTACTGAATATTGTTACACAGACAATAATCTCTTAGACTAGTGCAAAATCACAAACTATATAACAATTAAAAAACAGTTACCACGCCAAACTAGTAATTGGATTTCATAAAGGATATTCATTCCTAATTAACATAAATAATAACTTTCCTACATGGCAATAGTGGCTAGTCATTGGTTAGCCACTTTTGGCGGCTGCCAATAATGGTCCAATAAGTAACCGATAAGCAAAACTGTAGTGGTCCGCTCAAAATGTCTATATAGGTCCACTTAAGTTTCACTATAAAATGTTTTAATAGGTCCAATTAAGTTTCACTATAAAGTAGTTCTAAATCAAGAAAAAAAAAACCTTACTTTGCTGAAAATCAAAACGGGTTTTTAAAATAGTTTGTAAAGTAAGTTTAAATCAATGAAGCAATTTAACCCAAATTGTTATATTATCAACTTATAACAAATAATGTTGACTAAACGTTATAATATTGCATTTAGACTAAACACATGATAAATTTTAATGTGTGTTTAGTTCAAATGCATAAGTTTGAACGAAGGGAAAATTTTGAAATCATCATAAAGAAGAACTTTTTGAAAAACTTCCCTGCTAACAACCAACTTTTGCCTGAAAGGTTTTTCTGTATGCAGAAAAAATCTGTTGAGTAGTTTTATTGTAAGTAAAGATCATTCTCCCAATAGATGGCATTTATAATTATAATATATTTAAACATAATATAATGAATGTAATATAGTATTATATTTTGACTTATGTTGAAAGTTGATAATATAAAATAAAAGATCATTAAATGACTTAAATTTGTTTTTTTATTGTTTATTATGCTGTAAGAATTATTAATGTTATTTGCAATAATGTTGACGATTAGCTGAAACAGTTTTATAGCATAGATCTTTTATATCAGAGAATGTAGGGGAGACCGGGGTTGGTTGCAACAAAATTTTAAAAACGTAACTTATACCCTTTAAATATATATTTTTTCGATTTTATTTTTCAGGGTTATAAAATAGATTTAAGTTACGTATTAATCCAACATTGATAAATAAAATATCAAATTTAGTTATTCCGCAATAGTGAAACAAAAATATGTTGCATTTTACCCCGCACCGGGGCGAATTGCAACAGTGCACGGGGCAAGTTGCAACACAATACTTTTAAAGTATAAGCTTTGCAGAGTTCACATAAAAATTACTAGTTAATCTGTAATTTCTATTTGGCAACAAAACATTATAATTAAAAGAAAAGAAAAGTAGTATTTTAGACTTGACATGTACCTGACATGTTTAGTAAACTAATGCTTACATTCAAAGACTTTAAAAACTGAAGAAAGAAAATAATGAGGATTATTATTTAAGCTCATATATTATTTAAACTTTTAAGTGTTTTTTTAAAAAAGTATTCCTTTAGTTATTCAGTAAACATTAAATCAATTTATAAAAATGCAAGAGTAGTTTTATAAATAATATAAAACACAACTTTCATAAAAATAAACAATAATCTAACTTTGATAACAAAAAAAAAAATTTCCAAGCAATA
The DNA here is from genome assembly GCF_022113875.1 of Hydra vulgaris. Lineage (NCBI taxonomy): Eukaryota > Metazoa > Cnidaria > Hydrozoa > Anthoathecata > Hydridae > Hydra > Hydra vulgaris. The sequence goes on from NC_061157.1 coordinate 64,688,905, forward strand.
AAGGCTCATAAAAAAACAAACTAGCATTAAAGAAACTAAAGAGTTTCATTACATTTCAAGTCAACAATTATACTTTTTTATTGTTTTTTTTTTTGATGCAGAAGTACTAGCAGATTTTCGCTTTCTAGAACTAATTTCTTTTTCAGCCATAAGACGCTGTTTTACTGGTGTATCTGTGAGTACTTCTGTATGCTTTCTCTTTGATCTAGTGAGTATTTCTTTCCTGGGTCGTGCTTTTGGTAGCGGTCTTACAACCTCAGGGGAAAATTTTGAAACTGCAGATGGAATTGCATCTGAGGTTGAAGTTGATATACTAATATCAATAGCTGCATTAGATTGGGTTGCTGGACGATCCGTAACAAATGATGGAGCAAAATCTGCATCTGAAAATATATCCTTATTATATGGCAATATTCCTGCCACTCTAAAACCAGAAGATATATTTTGTTGTGTAAGAGAATGTTGTAATGCTATTTTTGCAATTCCTGGTAAATCATATATACTCATTGTTTTCCCTGGACTACTTTTTATCCATGAGTCTTGTGCATTAGCTAAGCATTTTTTAAATGGTCCGAATACAGATCTATCTAGAGGTTGCAACTTATGCGAACAATGAGGAGGGAAAGAAAGCAAAACTATACCATTATCTTTACACAATGTTATTAATTGAATAGATAAATGAGATTGATGATTGTCTAAAAGTAATAACACAGGGCTTTCTTTTGATGGCTTTACATGTCGAATAAAGTGGTTTATGTAAGTAATAAAGCACTCCTCATTCATCCAGCCTGATCCATTCGAAGCACCAATGCAGCCATTTGGCCCATCACGAATAAAGTGATCAAAGAATTTCTTTCTTGGAAAAAGAAACATTGGAGGCACACTATTGCCATATGCATTTACGGCTATTACCATTGTCACTAATGTCCCTCGCTCTTGAGAAGTTAATGCACCCACTTGCTTAATGCCTTTACGAGCAATTATTTTGTTTGGTTTTTGCACAGTGGTGATACCAGTCTCATCAACATTAAAGATATTTGATGCAGAAAAATGATGCCTATCTAAAACATCTGATAATTTTTGAAAAAAAACACCTACATTAGCACGATTAAAGCTAGTTGCTCGTGCAAGACTTGTTGCTTCTGGAGTTCTGATAGACAATCTTGGATGTCGGTTTAAAAACCCTCTCATCCAATCAGGACCAGCCATGGAATGTTTTAACCACGATTTGGGAAAAATAATACCATACTTTACTGCACATTCAAATGCAAGCTTTCTTGTTTCATATGGTGATAATCCAAAATAGATATCAGAACATATTGATATATATGAAGCAATAGCTATTTCTTGTTCATAAGTAAAAACTTGATTCTTTTTATATCCAGGATAAGGTAGTGGCATTCCCATATCAACAGCTTTTTTAACTTTTTTTATATAACGAGAAAGAGTCGAGTAGTGGATTCCAAACTTTTTTGCTGATGCACGAACTGATGTTACTCTTCCATCAATAACGTGGCTTGCTGCCTCTATTACTACTTCTTTTGGATAAAGTCCTTTTTCAGTTTTTCTCTTGTAAGTTCGCATTTACAATTTTTATTAAACCTCTAAATAACATAACAATAAAAAAACACATTACAAAAATCATTTTATATAATTTAGTCTAAATTGCTACATTTATTTATATACCTATTAATGTTTTAAGTATGTACTTAATAATAATAATATTTTAATAATGTAATTATAACTTTTACGTATGTATGTATATAAATGTATATATATAAATGTATATATATATATATATATATATATATATATATATATATATATATACATTGTATATATATATATATATATATATATATATATATATATATATATATATATATATATACTGTATATATATATATATACACACTGTATATATATATACACACTGTATATATATATATATACACACTGTATATATATATATATATATATATATATATATATATATATATATATATATATATATATATATATGTATATATATATATATGTATATATATATATATATATATATATATATATATATATATATATATATATATATATATATATATATATATATATATATATATATATATATGTCTTTGAATATAAAAGATAAGTTTATATTCTATGTTTATATTTATATTCGAGGATTATATAATCCTCGAATATAAATATAAACATAGAATATAAACTTATCTTTTATATTATTAGACATATATACATATGCTTTATAAATATAACATACATATGTACGTTACATAGTCTTATCTTTAAAATTATAATTTTTTTTCAAAAACTTCTTTGCTGTCTTGTTATTAAAAAAAAGTCGATTATTTAGAAAAGTGCGTAAAATTAATAAAGTCCGCAGTTCTTTTGTGATTCAACTTACCCCGAGCAATTTGATGCAACTTACCCCGTAGGCATCATGATCACTCTAATCAATGCATACAATTAGCCATATTAAAAAAATCTATTTTTTTTTACTTTTTGTGTTTGAAAAAGATTTTTTTAACTTACTATTATTTTATTATTGTCATATACTTCTTAGTTTTTTGTAAAACCCAAAAAAACATTGAAACGAAAATTAGAAATTTATATAGAAAAAAAACAATTATCAATAACTTTTAAATTTTTAAGTTTATTACTATAAGTTTTTTATAACTTGCGTGTCATAATTATAGTTATATAATGTAAAAAAATTGAAAAATAATATGTAAAAATTATTCTTTAAAACGCATTGTTGCATCTTACCCCTGTTGCAACCAACCCCGGTCTCCCCTACCCAGCAAACAAAAAGATATCTAAAATGCATCTAATATGCATCTAAAAACAGGTCTAAAAGATGTCTAAATTCAGGTCTAGAACGGGACATAAATAGACGTCTATCTTATAGACGTCTTTTAAATGCATTTTATTCGACACAAATAATTGCCTTAGATGCATAAAAGATGTGAAATATACATCTTACAGATGCATATTAGATGTATAAAATACGTCTCTTAAATAGATGTCTAAGGCACGTTTAAAAAAGATAGATAATAGATAATTTTTTAGCTAATAATAGCTCTTTTATGCATTTTATATACATCTAGTATACATCTTTAAATGTATATTTCACATCTTTTATGCATCTAAGGCATTTATTTGTGTCGAATAAAATGCATCTAAAAGACATCTATAAGATAGACATCTATTTATGTCCCGTTCACGACGTGAATTTAGACGTCTTTTAGACCAGTTTTTAGATGCATATTAGACGCATTTTAGATATCTTTTTGTTTGCTGGGACTTGTTTGATACAAAGGTGTTACAGCTGTTAAATTAGTCATAAAAAAGGATTAAATTAAATAAGTAAAGAAACATTTTAACTAACATTACTTAATTTTTATTTCACAAAAATATACATAAGAAACTATATTTCTGCATTGCCGTCAACATTTTCTTCCATGTCGCCGATATCTAAAATATACATTAATGACATTTAAATGACTTTAAAAGACATGTAGAATTCTGAATCTATTTTTATGAAATTTTATATATATATATATATATATATATATATATATATATATATATATATATATATATATATATATATATATATATATATATATATATATATATATATACACATACAATATCGGACAAAACCAGTGCAACCAAATGATGCTAATTTAGTTTCTTTGTATAAAAGGGCTGCATTTTTTCAATTTAGAGAAATAACTATGTAACTGTTTAGAGATTTAGAGACAACGTTCTTCAAATTTTATTCATCACAAAGTTCATTATTTGTACACGAAAATTAATAAATTAATCAAAAGAATTAAAAAAAGTTGATTTCCTTCTGCACAAAACAAGTGCAACTCCACAAAATGTTGACCAAGCTGTATTTTGCTATCAATATTTTGTGGTGAATCCTTTGTTGTCGATCACAGCCTTGCATCTTTAAGGCATAGATTCGATCAGGTGATCAATGAAACTTTGTGGAATCGCTGCCTAGGCCTTTTGGATTTGTTCAAACAGTTGATCCTTATTACAGACACATTCATGATTAACTCTGCGGTTAACGATCTCCCAAAGGTTCTCGATAGGGTTGAGATCCGGATATTGAGGCGGCCAATCCATCACCAATAGATGGTTGTCTTGAAACCACTGCTTGACTACTTTTGCAGTGTGCTTGGGATCGTTGTCATGCTAAAAAACCTATTTTATTGGTATATTAAAAAACTTCTGTGACGTTGACATGGACCAGACTTGAGAAAATGAAACAAACCAAAAAAGTTGCACTTGTTTTGTATGCTGCAAAATGGCACTTGTCAACAAAATTCTGCCTGTGTGCTGTCACCTGTCAGCTGATTGCTCATATCATGGCATGCTATGACTCCAGACTCCTGAACTGTTTGCTGTGGTAGTATATAGTATAGTTCGTTTCATTTTTAAGACATATAAAATTAGGAACACTTTTTAGCATTGTTCGATGTTGGTTGCAAATGTTTTGTCCAATACTGTATATACACATTTATACATGTATATATATATATATATATATATATATATATATATATATATATATATATATATATATATATACATGTGTATATATATATACATGTGTATATATATATATATATATATATATATATATATATATATATATATATATATATATATATATATATATATATATATAATATATATACAAGAAGATTTGTCCATTAAGATTGTTGTTTATTATTGTATCTCAACCAGATACAATAATAAACAACAATTTTTTTATGAAAAAACTAAAGGAACTTGTATTATGGATACAAAAATTCTAGCATGACACAAAAAAAGTCGAAGAATATCTTTTTAATACAGATATCAGTTTTGTAAATACTATTAAAACTAACCTCGTAAAACACTTCATATATTTACTATATTTTCTAAGCTTATCTTTTCCCCATTTCCTTTTCGATTAAATTTGGACTGTAACTGATTCGAAAATAACCTGATAAATATTTTAACAATAAACTGAAATATATTTATAAAGATTTTTATTTTAATATATGTAATAAATTAAAATATATTTTAATATATGAATGCTTAAAATTATGAAAAGTAAAAACATTAAATTTGAAAATAAAATGCAACATATTGAGTCTAACATAAGCTAGTTATTTTAGTTCATTTACAAATACTTTTCATTTAGATTCTAAACTAGTAAACCAAATTTAAACAAACTTATTAAAAATTAAGATAATTAGATTATACCAAATTAGTATACTCGGTTTTATCTTTTAGTTTATTATCCAGTGTAACCACTTCGTCCACTGATTCTAGCAACTTCACCCCAGTAGCCTGAAACTTAATTTCTATAACTTCTTTTAAAAGAACTTTTATTTCTGCAAGCTTGTTGAGAATAACATTTTGCATCTCTATAAACAAGAATAAAAAGATTGATTAACATATTTAGCTCATAAAACCAAATAGCAAAAACAATGAAATAAGAACTTCAAAATTCAAATTATGCTTGAGCAACTCAAACTAAAATTCCAAAAATACATGTAAGTTTTTTTTATTACTCCATCGCAGAAGTTGCCATAATATTTTGGAAAACCTACTTTTTAAATCAGCTAAAACTTTATCCTGTAAAAGGTTACGATATTAAAGAATTTTGTTTAACTACTAAAGGTAAAATGCTACACCCATGATTTATCGGATCACAATATTATAAATAATCCATTTCTATTCTTTTATACCTATCTTTTTTTGTATTAAAATAATACAACTATTTTAATACAAAAACAAATAAATAAAAAAGATCACATTGTCTTTGACAATGTGAGCTTTGTTTTGTTTTATTCTGTTCATCAATAAAACGTGAAGAAAAATTATTTTCTTCAATCTTTGAATCTGATAACAACTCTATTCAAAAGAAATAACGATGCTTAGAAGTATAAATAATCCCTCAACCATACCTGTTACTTAATTTAATCTTTTAACCAATTTTGTACTCTTTCAATTTCTGAATTTAAACAATTTCAGCATGCTTTCAATCAACTTTCAATTTTCATATCAAGTTGATTAAAGGATTATTTAATACAACAGAATGTTGTCAATCATTTAAATATATGTAACCAATTTAACAACATTACAAATAACAGGACACCCAAATAGTTAAAATAAAAATCTTAGTAATACATAAAAAAGACTAATAGCTAGATAGATATTATTCAGATCAAATTAAACAAGAATCTATTTCAGTTTATAAACCATTAAAAAAAAAAATGATATTTGTGTTATACTTTTAGCGTTGGGCTTATTCATAATAGGTGGTGGAGGTTCTGGCAATGAAGAGCGGTATGATTTGTTATTCTTATTTTTAAGCTTTCTTTAACATATATTTCATCTGATGTAGAAAGTTGTATTCTTCACAACATGAAAATGAATCTAATTATAAAAGATTTTGCTACAAAAAAGTAATTAAGTTACCTTTAAAAAAAACACAAAACAAGTTAGATACTGACTATCTGTTACCTTATACTTTATCAATGGAAATTTGTGCCATTCTTTTGTTGACAAAAGGTTGTTTTTCAGTGCATGATTATAGTTATTTTTTGAGACAATAAATTTGTTACTATTTTATGTCAATCCACTTGTTTAGTGCATAATTACTTGGTTAGAAAAACATGCAGAAAAACTTTTTTTAAAGTTGGGTTATGCTTATACTCATTAGGCTTTTGGTCATAAGAGTATTCATTGTACAAAATCGATGACTCATAATGGTCAAAATATTCTTTTAGATTTTCGCAAGATAAGAAATCATTTCTTTTAGAAGTTCCAACATTCGATTTTTTTTCTATATGTACTGATGAAAATTCTAGTATTTTTTAATATTCTTTTTGGACACATCTACTGCGTCTCTTTTCATCATATATATATATATATATATATATATATATATATATATATATATATATATATATATATATATATATATATATATATATATATATATATATATATGATGAAAAGAGATATATACATATATATATATATATCATATATATATATATATATATATATATATATATATAAATCATAAATATATATATATATATATATATATATATGCATATATATATACATATATACATATATTATATGTATATATATATATATATATATATATATATATATATATACATATAATGTGTGTATGTATATATACATGTATGTATACATACATATATGTATATATACATACATACATATATATATATATTATATATATATATATATATATATATATATATATATATATATATATATATATATATACATATATTTTAATTACATTATCTTTTATTCTAGAAATAAAATTATCAACTTGGAAATATTAATTTTGTAATATTTCTGCAAAATAAATTTCAAATCACAAGGATTTTAGCAAACATGCTAAGCATCAAATCATCGAAATATTTTGTGAACTATAATAGCATGTTATTTTATTATTAAAAATTTATCATAAAGAAATCATCATTGATGTCTTCCATAGGTTAAAATCTACATGCTTTTTCGAAATAAGTATCCGCAGGGTTTTTTAAATGGTGGTCATTTATAATTATCGCTCCGTAAAATTAATTAAAATTTTTTTCTTGTTTTTATAACAAATCTATAAAAGACATCTTATAGACATCTAAGTTTAGATGAAAAAAAAATTATCTATACACAATCTATTTTATGCATCTAATATGCATCTAAAACAGAGCAAAATTAGTATCTCTAGAATCAGACGTCTTTTTGATCTCTAATATACGTCTAAAATATATGTATCGGCAATAGATACAAATTAGACCAATTTTAGACGGTCTAAAAGACGTCTATTGTTTGCTGGGTAGATGTTAAGGTTGAATTAAATGGAGAGTAGGGCTATCTAAAAGTTAACTTATTAATTACTTTGAAGCCAGAGCTAGATTTAGCTTTGCGTGAAAAGAAAAGAGCAAATTATTCTGATTAATATGAATGAAAATTAACAAATAAATTGTTTGAAAACTTGTTTGAGAACACTAATTAGGTGTTTCTATTTGTTAAAAGTTATCTGTCTACAATATATCTTACCAGAGTGTCTTATAGAGGTAAAATGAAATGCATATTTATTTAATCGAGCGCAATGATTTTTAAGGTAAATATACGAATGCTTTGAGAGACTAGCATTGTGTTTCAAATATTGGACCTAAACTACTAATGATATTTTAAAAGATTTATACAAATTTTCAGAGATATTTGTTCAAACATTACTCTTAAAGTTTGTATAGTGAAGCACTATATGAACTTTAAGAGTAAAATAAATAAAGATATATATATATATATATATATATATATATATATATATATATATATATATATATATATATATATATATATATATATAAATATATATATATATATATATATATATATATATATATATATATATAAATATATATATATATATATATATATATATATATATACATATATATATATATATATATATATATATATATATATATATATATATATATATATATATATATATATATATATATATATATATATATATATATATATATTTTGAAAAATCAATAAATACGAGTATCTCTCGATACTAAATTTTTTTTTAAAGATATTTTTGTCACCAGCGTCTTCAGCTTAAAAGTTATTTGTTTGTTTTTGTTTATATTTCATTTTTAAAACGGCAGTTCTATTTTATGTCAATGGGAAAGAATATAATAGTAATAAAATAGAACTGCCGTTTTAAAAAGAAAATGTAAACTAAAACAAACAAATAACTTTTAAGCTGAAGACGTCACAACAATCCAGCGATAATTTCTTTGAAAGAAAAAAATTAGTACCGAAAGAAATTCGTATTTATTGATTTTTTAAAATAATAATTTACATACTCTTATACATGCTTTCTACAATTAAATGTGCTAAATTTATTTTGCAATAATTTTTTTACAAATCATTTCAGAAATATTAGTTTTTTTTGAAGTTGTTATTTTGCTCGACATATTGGTTATTTTGCTCGACGGATTGTTCAAGTTTTATTATTAGTTATTTTGCCGAATACCGAATATTCGGCTAAGCGCTAAACCAAAGCAAACCGAATATTCGACAGCCGAATATTTGGTGACAATAAATTTTGAATGTTCCAATCTGTTTCATTGAAGTGTATAAGCTGCGTGCGTTTTTGTTTCATTTTTGACTTTGCCGTGTCACAGCAAGCATTATTTGTTGTCTGTTACTTACTAATTTTTTTACTATAGTACGTATAAAAGTATCATACTTTTCAAACCATTCAAAAAGATTACAAAAATAACTAGCTCAGATATATGTTGTACTTCTGAGGTAATTTAAAAAGTCGCTATTGATAGATACAGTAAAAAGAACTTTAAACTTATTGAAAATAAAATCTTTATTACAATTTGAACTTTAATGGGTTTATCTTTAATGGGCATGTCAGTTATACGGTGGCGTTTTTCAATGATACACGCTTTTAAAAACTAATTTTAATGGATTAGTTAAAACAAAATAAGAAAAACAACAACAAATACTTGAAAGTTCTGAGAAATATTTATTCAGTGAATCTTTACCGGTGCCTGATACACCTGTGAAGATTCATCTTCACTTTGTAAGAAAAAGTAATTTGAGAAATATAAATGAACCAAAATGATCCAACTAATCTTTATAAAAAGTATAAACACATATGAAGATGAGGAAGAGAAAAGTTCGATTACAAATGAAATTTGTTTTTACATGAAACTGTTTCAGGGTGTTTTTACAACATACCCATACAAATTGTGATCAGGAAGCACAAAAAATTATCCAAAACAGAACTTGCTTAAATTTTCTTATTAATTGCTAATGGTAGTGTACATAGAAAAATGTTTTTTTTGGAAGTATGTGCAGTTTATTTGCAACTCGCTATAATTTGCTATCATCAAACAATAAAAATATTTTTATCATAAAGATAATAGCTGCTGTTTCTTATGAAAAAGTTAAGTTTACAAATGCTGTTAACAAAATATGGAAATGGGTTAAAAAATCGTTTATGACTTTTAACAAGGAAAAATGTAACGCAATGCATTTCGGTCAAATTAACCAGAATTATAGCTACGAATTTAATAAACATAAAAAGGAAACAACTGAAAAGAAAAAAGACTGGTAAGAATTATTCACAATAAATCTTAAATGGAAGGAGCCTATCGCAACTGTAAAAGCAAACCGATATTAGAATTAATAAGGAAAACATTCAAAATTATTGACAGAATTGTACTAAGACTATTGCTTCTATCTTTAGAAAAACCTTACTCAGAACATGCAGTACTTAAAAGCTGGCATTAAAATTGGAGAAAACATACAAAGAAGAGCGATAAAAATTATTAATGAGTTACAAAATTACAGTAATGCAGACCGGCTAAAAAAGATAGGAATTATGTCTTTAGAAACACAAAAAGCAGGAGTGACCTTATCTATTAATATAAATTCTACAAGAGATTCAAAATTATTATTTGTCTAAACCCTTTTAAATACTATATATATATATACATATATATATATATATATATATATATATATATATATATATATATATATATATATATATATATATATATATATATATATATGTATATAAATATATATGTATACATATATATATATATATATATATATATATATATATATATATATATATATATATATATATATATATATATATATCATATATATATATATATATATATATATATATATATATATATATATATATATATATATATATATATATATATATATATATATATATATACTACTGTGATCAAAAAGTAAGGTGAATTTTTAATTTAAACTTCCCGCCTTATTCGAATCGTTCAATCTTTTTTATTTTTAAGTTGGTAGGAATGTCATTAACATTTGCGCCTAATTACATTTCAAACTCATAATTATTTTTTTTTTGTTTACGCTTGTTTCTGAAGTACCAAAAGTGCATTCGGCGATTTTCACGATGTCTAATTTTGTTGAGCAAAGAAGTGCTATTAAATTTTGTTTGCGGAATGATATTTCTGCTGCTGAAACGTATCGAATGTTGCAAAAGGCCTTCGGTGAAGAGACTATGTCTCAAAAAATTGTTTACAAGTGGTACAAAGACTTCAAAGAAGGCCGAGAACGTGTTGATGACTTGGAACGCTCCGGACGACCATCGACTTCGATTGATGATCGCCACATCAACAAAATCAAAGAATTGGTGCTTGCAAATCGTCGGTTAACCATTCGAGACCTTGTTGACACGGTTGGAATATCATTTGGGTCGGTGCAAGCGATTTTGAAGGATCATTTGGGCCTCAGAAGACTCAAATCACGTTTGGTGCCGAAATTTCTCAATTTCTTTGAAAAAGAGCGTCGCGTTAAAGCGTGTGAAGCAATGCTTTATGACTATCAAGACGTCTACAAACAAATTATTACTGGCGATGAGACTTGGGTCTACGCATACGACCCTAAAACAACCGACCAATCGAGTGAATACCGTGAAAAAGGCGAGCCGAGACCGAAGCAACCACGTCAAAGTCGCTTAAAAATCAAGGTCATGTTGACTGTTTTCTTTGATTATTGTGGTGTCGTGCACTACGAATTCCTTCCAACTGGCCAAACTGTCAACAAGGAATATTATTTAAGCGTTATGCGACGTTTGTGTGAAGCTATTCGCAAAAAGAGACCGGAATTATGGGCCAATAACTCTTGGATTTTGCACCACGATAATGCGCCTTCGCACACAGCACTGGTTCTTTGTGAGTTTTTGGCCAAAAACTCTACCCATGTTGCTCCACAACCACCGTATTCGCCCGACTTAGCACCGTGTGACTTCTGGCTGTTCCTAAACCTCAAGAGACCACTCCGGGGAAATCGTTTTGAGTCCATTAAAGAGATCCAACGTGAATCGGCACGCGCATTGAAGGCTATCCCTACCGAGGACTTTTCGGCATGCTTCGAAGACTGGAAAAAACGTTGGCAAAAGTGCATTGGGGCCGGGGGAGATTATTTTGAGGGGGACGATACAGATTTGGAAGAAAAAATAAAGTTTTTTCATTTTATAAAAAAATTCACCTTACTTTTTGATCACAGTAGTATATATATATATATATATATATATATATATATACGCCGATAAAGTGTATTTTGGTAAACACGATTTTATGAGCTGTTGAGTAATGGAGTGCTGATTTCTTAAATACAATTGGTTTATATTTAAAAGGGTTTAGGCAAATTATAGTTTTTAATCTCTTGTAGATTTTATATTAATAGATAAGGTCACTCCTGCTCTTTGTGTTTCTTAAGACATAATTCCTAACCTTTTTAGCCGGTCTGCATTGCTGTAATTTTGTAACTCATATATATATATATATATATATATATATATATATATATATATATATATATATATATATATATATATATATATATATATACATATATATATATATGTATATATATATATATATATATATATATATATATATATATATATATATATATATATATATATATATATATATATATATATATATATATATATATTCTAGATTCTGTTTACGAGGCTATTAGTGTATCTCAAAAAGAACTTTAATTTATATAACACATTGGTTACCACTCTCTTTAATAAGGCTATGTAAGTATCGAGATATCTCTATAGAATCAAAGGTGTACACGGATCAAGGGTGTCAGTTCTCCCCTGCATCAAGTTGAATCTTTAGCAATCTTTACTGCTGTTTCAGCACATATATTGCTTTGGGCTGTTTCAGCACATATATTGTTTGCAATAACTGAGGGTTTTGTAGTGCAAAGTGTTATCAGACAAGTGTTTTCAGTAAGTCCTTTCTAAAAGTTATTATTTTTCTTAATATCTTTTTCAAGATCACCAAAATCAGTTATAATAAAGAAATGTTTCCCAAACCATATTTTATGCTATTTAACACCAACAAAATTACAAACAACTTGTTTTTGTTCTCTAGATAAGGTAACAAAAAAATAACTTCAAAATTTAAAATCCGCTTTTTAATTCTGTCTGATAATCTCCTTCGATTTATTGATGAAGAAATGGTAATGTTTTTGGATTTAAAATTTTAAATTTAATTATATTACTACTATTAGTAGTCACTGAAATAAAACTCTGGTTACGTCTTCGACAGAAAATATAACTTTAAATTTTGCAAAAGAGAAAAAAAAAAATTAAATAAGAAGCATATAAAAAATTAGAATCAAAATTTTTGGTTGTCTCTACAACATGGGTTATGCTTGTGCAGTAAATGTCAGTGGGAACTGAGATAAGGATGGACTGCTTCAAGAGCAACTGTGGCTTTGGATGAGTTGTTAAATGTGATGAATTTTAGCATGAACTTTAGGAATGATGATGGTATCTTAACCTTATAGGAGACTTTCAACTTCTCTATTTTATCAGCTGAAGCAAGCTTTGAAAAAACTGTTTAACTTTCTTAGGTTTAATAAATGGAGCAGCTCGAAAGAAAAAATGCTGCTTGGTCAATCTCTCCAAGACATCCACATTCTTTAAAAAGCATTACCAGCTAGTTTCCAAAGCTAAATAGTTGCGGCTAAACGTGAAATTAAACTAATTATTATCAAGTACTTGTTAACATAGCAGTTATACAAAAACTTAAATGCAACTTTGATCTAAGTTTTTGTAAAATGGTTTTCATGTTGTTCATACTTGGTGTATATATTATTCTCAACAATGCGTTTCGTAACAACTTAATTATGAGTTGAAACAAGTTTTTTTATACCAGAATTTGACAATCCGTATTGTCTTGCACATGAATAAGATTTTTAATTGCATATTGTGATCCTTCATTGAAAAGACACTGCGCTCTAGAAAATATAAGTTGAAAATATAGAGAAGAAAAATAAAACTTTTTTGTAAAATATTTACTTATTAAATAAAAATTAAATTAATACTTTAAATGTCTAAATAAAGTCCTGTAAAAACTAAAATAGGATTGCCTTCTAATCCTAGAGGCTTATTTAGACAAACAGTTTCATGAGTTTTTTCTTTCATGTTCCATGAGATGATTTTTTTTGTTCTTTGTTCAAATCAATGAGATAATTTTTTGTTTCATGAGGTTTGCTTTTTGTTACAGGAGGTGATTTTTTGTTTCATGAGGTTTAATGAGAACCAATGAGTTTTCATGATTTTTGTTTCATGAGGTGATTATTCTTGATGTTAAATGTTGCAACACTTTTAACACGTTATTTTTGTCATTAATTTTTTTTGTCATTAAGTTAGACAGCCAGAATTGCAACCTTTTATAATTGGGCAAACTTAAAGGTTTGAGAAATCAAATTTTATTGGTTTAAAACTTTCCGCTTAAAACCTCCTAAGATAGGAATGGCAGCTATTACAAATGCCAGGTGAAACCGTTGCATTATAAAAGCCAATTAATTACTTAAACTTTTTTAATGTTTTCAAATATAAAGCTAGTTAATAAACGTCTGCTTTTGTGGAGACATAAGATTTAAACATTTTTTCTGTATTTTTTTTTTTCCATTTCTCCCATTCTATATTCTGTAGCAAACCTGATAGAAACCTAAAGTGATAACCATTAAAGTTTTAGAATACTTACATACTTTATGTTTTCTAATGCGGTTTTACGTAAAGTTTAAAACCGGATTTACTCCCAATTTGGTGTAAACAAATTTTTGGATTAGTAACTCAGTGACTACCAATACTAGTTTTATCATTTACCAAAGTATTTTTTTTTTGTTCATGACAATGAACACTTTCTTTATATTTACGAGGGAATCATTATTCAATCTTTTATTATTTTTTCCATTATTATTTTTAAATTATCGAGGTTAAAGATTTTGTTTGATAGTTTGTTGAATCAATTTTGTTTTAACTTTTAAATAGAGATACCCGGTGGGCACGCGTCGACCGGAGTACGTCCGCTGGACGTCCCATTGACGTCCAGACGTTCGTAAGACGTCTGGTGGACGTCCTTCGGACAATGCAAGCCTACTGGGTAGATTTAAAGCCTTTGGGATAAAAATATACCTAATGGATACACACGAGCAGTGAACTTCTGATGAGAAAAAGAAGTTACAATATACATTAGAATAGAGGAGAAGTATTTTTCGAACATAGTATATTTTGACAGTTGTAAAGACAAAAATAAAGATTAATAGAAGAATATTTAAAAGTATACTGTTGCGATGACACAAATAAGACAGATAATGCACCAAAACAAAACTTAAAATAATAAAAAATTAATTAAAAAAAAAAAAAATGAAAATGAAAAAAATGTACAACAAATATATCTCCAAACAAAAGTTTATAAAACAAAATATTGATTAAAGAAAAAAAAGCATGCATCAATGGCCTAAGAATAGAAAAAAAACATTAGTGCTAATATGTAAACATAATTTGTGTAGCAGTTGAGTAATAAACATCTCCTCAGAGTCGCGTCTATTATTACTATTGTATTAAAAGCTAACTCACTGATAGAAAATAATATGTTCTAAATCAAGGTTACGCAATAAATAAAATCCCGTGTGGAGTACCGCAAGTATTACTACTTGGTCCTCTCTTATTCTTATTTTATGTAAATTACTTAAATAATGCGTCCGTAAAAATAAACTAAATTATATTTGTAGATGACACAAACTTATTTCTTTCCAACAATAGTATCAAACAACTTTATGCAGATATGAACCTTCAATTAAATAAGATAAATGACTAGTTTATGGCGAATAAACTCTCATTAAACGTTGAAAAAACAAAGCATGTATTTATTTCGTAAAAAAATGTAAGAAGAAAATCTTCCCTATAAATATTCAGACTTATTTTTAAATAACATAAAAATAAAAAAAGGAAGACTATATAAAGGTTTAAGGAATACTTGTTGACAATATTTTTTTTTGGCTTCCCCATAAATGTTTACAATCAAAAGTTAATAAAACTATTGGTCTGATGTACCAAGTTCGTCCATATGTAAATACAGTTTGTCTACTAAGTGCATTAACAAGATAATATTCTTTTCCTTAACACATTGTTTCATTAACTATGCTAATATTACATGGGGTAGTACGCAACCAACAAAACTTAAAAAATTACTTGGTTTGCAAAAAAATGTGTGTAGAGTTATTTACGGAAAAAAAGAGGGAAGCATACTAAACCCATAACAAGAAATATGAAAATGATGAATGTATACGAAATAAATTTTTATTAGCCCCCAATTTTTATGCATGATTATATTAACAACCTAACTCCAGCTGATATTATTTGTAAGTTTGAGATAAAAGTAAATGAAAAGTATTTCTTAAGAACAAATCAATAAAATTACTACAAACTGCTAAGGAAATTAAATAAATATACAGAATATTCAATAGCACATCGAGGACCTATGTTATGGAATTCTTTTTAAAAAAGTAATGCAAGTTTGGTAAAATCGTTAAACTCATTCAAGTTTTATCCAATATAACACATTTTCAATTTTGCGGATTAAAATTCCAAATAAGTTTTGTAAATTTATTCAAATGAATTTTACTTATTATTCTTAGTAGTTACTAATGATATATGTGTCTTTTAATGTATTAGTTATCAAATCTTTGTGTATATGTTTGTACTTATTTCTAAATCTTTGAACTTCTAAATTTTCAATATAGTTATTACAAAGTATTTTTGTAATTGTACAAATAATTTGCTTTCTTAACTTATCTTTAGTTTACTTTATAATTTTTATTTTATTACTTTTATATTTTTAATGAATTTTTATAACTCTTTTAGACAATATTTTATTATAATATGGGGCTCTATGAAAAGATTGAGGTGATATTGCATCATCTATTTCTTCTTTGAGTCCCCGTCTGTTTTTAAAATATTTTATTTATTGATATTTAGCATGTAAAACTTATCTGAAATTTATCTTATCAGCTAAATATAAGATGGAAAAAAAAAAAATATATATATATTTCTGGCGTTTTGATGAGGATCAGCACTAATAACTAATCCTTTCAGATAAACGTCATCTCCACTTACGCTTTACCCCGCAACTCGAATACTCCTTTACCGGTGCAAATGTATTGCAAGCGTTGTAATAGATTAACAACCAGTTGTAAATTTCATTAGCATATAAGCTTAAAAATCTCTTTTCCAATTCGGTTTTATAAAAATATTTATTCATTGGTTTGTAATTACCTTCATTAAAAGTAAATTTTTCTTTAACTTTTGTATGGTTATTACGTCATTTTTCTTTTTTTTTTAAACATATTTCAGTGTTCATTTGTTAGTTCGTTTTTACAATATATTGAGAGTGAATAATAATTAATAATTTTATAAAGAAAGCAAAAACTACTGACATTTGAAAACTAGATATCTGAAAGAAGATCAGATATCTAGTTTTTCAGAACCTTCAGAAAAATCAACATAATAAAAATAAAATAAACATACACATATCAATTTGTAGTATTGGAAATAAAGTTATATTTCCAAAGAAATAAATAATATTTCCAAAACATAAATATTATTATCAAATTTTGATAATATAAGAGAGTAAAAGATTTTTCAATTTTAAAATGATGCAAAAAACTAGGTAGATCAAAGTTAGACAAAACAATTTTAATTCAAAAATGGGGTGCACCAAATCAATAGAAAATTAATTTAAATTTGTTCGACAAAAAAGCTCATAAAGAAGGTTGGTATTTCTTAGAGAGTATTTATTTGTAGGTTTCAAGGTAATTAGATCATTAAAAACGGCAAGAGAAAGATTATTTTTAAATATATATACAAAGCATAAAATATTAAAAATGCTAAGTTTGTAAACATTAAGGAAATCTCATTCAAAAAAAATTTGTTTTCATTTTTCAAGTTGAAGTACTGTTACCCTAAGTGCAACATGTTGGTGTAATATTTTTTAACTAAGTTTGTATTCTATGATTAATTTTAAATTTCATTCAAAAATTTTTCAATCGTTTAAAAACTATGACCATGTAAAGTTTAACTCCCCTTCCTTCCCTCAAATTGAAGAGACTACAAATTTTTTGTGGTCATAATTTTTAAACGCTAACAGATTTTTTAATGAAATTTGAAATTTATTAATGAATATTAATTTAGTTAAAAATAGTAAAAAAAAAACTCCAATTATGGTAATTTTTGCAAAGCATCTTTACTTGACATAAATATAAATATATATATGTTTGAAGTTTGCTTAATGCCTAGAAGTTAGCTATAACAAACATTAAATTTTTTTTTTAAGTTTTGAGATAAAACGATTAAAAAAGCAAAAACTTTAAGGGACGGCATATAAAAAAATTTTTATTAGTTAAGTTTTCTCCGCAACTTTTTTGATTAAAACTTAAGTTTTAATATAGTAGAAAAACATTATTTTGAGGTGCAATACACAATTAATAAATTAAATTTTTCAAAAGTAGAAATAGAACAAAATAATTCTAATCTCGCGATATGTCTTAAAACAGTCCTTCAACTAGACTATTTTTTTTTATTTCCTAAGGTTTAATTTTTTTATCTACGTAATGCATACTCCTCCTTCTTTAGCGTGTTTACAATCCGTCGAACACAAACTAAAACATGGTAGTTTAGCAGCTGATTTATCTTACCACCATGTTTCACAAATTAAAACTACACTTGATTTAAAACTGATATGAATTATTCGTTGTTTAGAGAAATTGCCTTTGTTTATAAAGATGATAATTGGTCTTGTGAACAACTTTTTTTATTGCTGCGATTTATCTAAGTATTTTTGGTATGATACGCATGGGTTTGTTGTATCTAATAACGTATTGAAAGAACGAATTCATATCTTCATCAGCTTCATTTCAATAATTTTTTTATTGTCTTACAAAAATTTAAAATCTTATCTTTTTAAAACTGTAAGGTTCTGTTATTTTGAATTACTTTGCTTTTATGTTTTTTTTTATTTCCCAGCAAACATTTTTGTAAAGGATTTGCAGTAGGCCAATATAGGCATTTTGAGCGGTTTATTGGAGTTTTTCTCATTGTTTACTTAAAGGAACAACAGTGGCATCCGCTATAAGTGACCAGCCTACATATTTCAAACATGTGATAGAGGCTAATTATCGGCAAGCCATTTTTAGTGTCTGCCACCAATGGTCCACTAAGTAACCAAAGAGCAATACTTCAGTAGACCGTTCAAAATGCCAATATAGATCTATTGCAGCAGAATGTTTACTTGGTAGTTTAAGTTTTCACTTTTTTGTAATACAAAACTTAGGACTTTTAGAGTTACTATGACAACGCTAGGCCAGCTACTTTTACTCCCTAGTTTATGTTTTTCTATTTTGTTTTATAAGTTGAGTTCTAAAAAAACTTTAGAAAATTTTTGTCTTCTTATCCATTGCTTTTTTTTTCTTTTTGAATTTTTAATGATTCATTCAATAATAAAGAAAGGACTATTATTTCTTTAACTGAGTTTTTCAAATCTTTCCGCTGAGATTAGGAATTTTTTTTAACTTTTGCTGGTTTTGTTTTACATATAGTCAACTACTAAAAAGTGATGGAGCGATGAGCAAGATCAGAAAGTTGCTGCTTTAGTGTGTATTTATTATACTTTTATTTAATTTAAGTATTTGATAAATATATGCAATATCTTTCAAAACAGTTTAACTTTTATAAACATCAAATTTAAAAAAAAATGCGTTTTCTTGAATGTAATTTTCTTTAAAATATTTTAAACAAAATTTTTGATAAATTCTGTTATAATTATTGTGAAAGCAAATTCAATCACGGATTTAACTAGCCGAAACAAAAACAACGTTAATAAACTTACGTTGTTAACATTTAACGACTCCTTAAGAAGTGTTAAAACCTCAACCAAATTTAATGTTCGAACATGTTGCTTTGTAAACGAAGGTTTAAGTAGGTAATCCTACTCAATAATAAATAACTATAATCCTAATTAATAGTTTGAGAAATTAATAGTTTTGTAGTTTAATTACAAGTAACTGTTAATAATTTACTGAAATTTTTCAAATTCGTATGATCTTCCATTGATATCATCAAGTATGGGAGAAAAAATCATGGCTATTGACTTGTTAAAACAAGGCAAAACATTTAGGTTGATACAAACAGCAATTTGAATAGCATTTGGAACTATCAGAAACCTGATTAAAAAGTCCAAAACGTTTTCATTTGTGAAAAATTAGCCAAGATCCTGAGCTAAGCGTAAAACAGGAATTTATCGGAAAATTATCAAGATAATGCACAAATAACAATTTATATCATTTTATTTCAAGCCTTTTTAAAAAAGAATTTGGAATAAAAAAAAGTGCATGTACAACATAAAAAGGATTGAAAGAGAGTGCATTTAAACCAAGACTTGCACGTAAGAAACCATTTCTTTTGAAAATCCATCGAAAAAGAAGACTCTTATTTGCCAAAAAAATATGCAATTATGCCGGTATCATTTGGGAAGAACATTTTGAGAAATGACGAGTAGAAGTTTAATCTTGTGAAGTCAGATGGAATTCAAAACTCGTAGGCTATTCTGGATCAAAAATTGTAGCACATAATATCTAAAAAGCTAAAGATCATACTTCAAGAAACTTGGACTCAAAAAACTTCATATACGACAAAAAAAGTCATTTCAAAATTGACTTGCAGAAGTCATAAAAGCTAAAGATGGCCGGACTCGATATTAAAAAGTAATATAATTAATTACTTTAAAAAAGGTTTAATATTTTAAATTTTGCTCGAATACTTATTTAAGGTTTAAAAAAAGTGCATAGTTTGAATGCATCATTAAGTTTTTTGCAATTAAATTTAACTATTATAATTTATTTGCCTATTAATTTTTGAATATGTATATATATATATATATATATATATATATATATATATATATATATATATATATATATATATATATATATATATATATATATATATATATATATATATGTTTAATGAGTTTGATTATAAAGGTGATAAACTTTTTGTTAAAGATCAGCGAAATATTATAAATGTATAATAATATCAAAATATATTAAAAAAAAAAAGTTTATACTCAACCTTTATAATCAAACTCATCAAACATAAATATCGTTTAACAACAATATGATTTTAAAGTTTATATAGTCTAATGCCAAATCAGGTTTTCTCTTATAGAAAAACCTGATTTCGGATTAGATGATCATAAAAGTTAGTTTACAATGCTGCATATAAAATAGTGTATAAAAAAAAAAATCACAATATAAACATAAAGAGTGTTATACCTACATTAAAAATACAACTGAAACCCTGATTCTGTTTTTTTTTTTATTTTTTTAAATTTGACTTCATTTAAAAAATTGTAATAAAACACATTTTAATGACCTTTATTGAAGTTTGACTAGCACTTGTGAGAGTGGCAAAATGTTACATAATCAGCAAATGCTTGATTTTTGTAGGCATAAATTAATCATACATTAGTTTTTTAAAATAAAAAATTAAATATAAAGGTTATATTACAAAAAAAGAATAAAGTCTGTTAAAATTATTGGAATTATATTTATTTGTTTAGAAATGCATAATTTGTTTTTGATGACGTTTGGAGCAGTATTTTTGGCAGGTATGCAAAATTGTTTAAACTAGCACTTTTAAATTTTGAAGTAGATATATGTAGAAGGAATTGTTTGTTTTTCAAGCAAAAAAGTGAAGAACTTTTACAGATTTTTTAGACAAAATCAACTTTCTTACCTTTTACCTGCCCTCTTTTCTAATATCTTATTTTATATAAATCTTGTAATATTCACTTGTAACAGTCATTTATAAACTTGTTAAAAGTTTAAATATATGATTTAAATGAAATAATGACTTTAAAACGTCACGTTTTAAACTCATTATTTTAAAATAATGTAAATAACTTTTATCAAAAGTATGCTACTTTTTATGTTCGTTTTTATTTATAAGAGGCAGTTGTACACTTGTTAAGTTGCAAAAATTTTATTATAAACAACAAAAATAAGTTCTTTAAAGCTTGTTTTAACCATTGCTTCACAATAGCTTTTAGGCTGTTATGAAGCAATTGTTAGATTGTTGACTCAGGATCAAATGAAGCATTGTCCTGTTCCACTATATAAATTTATATCGTAACATCACAAAGCTAAGCGTTTGTTTGCGCAACGCCATTGGATATGCATTAAATTAATCGCAGTTTTCGTTTATTCGTCTCAGAAAAAAAAAATCCCTGTTGCGTTGCCTTATAAGTAATAGAATTATAGTTTGTAAAAAATTGTTAAACCACAAGTTATCTTATAAAAGATTAAACAACTTAAGCGGTATAAATCTTAAGTATAAGCATAAATAACGCAAGGATAAGAGCCATCTCTATCAGCCTGAGGAGTTTTTATAAAGAGAAAGATGAGTTAAAATCTGAGGGAGCTTTAATAAGTGAATAAAATTTGATTTATTTAACAAAAGTATGAAAAAATATATATATCAAAACTTTGTTTGTCCTAAAGAAAGTGTTTTCTGAGTGTTTCTTTTTTTTCTGTGGGTTTTGGTGTTTGGCCTCCATATAACAGTTATCTGATAGAGTATCTCAACACTAACAGATTGAGTGCTAGCAATTTTAACTAAAACTTTATAATTTTGTTGATTAATTTAAATAGCTTTTTTATTAATTACTTTTTTCAATGTTTTTAAAGGTTTAGCGGTAAATTATATACAGGTTATGGAGCATAAATTAAAAAAAAGTTCAAAAACCGCCCCACCAAAATCCAACTTATTATAAAAAAAAGCAACTACTAAACTTTGATAGGCAAAAAATAGCTAACGCGTTAGATTTAAGCAAGGCCAACCAAACTATTATTTAAAAAAAAAGCAGTCAATGAATTATGTTCAACATAATTCATAGGACACGGCATGCAATAAAACTAGGGAACAAAGTGAAATATTTATCCTGAATTTAAATGTTTTTGGGGTTTCAAAAAAACTTTGTTGCCCCAATTCTGAAAAATAAAAATTTTGTTTTGAAATTTTCTTCAAATACTGAAAAAATTTGGAAAATGTGATAAAAAATCTAATTAATTTCTTTTATAGTGAATGCTCCGAAATCACTACTACACTTATCCTGTGCAGCAATAAATAAATAGACTATTGAAAGCATCAGCGCGCTTATTTAGCACTGACAAAAAGTTATATTTTTTTTGAGCGATTGTTGATCTAAGCCTCGTTTTTACACTTTTCTGTATTAAAAATGAGCTTTCTGGTGTTGCTTTGTTTGTTCTTCGTAACCAATGACGTATTAAAAAATGGAATAATTCGACTTTTTTTGTTTCCTTGGTAAGGTAGGTTTATCAATTGATTTGTTTAAATTTGCTGTCAAAAACAAAGTAAAGTTGTCATCATTTCTTATATTTTTTATTGTATCAACCACTAATTATGCAGATTTTTTTCCACTGGTTGCCGATATCTTTGTCAATTGAAGGGATTTTTACAAAGGGATTTTTACAAATCTTATAAGAGAGAAAAAGAAGTTAAAGAACTCCATCTGGCTCTTACAACCAACAATTCTTGCTTTTGCCTCTTGGTCAAATTTTTCTTTCGTCCCAAAGTTGAAAGAGTGATGCATAACAATCAATGACTCACTTATTATATTCTGCCCGGACGGTTTGGGCAAAATGTTCTTATTGTGGAAAGTTTCTTCAGCTTTTTGAATGGTTCAGAGTCTTGTTCTATCACAATGTTCTCGTTAATGTTTCCAATCAAGTATTCATGTTTTGGTAAAAACTTTACAGCTACGCATATTTCTCCAACAACACTCACGGGATCTCACAAAATTTCACGTTTCATAGTCAGTGATTAATGACTAAACTAAAAGCATGCTCTTGACAGTGTATGACAACAGCTTTTAGTAGTTAAGAAAAAATTTGAGCTGATTCTCCAGATTTCTTCTTTATCATATTAGATGCACCATCATAGATTTGACTCATCCAATCATGGAAACTTAAGTTAATTATAATGAGATTTTTTTTTGTTAAAAAGTACAATAATATTGCTTTTAATACATTTAAACTGGTAAAATCCTATAAAGTCTTCAAAAAGGTTTAAATATTTACCATTCAAAGACAAAATGGTAGCTGTTTTTTATAGGTCACGTAAGTACCCTCGTCGGCAATAATGGAAAAAACTTTTCGGATGGTTTTTAACTTGATCTCGTAGGGTTTTTTAATTTTTTTTAATGTTAGAGAAGTTTAACCTCATTTTGCACCTCGTTTTTAGTTCTATAGCCCTCTTATTGGATATCTACTTATCCATTAATTCCGCGATGTCTTGACATTGGACAACGTAAAGCTGATATAACGAGGCTGTTTTGTGACATGCCAAGTCTTGGTGAGTCCAAAAACATTTTAGAGCTTTTTATCTTTATAGAATTGTAGTTATTAACTACAAGTTATTAACTAACCTTAATCGTCGGTCGCTTCTACATTCTACTCTTGCTCAGTCGAAGTTTTTAAACTGAGCAAGTTATAATATAAATTAATATAATACATTTATTAAAAAAAAGCTAATTAAATCCAATGCTACTAATAAATACAAATAAATTAGTTAATTAAAAAAAAAAACATTTTAGTTTTAAGTTAGGTAGAATTCCCCACCACCGCTGACAAATCAAGTAAGCAATGTTTCTTTTTAACCAATGCACAGTGGGTCAAAAGTGACATTTTCTAGCCAAAGTCCCCAAAACAAAAACTTTATTATGTTTTTTTATTTAAAACAGTTTCTTACATTGAAAAACACAAACCGCCGAAAAAATAATATTTGTTTTGAAAAAACTTTAATTTTTATTGCATAATTTTGCAAATTTTTTCCATTTATGAAAAATTCCGTTAAACCATCTAACAAATTAACAACAAGGGTATTATTTAAGTTAATATTTTTAGCGGAGTATTCTTTTGTTGGCTCATGCATTAGTTCAATGAAACAAGACGTAGACTTTTTTTTGTTTGTTATGCATCTTCTTTCTAATTGTGCAAATTAAAGGATCAGATGCACATTAAAGACGATAAAAAAGGCTGAGTTGTTTTTATTTTCCGATTGCATTTTATTATAAAATTTTCACAAAAGATCTTAAAAAATTTATTGGTAAAACCTTCAGAAAACATACCTAATCGAAGAGTAAATTGTTCAATGACTTTATAGCCATGAATCAAAATCTTATGAAGTTTTACAGGTCTACATATAGCAAAGCAATATTCCAACAGAATGTTGATGAGCAAAGGTAATAATCACATGAAGGTATGGCGAGAATAATATAAAACCTTTTCATAAGATTTGCATCTATGTTCATTATATTAGCTCAGACATCGTATTGCTGAAAAAATTACCTAGCTATGTTACCGTCGTTTGAGGTATCTGCCCACCTACTCTTGGATGGCCTATAACTTTCCTTTTTCAAAATTAAACTTAAACTTAAACCTTTCTCAGTTTAATAATATTTTCTTCTTATTCAGTCCTAGCCGGTCACTTCATAATTGGCATCTTGTGAGAGATAAGGAACATACATTCTAAAAACCTTATTCAAGCACGCAAAGTTGAAACATCATGTCTGATATTGCCTTCTAAAATTTTTTTTTGAACAAGTAAAGATAGATTGTTCATTTCGGTTGGACATGCACCACACACTGAACAGCATTTGTAAGAGTTGGTAGCTGTGGAATTAATAAGTAGAACCTTTCCATCTATCATTTGTTATATTTACAATATGTTGTACTACAAGTTTCTTTATTGTACCGTCCTCCTATAAAACAGATATATTGTATATTGTTATATTTTTTAAAAAAGCTATAATTGACTTATATTCTGCAAGAAATAATTCTTCTGATTTTTCTCTATATTTAAATCTTAGAAGCCTACAGTAACTCTTTGATGATGGTTTTGGATTTCTCCAAACAACCTGTTTTTTCTCATTTTTGAAACAATAGAGTTCTAGAGGAACGAAGAAGTTATGAAAAGCAATTCGTCAGTATTAAATTCACTCGCATCATCTGACTACTGTTTATAAACAGCCCTATTGTACCATCAAAACCATAAAAACTTTGTGTATTAGAATAAGTCTAGTAAAATCTTTAGGCATAGGCAAGTTTAACATAATACTATAAGCTAAACACAATCTTAATGCAGTATAAAAAAGAAGATTTTGTAATGGCATCTCTACAGAGTAGTCACTGACCTGAATGTTTTCAGGGTAGCATTTATTTTTAGCCTCTTTTACTATACTATATGATGGGTATAGAGCATTATGTCAATGCTGATAAGTTTCTTTCGATAAATTAGGATCTAAGACTAACTCTAAAGACTGTATAAAATATAATAAATTTTATTCATAGTTAAAGTAAACATTCCACAGGTTTTTGTCTCAAGTTTTTGTTTTTTCCAGTCAATTATAATTTTGTCTAACCAAATTTTGTTTCTTTTTTCAAATACTGTACTCGTTCTATTATATTTTCTCCACTTTTTTTGGCTTAATAAACGAATTTATTTAATTAATAAACGAAATAATTGACAAATTATTATTAGATTCTTCAAAATTGCTTTCGGAACCAAAATTTAAATTTTTCGCATGTATATCATCATTTTGCAACAAATTATTTTGCATTGTATAATTCATAAGACATCTCAAATAAAATAACTTTTTTATTTTATTTAAATATTAACATAATAATATATAAGTTATTTATATGGTAAAAAGATAAACTTAAAGTTCTTCAAATTATGAAATCAAAGTTTAAAAAAAATGTATAAAAAGAAAACTTGCGTACTCTTTGTTGTTGTTTGTTTTTTTTATCAAAATTTTTATAAGCGATATTTTAATAACAAATATGATATTTTATTGCAAAAATACTCTCTAATAAAATATAATTTCTAGCTTAGTATTAATTTGAACGACTCTTGCCATTTTTTAAATTTCAAAATTTTTTTGTGTGGTTTTGCCACACTTTGACCCCGTGTGCAATGACTTTTTTCATGGCGTAAAATAACTAATTATTTTACTTGCATAGTTACTTAAAACTAACAAATACAATCGATTTATTTTTGCATATTTTCTATTTTTATAATAGTATTCAAATTTTTTATCAGCAAAAAAATCAACATTACTTTTCCAGTCTAACTTGTCAAAACTCAACTCAATATTTGGAAGAAAAATGTTGATGCCCAATTTGGTTTGGCTGCTATAAAGGTTGTTATGGACCGAAGCCACTTATTGTTATACAAAATATAACGCTATTTTTGCTTGACGATAAAGCTAGAATTGCTTTTGGAATTGCTGCAGCAAGTGAGAAAGGGTCAACTATGATGAGTACAAATCAACAACACAGGGGAGGGAGGGGAAGACACGGGCACTAAGCCCTTCCCCAAACTTTTTTTTAAAAGACCTTTTTTTCACTTATTTTTAGAAAATCATAGATTTAAAGGACTTTTTTTAGAAATTGACGATTGTGACCCTCCACTTCAAAACGTGTGTCGTCGGCCATACAGATTACAAAGTAATAATGTCAGATCACAATTCGGTTGTAGCCAAGAAACATAATTTGGAACCTTCAATTCAACAACAAAAAAAAAAAAAAAAAGAAAACGCAATAAAAGATGGCAGACGTGTTTTTATAATAATAATAAAAAACAAAAAACTTTTTAAACTTAATATATTGATATTTACTTTATAAACTTAATATATTGATATGGCACCAAAAGTTGATTATGTTTCTAGAAAACGGCTTGAAGACTTAATTACCAGAGTGTCAGAATTAGAGCGTAAAGACATTGAAAACTTGTCGAAAATTGATAAACTGATGAGTGAAAATGTTTTATTAATAGCACAAGTTAAAATATTAGAAGAAAAACAAACAAATAGCATTTTAGATTGGAGTAAACTATTTGATAATAAGAAGTGCGATAGATCTACAGAAGAAATAAAAGTAACACAAGGTATTATAGATTTAAGTAAAAACGTAAGTAAAAGAGATAAAAAATATCATTGTTTTTGGAATACCAAATTAAACCGATTCGGATGCTGGAAATAGGAAAACATTTGATGAAAATATTCTTAAAAATCTTTTTTCTAAAATAAAAATTAACCCTGACAAAATAAGAATTGCTTCAAAAATTGCTTAAAAAACACGAATGAAAATAACACAAAAATGGAAGCAAGTACACCTTTGATGGTCGAATTACCTGATAGTTCAGATAAATTTACAATATTAAAAGCTGCCAAGCAACTAAAAGATTCTGAAAGTTTTAAAAAAGTATCTATTCAGCCAGATCAAAGTAAATTAGAGAAAAATTTACAAAGAGCTTGATCTTAAAAAGAAATAAACTAAATGAAGAGCTAAATTTGAAAGGCCAGTTAAATAATACATTTCGATTCAAAATCAGGAATAATGAAGTCAAAAAAATCAGAACAAATTAGCCAAAAAATAAACCAAAAGGATAAGAATAATTTAAATCAACATATGAACTCCAATGATAATATTTCTGTTTGCCAACCATATGATTCTTTGAACATTAAAACAATGCTTGCTGATTCAAATATTAATATTAAAGAAGTTCATTAGAGTAGAAATTTTTTACCAAACAATGACTTAACTCAAGTAAATTCAGTTTTTAATAAAAACAGTAAAAAAAAGCTAAATATCAATCCAAAAAAACCAAGAACTAGTATAAAATGTTGGTACACAAATGCAACTTCTTTAAACAATAAATACAACGAACTAATAGCCGAAGTAGAAATAAATAATCTAGATGTTATGTTTATTTGTGAAAAATGGTGAAATGATTGTTCTCCCAAAAGTATTCAAGGATATTCACTGTTTGAACGAGAAAGAACTTATGACAAAGGTGGTGGTGTTTGCATATATGTCAAAGACTCAATAAAATCTTTTGAAGTTTCAAATAGTGTGCTACAAAGCCAACAAATAGAACAAATATGGTGAACATAGAAGTTGAAAACGAATCAATACTATGTGGCTGCATTTATCGTTCCGGAATAAGTGACATTCAAAGTTGTATAAAAATTACAGCATCAATCAAAGTAGCATATGAAATGATATCCAATAAAACATATAGTGGCATTCTTTTAAATGGGGATTTTAACTTAGCAAAAATAGATTAGAGTGACGAGTTTTATTGCCCATCTGCAAGAACCAAATGAAATTGCTAGTATGTTTATAGACTGCTTAGACAATTGTTGTTTGTTTCAAAATATAAACAAGCAAACGTTTCAAGTGGATAATATAACTGAAACTAATGTCTTAGATTTAGTAATAACCGAAAATAATTTGCGAATATATAGGCTAGAACATCATCCACCGTTAGGATCGATTAAACATGGTCATCACGTATTAACATATAATTACAACTACAGTTCATCTGAAGAAATATTAGCAGAGTTTAACAAAAAAAAAATACATCTATAATAAAGGAAACTATGATGAAACTAATAAATACTTTGATAGTACTGACTGGTCAAGAATATTCGAAAACTTGAACGCTAATGAGTGTTACGAAAAGTGGTTTGAACATTATAAAATCATTTGTAATGTAAATATACCGTTAACAAAATCAAATAAAAAGAAAAGAGCACCTTGGTTTAATAAAAGTCTATCGGAAATGATTAAGGCAAAAATTTTAATGGATAAAATGTAGAAATGCAAAATTTAGAGATCAATAACTTGAGACGAAATATAAAAGTATAAAAAATACAACGAAAAAGGCTACTAAAAATGAAATTGTTAAATATGAGCACACAATAGCGAAAAATGCTAAGAAAAATCCCAAAATAGTTTAAAAATATATGAATAATAAAACTCAAACTAAAGATTATATTCAAACTATTGAGAATAACAATGGAATAGTTACGACCAACATTTCTGAGATTGCTAACGAACTAAACAATTTTTTCAGCTCAGTTTTTACTATTGAAGATAAAAACCTCCCAGAGCTTCAAAAACAGTGCGATGTTTTATGCCCAAGTCCTACATTGGATATTGAAACAGTTAGTAAGAAGTTTGCAACTCTGAATGTTTATAAATCAACTGGAGTAGACACAATACACCCTAGAGTTTTAAAAGAATGTTGCAAAAGTATTTCAAACCACTATCAATTATTTTTGATTGCTCATTTTCGAGTGGCATTGTTCCATGTTTATGGTTATTTGCAAATATTACTCCTCTGATTAAAAAAAGAAATAAATTAAAAGTAAAAAATTATAGACCGGAATCACTCACATCAATAGTGTGCAAAATGATGGAAAGCATAATAAGAGACGCACTAATAAATCATCTGACTAAAAATAGTATACTCTCTTACTCTCAACATGGTTTTGTATCATCCAAAACTTGTTGCACAAATTTACTTGAAACATTTGACATAATAACTCAGGCACTTGAGGAAAATTTATCAGTAGATATAGCTTTTTTAGACTTTGCCAAAGCCTTTGACTCAGTTGCACATAAGAGACAATTATTAAAACTACAATCCTATGGGATCCAAGAACAATTATTATGTTGGTTTATAAGTTTTCTAAGCAGACAAACACAAAAGTGGTTCTCGGTGAGATAACCTCTGAGTGGAAAAAAGTAATAAGTGAAGTACCACAAGGATCAGTTATTGGACCCCTTTTATTTGTCATATATATAAATGATTTAACAAGTGAGATAACTAATCATTGCAAATTTTATGCAGATAACACAAGAATTATTTCAGTTATTAATACAGTCGAAGACAGTCGAACGTTACAGCAAGACTTATGTAAGCTGGTTGAATGGAGTGAAAAATGGCAAATCAACTTCAATAAAGAAAAATGCAAAATTATGCATATCGGCAAAAGAAATTTAAAATATAATTAATTAATGTGTAGCACATTCGATATAACTCAGCGAAATGCTTTAGTTATGGAAAAAAACACGTTAGAGAGCGATCTTGGTGTTATAACGACGTCAAATGGGAAAAGCATATTAACAAAATTGCGGCAAGGGCTAATAGAAAGCTCGATCAGATAAAGAAATCATTTTGTCGATTAGATGAAATTTCAATGAAACATTTATGCACGTCATTATTTCTTCCACACCTGAAGTTCCATAAGGGCTCCATACCTGCGGTGCCGGTATGGAACCCTTACTACCAAAAGATATTGATAAAACTGAAAAAATACAACGTAGGGGTACACGAATAAATAGTTTAAGAAACTTTTGCTATGAAGATAGACTGAAAAAATTTAACTTGACTACTTTAAAAACAAGAAGAGAAAGAAGCAATTTGATTTAATTTTATCAAATAAGTAAAAATATGGATAAAGTTAAATGGAATCATCCTTCTAAAATAATTAAATATGCAATAACAAGAGGTCATACTCAATACAAAAAAATACAAAAACAATTCACACATTCTACCACAAGATTTAACTTCCTTACAAAGAGAGTAGTTAACAATTGGAATAATTTAACAGAGGAGATAATTAATTCTAAAAATGTGGACATCTTCAAAAACAAGTTTGATCGTTTCGAAAAAAACAAAATAAAAGTATAAAACATATAAAACAAAATATATATATATATATATATAACATTTAAAAAAGGAAAAAAAAAAAATTTTGCAACGGCTGTCAAAGTTTTAACATCTACAGATGTTAGACTCACACATTGTATGTGTACAGCAAAAATTTATTATTATTATTATTATAATTTACTTTATCTTAACTATTAATTATGAAATTGTTGGCGACAAGGCGAACGAGATAAAGAATTTGGCCAACATATATATGACGTAGGAAGATTTTTAAATGTTTGAAATAACCAACCTATAAACAACAACATTATTTTTAATTTTTTTACGTTTATATGCATGACGAAAATATTCTTTAAAAAAATTACTCTGAAAGGAGTATGATAGAATGGGGTGGGGGGGGGGGGGAGGAACGATTATAGGGTTTCTTGTTCCCATTCTCCTATCACAGAATTTTTTTTTTTAAAGAATCTTTTCGTCATACATATAAACCTAAATAAATTTGGAATATTCTTGTTGTTTACAAGTTGGTTATTTTAAACACCACTGTATAGCTGTATATAGTTCTTGAAAATATGATTCATCAAATTTCTACAGTAATGGCACGGACCGCATATGATGCACCCCAGAACAAATATAAAGTACTTCAAAAAGTTTGGAGTTTATTTATAAAAACAACAAAATCCGTTAAAATTGTATATTTTAGTTTTAAATTTTATAATTTAAAAAAAAAATAATAATAAAAAGTTATAATTTATTTAAAGAAATCATAGAGATATGTTTGATTTAAACAAAATTTCTATTTGCTTTAACAAAGGCGGCTTTTCGTCATTTAATGATAAACAATGCAGGAAAAAGAATTTGCTTCACATTGCAATTCCCATAACAATAAATTATATGTTAGAAAGGCATTTAAAAACGTGTTTCCATCAAGATTTTTTTAAAAACAGTTAATTAAATATATAAGTTAAGCAGGGCATTGTTTGCAGAACAAAAAACTTTTTCATTTTTCACTTCTTGTGTTTAATTTTAGCCGCATGTAATAAACTAAACTTATTTAGTATTAACTTTAGAAAACACATTTCTTCTAACAAAGAATGACAAAATGGTGAAAGGTGATTTTAACAAAATCGTTGGTGAAGTTCAAAACGACAAAGTTGTCCAAAGAGTTCATAGCCCCAGTTTAAAACAAAAAATATGGGAACACACTGAACTCCTGGAAAGCTCAAACCCAACAACAAAGATTTTACAATACTTCAGCAAGGTGTTTTTTTTTATAACTTGAATTTGATCAAAATCATAATTACGCCAATATATTACCATATTATTCATATATATAATATCCTTTTTTAGTTATTTAGTTTAAATTAAAGATAATATGGTAATGTATTACTTTTATAACTTAATTTGCATCTATTTTCAAAGATAATCCATATTTTAGTTAATTTTGTTTAACAGTTATAATTTTATATATTTAATAATAGTTTAAATAAAGAGTAAGTAAAAACATTTTTTCATTCAAATTGATATTTAGTATTTCAGTTAACTAAATTAATAACCTAATGATTATATTTAGTCTTTTACCATGCATTTAAAGAATCAAACCTTATACACCAAATTTATGAGATAAAATTAATAAAATTTAAAATAACATTATAAAGTTTAAGTTTTCACATTCAATGCGTGACATTGTATCCTTCTTGTATAAGTCTTATTATATATATATATATAAATATATATATATATATATATATATATATATATATATATATATATATATATATATATATATATATATATAAATATATAAATATGAACTTTATTTCCAACTCAAAACGTAGGATCATATGTTGGTGTGATTTGCTTTTTTCCATCTTTTAAAACCCAGAAGTATGGTGAAAATTTTTTTGTTTATTAGTGCGTTTGTGAATGGAACAAGAGCCTTGCATGCATTTTGAATGAGTCCAAAAAAAAATATCCTAAAACATCTTTACTCCATCTTATACAATATCAATTAAAAAAAATTCTAAAAAACCTTTTATTCTAACATTTGGGCATTGTTATCCTTACGATTAAAACATTATTTTAATTTTCTTTTCGTAATTATCATAAGTACTTTTTTTTTTATTTTATTATTAAAACCTGCAAATTGATTTCTACATGTTTGTTTTGATGTATATTTTATGTGCTTTGGTTTGTGTGTTTACGGTCTATGTGTTTCAGTGTGTATTTTTGCTTATTATTACTTATATTATATTAAAAATTGATGTCACTTCTTTGATCAGATTTCTGTATGAGTGATACCATCCTAACAAATCATTAACTTAATATTATAAATAGTTTTATGCTTGTAACTACCACTATATTATTAGTTATTTTTTCATTGTAATTATTGTAAACATACTTATTAAAACTGTTACTATATATTGTATATATTTTTTTTATCCAACATTATTATAACATATAACTATTATTATTACTATTATTATTATTATTATTATTGCTATTATTATTATTATTATTATTATTATTATTGTTATCAAAACTATTGTAAAAATGATTTACGGAAAATAAATAGCTTATTGTTGTTGCTGTTGTTGTTGTTGTTATTTTTGCCTTTTGAAAAATTACA
Source organism: Hydra vulgaris (assembly GCF_022113875.1). Taxonomy (NCBI): domain Eukaryota; kingdom Metazoa; phylum Cnidaria; class Hydrozoa; order Anthoathecata; family Hydridae; genus Hydra; species Hydra vulgaris. The sequence continues at coordinate 64,723,119 of NC_061157.1, forward strand.
ATTTAGGAAAAAACACACCAACAACATGGGAAAGTTTTGAGTGAACATTTTCCCAAGTTCACTCAAAACTTTTTGCACTTCACTAGGTATTTATGTTGTCATGGTTTTTTAGATGTTATACTGCTTTAAAGTTTCATTTGAAGCTTTAATGACGTCATTCAAGATTTTTTCGTAATTACGATGACTTTTCAGTTTCATTTTTTTACTTTAATTTCTCAAACATCTTAGATGCACATAAACACTGATTTTTAGCTCTTTTTAACTTGCAAACTTACTCCAACTGGTTTCCTCATTTGATTTTGTTTTGTGTCAACATGGTTGCCTAGTAAAATATTTTGAACTTGTTTCGAGTGTTTTTTTACATACATTTGGTATGTTTAAGTTGGGCTCACTTATGTTGCTGCTAAATTTTAAAATTTTAAAAAACCGTTGCAGTTTGATGCTGTCTGATGTCAAAAGATGGAGTAGGCTGAATTAAAGATGATAAAATTATTTATTCAAGTTGTTTCTAGTCCTTCCAAACTGACATAGGTGTTGAAAATAATGTGCTTGGTGATCCCCATACAGATAGGTTGTATAAACGTGATAAAAAATTGACGCGACAAATCTAGTGGAACCTTGTAAAGCTAGACTTAATTTATTGAACCTTTGCAGTATCGTGTCCCAAAAAACAATCAAAGTACCAGTATCCAGTATCGAGTTTCACATTTAATTACGTTCATCAGTTACAATCGTATCTAGAGTTGATTAAATAATCTTCCTTCCGCAAAGCATTTATTGCTTCATCATGTGCTTACCAACGTGTGTCTATTTTTTAGGCACTGGTGTCTTTTCTTTGGCTAGCTTTTTTATCAGGATTTTTTATTGATGAATAATCCATAGGCACAAAGAATGTGTAGATCCGTTGCATAATATTAAAAAAATCAACTGCTTTACTACAACAACTAACATTTTTGGCAACCATGGCCTACTTACATACACGGCCGGACTTTTTGCTTACAAGTGCAAAAAAAAGTAGGCCAGTTTTACGATTTATTAAACTTATAATTTATTATTTATTAAACTAATATTATCTAAAAATATATTACAAATATCACATATATTTCAACAAAATATACAACTTGAGAAAAAAATATAAGCCAAATAAATACAGCTATAGAAAATATAACTTATCAAATACAAAAAAGTTTTAACAAAAACATACAAAAGCCAAACTTAGCCACCATAAATTAACTTTAGAAAAAGATGACGATGAAGCTATAGATAAGCAAATCAAAACAAAAATTAAATATACAGTCCATCTATACCATATCTATAGTATATCTATAGCAAAATTAAGGATAATAAATTAAGTTTGTTTTTTGTTGTGTTGATTTTTAAAGGCTACTACTTCATCTTTTTGAATCTTTCCATTTTGAATTGATTGTTCATTATTATAAAAATATTAATAACAGTTGTGTGAATATACTATCTTCCTGTTTCTAAATGGTCAGAGCACATAAAACAAATGCTATTTTGGAACAATTTAAGTTCTGCTAGAGCTGAATTTTTCAATTTGTTGAAATATTTAGTTAATAACAATTCTTTAGTAATCTCTAATATGCAAAATAAGGAGCAAACATATTCTACTATATTTTCTCCAGGTTCAATTAACCCTCCCTTTGATAGAATTTCCATATAAAGTGAAGATATTTTGTTAGTTTGAAGAAGATCTTGACACAAAGAACATTTAAGTTTGGATTTAATTTTTTTTTATATACCCAGCAACATGAATAACAACTTCCATTAAACTTTCACATTAATCATATTCATCTATTTTAATTTGTAATAAAAGTAAAGCTGTTTCAAGTTCTTTTGCATCATTATTTACTGGTACTTCATTATTAAACCATGTATTCAATGCCAGAGTTTCTTTAATTAGAGATTTTATGCTGATTATTTTTTCAGAACTTTCAACTTCAAGCAAACTAACCAGATAACTTCCACCACTCATCTGCCTAAGTTTCCAAAAATGTTTTTCAAGAGGATCAATTTGAAATCTACTGGTTAAAATGTAATCATATCCTTCTAAAAGTAAATCTTTGATTAAAGATGCAGTTTCTTTTAATGTAAGAATAAGTGCATTTGATGTCTGAGCTGAAAGTGACAATTTGTGACACCCCTGTAAATTTGTATTATACATATTGAGCAAAAGGATTTAAAAGTTCAAGTTTTTGATCATTTGCAACAACAGCATTTCCTATTTTATTATTAGTATTATACATATTCTTTGAATTTGTATTAGACATATTCTTTGAATTTGAAATTGTCCATCAAGTATTTATCAAATAACGAAATTTAGCAGCACTTTATTCTTTTGGAAAATAACTTTTAATGGCAGAATAGTTTGACTCGTGGAAAATTTGCAAAGCCAGTTTAACACTTTCTTCATTTTTTTCCTGGATGTTAACCAGTTGGAGTAAGTTTGCCAGCTTTTTTTAAATAAGCAGGCACTAGTAGAGTCTTTCTTAAAGTTATAGGTGAAGAGAGTAAAGATAGCTTTAAAAAACAATCTTTGTTTGTATGAATTGTTGGAATAGGATTCTTTGTAAACTCTAGTGTATTTCTTTTGCCTCGTTTAATAAATTTTTCCTTCGAAATGATCAATACATATTCCAGAAAATTTAGATGGTTGCTACTTAATTCTTTTTATAAACTTAATCCACCGGAAGCATAAATCTATGTCTAAGCGAAAATTAAATACTGTTTTAGTTATAAAACCCTCCACAGTATTGTCATTTTTTTTCTTTTTATAACCGCTTCTGCAAGCAACTACACAGCACTTTTTAGACATTTTATAAGACAAATAATGTAAGAAGATAAAATGAAAGTTTGCTTTTATTCTAATAACAATAACACTTATGAGAACCACTTTAAGTAAATAAAGAACTTGAATAAAAACTGTCCTACTAATTATTGGACTTGTAAGCAACAAGTCCGGCCGTGTATTTAAGTAGGCAATGTGCCTACTAAATTTAATAAATGAGCAAAGTAAAGTGTGTAAATAATATACCCACAAACAGATAAATTATGAGCCTTAACACCATTGCAACAGCCAAACATGTTCGATGACGTCTGACTATGACAGTTTGACTATGACAGTTAACAATATTATTTTTATCTAAGAAGTCTAGCAATGCATTTTATTATCCACTTCCAGTGTGACTTTCAAACTTAACAAATGTCAAAAAAAGCTCAATTGGTTCACCTTTGTTTACATAAAGAACTGACTTAGGCAACTGAGCGACGTGCGATAAGTCAGGTGTTAAATCAATTGACACATATAGTACTTTGCTTTTGTATTACATCAGTAATAAACAAAAGTACTTTTTGACTCATCAAATTAATGAGTTCATCTCAGACTGTAGTAGATAAGTATGATGTTCGTTATCGATACTTCGTTGCTTCAATTGTAGCCGGTTCAAGATTAACAAGTTCTTGATTTTTATTTTCTCTGATTTCACATTTACCTTGACTTTCTGGTTCTGTACTATTACATTTCTGTCTTAGATTGGCATGCACATCTCTGTTTTCTTTGGCCTCTTTATCCAGGGCTTTTTTGCGTTTTACAGTCTTACTTTTTTACAAATAATAACAACAAGAATAATACATAGTATATTATTCATAATTAAAGACATTCATTTAATAAGAGCAATGTAACACCAAACTAATAATAATTTTAATACATACATATGACAATAAAAAATACAACTCATAAAAAATAGCCATATTAAATAAATAATAGCGAGAATAATAGTAACAACAACAAAAAATAAAATGTAATAATTAAAGTAAATATATACTAATCATAATTATTGTAAATTACAACAACTATGATTATTATATTTACTATTTTTACAATATTTTAACTTTAGGTATATTATATTACAACTTGTAATATAATAACCAAAATAGAATATAAATATAACACAACACATACATAATAGCAATATCAAATAAATAGTTAATAGCGACATGAATTATAATAATTAAAATAAATCAATATTAACTTCCCTACAACAATTGTTTATACATACATACATTTGCAAACAATGATATATTATTAGGGAAGGGTACACAGAACATTTTTTGAATTAGTTCTAATGAACCAGCATTTTCTCAGGCCTAATTCTATGCTAAACACAATTTTACCAAGCCTTTTGCTGTAATACATTGTTTGATGTCAGATTGCAGCAATTTTAAATGGCCGCTATTATGAACATTTTTTCTTAGGCTTCTACATCTTGATTCAGATTAGACTTTGTAATATATCCTTTATAAGATTTTTTGGTTCAAGGAATAACAAATTCAATGTAAAATTGACGTAATAAAAATAGTTTATTTTATATGCAAATAAAATACTACATTTTACAATTCTAATACTTTCCCAAAGTTAAGAGATTGACCTTTAATTCAAGTCGCAGTGATTCAGAGGCAAAATGAATAAGTCACAGTTTGTTTATATATATATATATATATATATATATATATATATATATATATATATATATATATATATATATATATATCACAAACCAAATATTGAATATTTATTCAGCAGTTAAAACACTTTTTAGTAATCAATCAATGTTGTCAACAAGATCATTCAAAGGCTTAGAACCTTTTTTTTTTTTAATTTTAAATTCCTCAAGAGTGAATTTCTGCATTTTGATTTGTCCGTAATCTAATTTTACGCGTCAATGAGATGCAAATAACATATTTCGCTGAGAAGCTGACTTTCAGATAACGAGTCGAGTATTTCAATATCAGAATGTGTCACTGCTTTTTAAAATCTTCCAGTACTTTGAAAGTTTTAAAAGTGTTATGCTTTTTCAATTCTTCCTTTTTCACAATCTGTAGTTTTCGTGCAGTCTGAACGGTTGCTATAAAGTCCATTTCTAGTTTTTTGGTCTGCTTCACCTCATCGGAAGTCCTCACCCATTTGCATTTCTTTCTCTTGTTTCTGGATCCGAGCTCGGTAAAGGAAGAATCTCTGATTATACCATTTGTCATCACTACATTTTTTCTGGATAATGTAGTGACTGTTGTGGAGCCACCACATATTTGAACTCGGTTGTCAAATTTTGCGAATTCTTATTCACACCCTAAGTTGGTGAGAGGTGCCAGTTTCAACTTTTCGCAATTGATTCCAGATTTTTAAAGAAGTCCATTTCAGATAACTGTCTATTAAGCATTTCCAATACTTCTTCCAGAATAACACCAGTAAGAAGTTCTTTACCAGCGGTTGATTGACTGTTTTCGATTTCAAGTTTCTGAGTTCAGAAATTTAGTTTCAATAAATGTTTGCACACCATCCCAAGAGCGTTAATTATTGTGGAGATTTTACGATTATCCACCCACAGAAGATCCATTACTCGAAGGATCAAGTACTCGCCGAGTTCAGCATAGATTTCGGCACAACTGAAACGAATCATTTTGAATGTACGTAGATAGTACCAGCACAAACTTATTAGAATTTATACCAACCACATTGCTAAAAGACTGCATTAACTATTCTCTCTGTTTTATGAACTGTTTGGAAATCTTGGCTATTCTTCCAATTGGTTCGAAATTAATCCACAGAACTCGTTAAGCTCATTCTTAGGATTCAGCCATTGCTTGTACTCCTTGTAGAGAGAAAAAGAACTAGCTACATGGCTTGGCGACAAAAACTTAGAAATAGCAATTAGAACGCCTTTTCACCAACCAAAACATGCAGCAACTTATGAACACAGATTTTTTGTTACCCATTTCTGAATACTTTGTCTACAGCATGATCCGCAACCAAAATCACATGTGCGGAACATTTAATGATTTTCAAACTATTAACATCTTAGGTTGCTAGTAATGTTGCGTTGTCTCCAGCTTGATCGGTCATGAAAAAGTCTTTGGAATTGAGTATATCTTTTAAAGTATTGTCAGCTAGAGACGCTAAGCATTTAAGTCTGAAACGATACGACTCTGCTCCATCTGATCCAGAATGACGTGCATTTTCTGAGTAGCCGATACTGACTGTTTTCATTTGTTTATTTAATTCAATTATAGACATATGATTAGTTTTAATATTGTACACACAACGGCTTTCTGCCTTGGTTGTGCCCTCCAGCCCTTCTGTGATGACTGAATCACCTTTATTGAGTATGAAATCAGCAGCCATACGTTAATTTTTGTAAAGTTTGGTGGTCACCAAGACGTTGTGTTTGGAAAATTTGCATCCTCCACCGATAAAAATTTATTAAATAACTTATTATAGATTACATTTATGTCTTCATTAAAATTTATATGCTTTCAGTTTAACAATGATAATTGATATTTAAACGGTTCTAAATTTTTTTTGTTGAAAAATATGTTTTCTTATAGTCTGACTTTTATTAGTGTTAGGAGGTGAAATTGTGTTAATTGTTGGAAAAATGAGAAAATAGTCTGATATATATGATTTTATAATGCCTTTTTGTATATAATAACCATATTTTTTCGATACTTTCCTTTTTATTTATCTGCTTCACTTTATCTGTATTTTTATGTATCTTTAAATATTTTCTTTTTTCTCACTCTGAAACTTTTATTAATTTTTGTTTATTTTTTCTTTTGCCGTTGTAAAAAGCATCCGCCAACACTAAGTCACTGCAGCGAATTTCAACTCTCAACTGAGTCAACTCATAGGTGTTCCAGAGATTTGTAACTATTGTTGTGTATTAAAAGGAACATATATTGTTACGGAAATTGTTCTTGCTTTCTTTTTCTTTCTATTCAATGCCACATGTTTTTAAATACTTCAAGTTAAAAAAAAACGTGTTTTTTCAAAAAATCTTAAAAAAATTCAGGAGCCAGAGGATTTGGGGGCCAGAGTCACTTGCTTCAATTGCCACAGTTATTATCCGCCATTGTGCAATAGTCATGAACTAAATCTAGCCAAAATAATGCGAAGCAAAAAAAAATTAAAAAAAATCCCAAAATGAATTTTTAACTGCTGGAACTCAAAGAAACAAAGAGCAGTCTTCAAGGTTATTATAGAAAAAACAATTCCAAGATGATAATGTTTATCTTTAATGTTACTTTATTTATCTTACTTATATTATATAGTGGGTTTTTAATGTAACTTTGTTTACCTTACTTGCATTATATAGTGGGTGTTTAACAAATATATTAATATTAGTTAATAATATGAACGTTTAACATTGTTAAAGACTAATTGACCAATTTAATTTAGAAATATGTAGATTAGAAAATCAATTATTTAACTTAAGTACATAACAGAATAAATTGTTTTTAGCAACCAATCTGTGTAGACACGTCAACAACAAACTGCTCGCTAATAGGTGTTGTATCAAAAACCTTGAGTGAAATTGTTGCAAACGGATCCGTAATAACTAATTATCACGACGTAAATTTTATTACAATAATTTTAGAGAATATAGTTAGCGCGTTTCTTAATGCTACAGCAACTGAACAGGTAATTATATGTATTTTAATTAATTTTCTAATAATTTTTTTTAATTTTATTTATTTTTTAGTTTCAATTTTATTTGTTTGACAAAAGATAAAAAGTCTTTCCTCAGAACAATCAAATCAATTCCAGAAAACTGCCATGGAAATATAATACAGAGTATTCATTAACATTTCGATAACCCAAGTTATGGAAACCCTTTCAAGTCAGGATAATGCAAATACTTTTCTGTAGAACACAATAAAAATATTTAAGATAAGTCCAAATAAACTCATTTTGCAAAATAATAATTCGAATGGTTTACCAAGTTAATTAGGTATATGTTGCATATTTTTCTTAGTGGTGAATAAAAATATATTTATGCTATAAATAATAAAACAATCTTAGCTTTGTTATACATTATTCTTACTATTATTAGAAGTTTTTAGTTGTATTTATATCTTACTAGCTGAGATCGGACCCGTAAAAATACGGGTCTTTGTGATTCCAAATTGAACTTTTAATACTTTTTCCTTATATATCCTAGCTTTCCGAATCCGTAAAATGCGGGTCTTAACCGAACCTACTATTTCTATACATACCTATTCCAGACCGAATATTTCTATACCTATTCCTTATTTACTCCGATACTTTTAAGTAAAATAATTTTGTTCTGAAAAACTACTTTGAGAGCAAAAAAGTAGATAAACTATAAAACGTTATGGAAACATGTATATTCCTACCCATCATTCTTATTTTTAATATACGTGAGGAATTCAAAAAACATCGTTATATATATTTATTATGGCACGTTTCGTAAGTTTATTTCCGTTAAGAATTCTTTTGTCTTTTGTGATCCGAAATACTTTCTTTTCGAAAAAAATTTTATTTTTCAATATTTTTAAAAATAAAACCATAAAAATTTAATAAGTTATTATACTAAAAATAAAAATTCATTATAAACATTTTGGGATTTAAAGATGTTAATTTTTACTATTAAAATCAGTCTGGCAAACAAATTTTCTTTATAGACTTCAAAACGTCGTTTGGCGAAAATGTTTGTTTTGCAAGTGCAATTTCCGAAACCGCTACTTTCGGATGTTGCAAAATAGTTTTGTTTAGTATGTCAACTTGCGAAATGCTAAATTTCGGAAGTGGCTTTTGCGAAATGAACACCGGCAATTTTAAATGTTTTGTAACATTCGGTACGAAAAAATGTAATTCCTCGTTCTCAATCTCCTTACGAAAGAATGTTATTTTTCCGGAATTGCACGAAATCCTCCGGTTAACAACTCTTAGGCAAATGCAATTTCGCTTTTATCCAATTTTAAGATTTTTTGTTGAGTTGTTATATGAAAACCCATCTTGCTCCAGTCGCCATGTTGCCTTGCTTTCCCCTAATCATGTTTTGAGAAATTTTAAAAAAGCTTTGTAAAAAACTCTCTCCCTTTCGTTTATTATAGTATATATTATCTTGATGTATGTTATGCATATATCTTTAGGCCTTTAAAAATGTTTTATTTTGTATTCTACAAAATTAGAAAAAATTAAGTGTAAACAAAAGGATTAGAACCCATGCGAAGCACTTTAACCACTTTGACATGTTTTAAAGGAAGAAAAAATAATCTGTATTGTATTAATGTATTAAATGAAAATCAATTTATTTGTACATAATAACAAAACAAAATATATAAAGAAATGTATGTTTACAAAAAAAATTCAGCTAAATTTGCATTATCAAAAAAGGATTTTGGTAGATTAACCAATATTTGGTTTAGTTGGTAGAATAACCAACTACATAAAAACTATTTATAGACGCATTGTTTTTTGTATCTACTACTCACTCACCTTCTTAACCTATGTATATATATATAAAAAGGTGGGGGATGCTTTTGCCCTAAACTTAAATGCTAAAAAAAAGCATTGTAAGATGTCTAAAATAAAACAAAATTAAATTAAATAATGACATGAAAAAAGCTGAGATCGGCCGCGTAAAAATAAGGGTCTTTGTATATCTATTCCTAACTGAACTTTTCTATACTTTTTCCTTATATATTCCAGATCTGTAAAATACAGGTCTTTACCAATTTACATATCTATTTCTAGACAAAAATTTCTATACCTATTCCTTATTTACTTCAATATTTTTTAGTAAAATAATTTATTCTGAAAAAAAATTTAAAAGCAAAAAACTAAACATGCGCGCATACGTAGAGCTTATTATATATACTAGCAGTAAGCAACCCGTAATACGGGTTGTTATTAAAAAAAACAACCGCGTAAAAAAAAGTCTAAAAACGACTTTAAAATAGAAAAGCCTAGAAAATTACGTAAGTCGACTATTAACTATTAGCGTTTTAGTATTATCAGATTACAAGGGATTGTCCATAAATTACGTAACGCAAAATTTCACAATAAACAAAACAAAAAAAGATTAAAAGTTTTCCCTCGCAGAGTCTTAATTTAAATAAATAATCAAAATAGGAAATTAAGTTCAACGAAAATCGCCGTGTAAAAGAGCTTAATATCTCCTTTTTGGGATCGTAAATTAAACGCAAACTTTTACAATTAACATAACAAAAAAAGATCGAAAGTTTTCCATCGCTGAGTCCTAATTTAAGAAAAGAAATCAAAATAGTCTATTAAGTTTAATGAAAATCGCCGCGTAAAAGAGCTTATTATCTCCTACTTCTGTTTTTTAAAAATATTTTGCGTTGCGTAATTTATGGACGATCCCAAAGATACTTATATTTAGCTTTGTTTTTCTGCTAAATGCATTTCATTGATAGCTCAGTGATTAAGTGCGCTGTCATCAGTGTTGTTTTGGTGGCTTTCAGACCTCTTCTAAGCGTAATAAGTTTTGAATTTTTTTCAATCTTGCTTATATATAGGTACCTTCATAAAAAATTTAAACTTTTATTTTTTAAACCAAATTAATTCTATTATATAGAGATTATTAAATGACAAATTTTTATACCAAATTTATTATCTGGGGTCAACTATAAAAAAAGATATTCAATTTTGAAGGTAGAGAAAATAAAGTGGACATCTTAACAAAGATACACAAGAAAATGACTACAAAAAGTGGACTTTATAACGTAGTTCATAAAATATTAACAATTTACTGTCACATATATGATAAAAACTGTTTATTATATCCCACTTATATAAATTAAATTGAAAAAAAAAAAAAAGAGAGAGGGGGGGGGGTGTTTAAGCCCATTTTAAAAGGGGGTCAAATTCGATTCTAGTCATTTTATTAAAAAAAATTACCATAACTAATCTAAATTTAAGTTTGTTCATGCTTAAATCTAATGAGAATGTGAAAAAAAATTGTATAAAAAATTGAAGTGATTGGAGCCTGGGAACAAAAATACCCCAAAAAGTTTGTGCCCCACATAAAAATGTGAGGGGACCAAGTTATTAAAATACATTTACTTATTATTTTATACTACATTTAAATCTATCAACAGACCCAATAATTCTTGATATGTTTAAAGTTATTTTTTTAAGTTATTTCACATGGTCATAACCTTTGAGCATTAAAAAATGTGAATTTAAATTTAGTTTTGAATAATAAACTTAAAAACTTATTTACTCATTAAATTAACATTTGAGACAGGGGGGTTCTATCTTTTTTAGTTTTGTTCCTAAGTTTTATTTACCACAATTTTTTAGCAAATCATTCTTATTTGACACATGATTGAACATACTTATACTTAGAGTTTTCACAATGCCAAGTACAGTATCTGAAATGTAAAATAACCCTGTGCCTGCTCTTGGTTAATACAAAAATATTTAAAAACTAAAAGGAATAAATAAAAATGTATACAAAATAATCAACTTAAACAAAATAAAAGATAATAATGCCTAATATATTATAGTAATTTTTAAATGAACTCCAAGTCTTTAAGTATTAGATCTGCTATAACTCCTTCCTGGCTTATGTCAATATCTTCAGCTTCATCTTCATTGACTTTCCAATATCCTATTGTGTATGTAAAAGATTTTTTTTTTGTTGCTACCTTCTGATCAACAATTCTACCAAAAAATAAATGTATATTACCATCATCTAGCTCCCATTTATGGCTTAAGAGCTGCCCTATCAAGTTTCCATTTTTCAAAATTACTCCTAAAATTCGTTTTTGTTTTTCATCAATATTAACAAAAAGAGGATTTGTGGTTTTGGCATTTTCAGCTATTGCTCTTTTAATATCCTTCTCTAGTCGCTTTCTTTCCAGACGCTCTTTTTTTAAATTAGCTTTGGCGCATCTTTTTCCTATTTCTTCATACAAAAGATTATTAAAATTTTTAGAGGCTTGACACGCTAAAGCTCCTCTGCGAATTACAAATTGAATAAGATCTTCTTGTTCTGGCAATGTTTTCTCATCAAGCCATGTTAATGTTTTGTTTACCCTGGCTTTTATTTTAGAATCCAGAAAACCAAAAGTAGCATTAGGAGCACGACGCAAAAAAAAATCAAGCATCCCTAAGATCCTTTCAGCCTCCATTGTATGAGGTGGAGCAAAAAAATTTTGTAAATGTCACCATTAAACAAAGGCTTCGATTGGCATTTATATGAATTAATTAAAACGCAAATATCTTTTGCAGTCTTGTGGTCCATCTAAAGTAAAGAAAAATACAAAGCAACAATGAAAATAATTTTAAAAAATGGCGCTATAATCAATACATTATTTTGCGGTAGCAACTGTATGCATCTTTTTTAAACATGAAGGAGATTTTAAAGTATCGGTTATTATATATCAAATGAAAGATCTATGAAGAATTTATTTGAGCATGTCAAAATCATTTATGAGCATTTGTATTGGCATATTAAATTCTTTATATGAAAATTACCTATTTTGGCAGGATTCCTTAACAGTGAAAAAATCGCAATTTTTTGAAAATTGTATAACTATAAACAAGTTTAACCTTCACTTTAAACGAAAAAATATAATAAAAATTGACACTTTATTTTTTAGCTAGCTTTTAAACACTCTTTCCTTTATGCATATAGCGTAGTTTGGAAAAACACGGAAATTCAGAAACTTTATAAAAGCGATGTCAAAATAAAAAAACGGACGCATACGAGGGTACCTACTTATATATATACATATATAGCAAATAAATAATAATATTGCAAAAAAGATTTCTAATATTTAAAATAAAATTTTAAAGTTTTCTTTTTTTATAGATTTATAAGATAATATGTAAGTTAAAAACAAATTTAAATAAAATTTTAAAGTTTTCTCATTTTATAGATATATAGATGGACGCAATTATTCCATATAATGCCTGGAAACTCAACATATGCTAAAGACATTTACACTTATAGACATTTGTATGCAGCGTTATACAAATGGAACTAAGAAGATCTTAGAGCACTAAAACATAATCATTTAAAAAAATTCATTCTTATGATTATGATTAAGAACTAAAAAATAATATTAAACTCAAATCTAAAAGTTAAGCCGAAATGATTTTGCGCATTAACGTCAGTTTGTGGCAAAATAAACCTTTATGCATCCAGTTTTCTTTTGCACTTATCTTACATTTTTTTTTATTAATTTTTATTATGTTGCATACAAATGCATTAAAATATATAAAACTGGTACATATATATCATTTGCACGGATAAGAGATTGTATTTATTACAATAGTAATAAATAAATAGTTTTGGAGCCATCCGTAAAGGACGTCATCATTTTTAGCCAACTTTTGACCCCCTCTCCCCAAATCACCGGTTATTCTTTTTTTTTGAATCTGCTGCTACACCTTTGAAAAATAAAATTAAAAGTATTCTTATACATTATCTTCTTAAAAACACATATTTACATATTTTTTCATGTTAATTAAACTAAAATTAAAAATCTATAAAGTGACGTGCTTTTCTGCCATACTTTCCCCTCTCCTTGTTCTTTTTTGTCCTTTTTATCTCGAACCCCTCCCCCTTTCTCCTTATAAGGATGACGTCCTTTATGGATGGCCCTTTTTTAGATTATATCCCATAAAAATATATTCCATATATCTTCAATAGATAGAGTTTTTATAAAAAATTGAAATAAAATTTTATTTATATGACTATCATTTTTAAAGGTCTAAGAAGCAGATGACATAACTTTAGAAATCAGAAATTATCGAGAAAGGAGCAAATCTAAAATTGAAATTTTAAATTTTTTACTCGGAAGTGACAATATGTTTTGTGTTTTTTTAATCTTATCAATTCTTTTAAATATATTAACATAACTGCAAAAAATCCAAACAAAACAGATTGAGCAAAAAAGACTCGTAATTATTAGAAAAGTTTACTTATATTACATAACTTCCTGAATAAAACGTTATATAAGTGGATTTTTTACATTTTATAAACAATATATACATAAACAAATATAATATATGTTTGTATATACATTGTTTATATAGAGACGGTTAAGCGCAACAAAAATTAGTTAGTATTAAAATTAAAAAAGGATTTATTATAGCGTTTCTTTGCAAAAACCAACGCACTATAATAAGTGGTATAATAAAACTTTGAACTCCAATTACTATATTCACTTAAATAAACATTTTCACTATAATAAAATTTTTAAGCAATTATATTTAATTTTTTTGGTTTACTGGCTTTTGTTAAGAACTTGTCAAATTATCTCATTTTAACATATTCGTTGTATCATCTGCAGCCGTTTTTCAAAACGCCTTAAAGTTAAAAATATCATTTTTGACTTTTTTAAAAAATAAGCTAGTTGATTTGAGTACAAACTTTATTAAATACATATTTTCAAAGAGTTCTGAAAAAATTCTATAAAATTATTTGTTTCAAAAAACGTTTAACAAAGAGTTAATTATAATTTTTTTTTTTAATCGCGTTTTTCTCGAAATAGGTAGTAAGCATATTAAGGCGTTTTGAAAAACAGCTGCATCATATATTTATGGTAAAAAAATAAATGTAGCAAAAAAAGCTTTTCATTATCAAAAAAAGGTTTTAAACTTTTTTCTAGCTACAGCCTTTTTTTTTGCCTCTACAGCAGCACCTTCTTGAGTAGCAGGACTTTCTTATCTATTTAATATAGTTTTTTCTTTATTAAGTTTCAGACAACTTTTTTTCAGACCATCCGCAGCTTACCCAGCAAACATGTCAGCGTTGAATCAACGTTGAAAACCGGTCGCAAAAGATGTTGCGGAAACGTTGACAAAGTAATCGATTTTGCAAAGATATGTAACATTGTTAAAGAGACGTTGATTAAACGTTGTAGCGTAACGTTGAAAAATCGTTACTAAAAGACGTTAAAAAAATGTCGTAATTAAACGTTGAAAAAGCGTTACTTAAAAAGCGTTGCATAGACGTCGCAACTTACTGTTGAAAAAACGTTACTTGAAAAGCATTACTTTAACGTTGTTAAAGCAGTTGATTTTGCAAGGATTTGTAACGTTGGTAGTAAAACGTCGATTTAACGTGACTCAAAGACGTCGAGTAAAGGTTGAAATATAACGTTAAATCAACGCTCAAATGCGCCGGGGAAAATATCGCAAAATATTATTAAACGTGATTAAACTTGGCTATAATGTATATTGAATTTGCAAATAAAACAAAATTGTATGTTGAATTCTGCACTTGCAATATTTCCAAAGTCAAAGATTTTTAATACAAATTACTATTTGTATTAAAATATACAATGAAAAACATAAAAATATACAATATATTTATATAAAATTTACAATTTATAGATAAAAATATAAACATCTTTTTTAAGATTTATGTGTGTGAGTGAGTTTACAGGATTTACATGTGTGGGTAAAATTTATGTGTGTGAGTGGATTTACAGGATATCGTATCGAAAAGCCAGGATATCATTGAGATACAGAATCTAAATCAAAAAATAAAACTTGTATCATTATCAATCTGAAAGCAAATGTTTAAAAAATGTTATTGAATTAGTATGATCATTATTAAATTTAAAAAGTAAATATATATATATATATATATATATATATATATATATATATATATATTATATATATATATATATATATATATATATATATATATTGTGATCGTCGTAATAGCATAAAATAAGTAATTGTTTTTAAAAATAACACGATGTTTTTTATTCTTTGTAGTAAAAATCTGGGATTGATGTTTGACTGGGGCCGAGGCCAGGTTTGATAAAATATATCCGGGGCCAGGGTCAGGTTTGAGACCAGGCTGCATAAACATTTATACACAGTATATTTTTTAAATTTAAAATTCATGCTATATTTTGTATATATATGCATATATGAACATCATTGTGATCAACATGATCATCATAATTGTCATAACCATCATCATCATCACCATCATCATCATCATCATCATCATCATCATCATCATCATCATCATCATCATCATCATCATCATCATCATCATCATCATCATCATCATCATCATCATCATCATCATCATCATCATCATAATCATCATGATTATCATTATCATCAACAGCATAAAAGCGGAGAGCTTGACAATGATAATAAAAATTATGTTGATGTTGTTGATCCTCATCATGATAATCATCATCATCTTTATTATGGCACTATATAAGGCACACTCTTCAAATTTTTTTACTTCTACCACAACCATTTTATACTGAAGCTGCTACCACTCTACATGTTAATACCTGAATTACTTTAACTTTTTCTAAAAAAAAAGGTTGTTTGATACAACGTTTTTTCTAATCTGTCTAAGATTATGCCTACTTTTTATATCTTGTTAGAGTCACAACACACATCCATCTGATCATTTTCTCTTTCGGCAAATACTACACCATAAAAATACTAAAGTTTATACAACAATGAAAGGATAGTGTATACCAGCATCTAAACATCGTCGTCTATCCTTTCAAAACTATTTAACAAGTGCTTATCAGAGTCTTGCTTTCCAGCCTGCTGGAAAGAAGCATCTGTTATCCCTATTTTTGAAAATTCTGGAGAGCGATCTGATTCATCTAACTACCGTCTCATTAGTCTTCTTCCTAACATAAGCAAGGTTTTTGAATCTTTAATTAACAAACACTTAATCTCGAATCTCGAATCTCATAACATACTTTCTGATCATCAATATGGATTTCGATCTTCTCGTTCTATGGCTGATTTGCTATCAGTAATAACTGATAGGTTTTATCGCATTTTATGGCCTTAACCTCTCCACCTTTATCTAATTATCATTAGATAAAGGTGGAGAAGTTAAGGCCATTGCTCTTGACATTTTTAAAGCGTTTGATAAAGTTTGGCATGCTGGTCTCCTCCATAAGCTTTTTTCTTACGGTGTATCTGGAAACATCTTTAAGATTATTGAATCCTTTCTTTCCAATCGTAGTATAAAAGTTGTCCTTGATGGACAGCACTCTTTTTCTTGTTCTGTAACCTCAGGGGTTCCCCAAGGTTTAATCCTTGGCCCTATACTCTTTTTAATTTACATTAACAATCTTCCAGATATTATCACATCTAAGGTGGCATTGTTTGCTGATGATACTACCATTTATTCTTGTCACGATAAAAAGCCAACTCCCTCTGATTGCTTGCAGGGGGCATCTGAGCTTGAAATAGATCTCACTTCTGCTACAGCATGGGGCTCACAGTGGCTGGTGAACTTTAATTCAGATAAAACTCAATTTTTTTTTCGGCCAATCGTTATCGCAATAATTTAGACCTTCCTATATTTATGAACGGTAATGTACTCGATGAGTCTCCTACTCTTCATCTTCTAGGATTAACTCTTACTTCTGATCTTTCTTGGAAACCTTATATCAAATCCGTTGCAAAATTAGCATCTGCTAAAGTTGCTTCTCTTTATCGAGCTCGCCACTTTCTTACTCTGTATTCTATTCTCTATCTCTATAAATCTCAAATTCGGCCTTGTATGTAATACTGTTGCCATATCTGGAGCGTATCTTCTAATGATGCCCTTTCTCTTTTAGACAAGGTGCAAAAACGCATTGTAAACATAGTTGGACCTGCTCTTGCAGCCAACCTTCAACCTCTGTCACATCGTTGTTATGCTGCATCTCTTTCTCTTTTCTACAAATACTATAACGGGCACTGCTTGAAAGAGCTAGCGTCTCGTGTGCCATCTACTAAAATTCATTCTTGTGTTACTCGTCATTCAATAAAGTCTCATCCTTTTTCTGTTACTGTTACTAAGTGTTCCAAAAACTCTTATTCGTCTAGTTTTTTTCCTCGAACATCAGTTCTTTGGAATTCGCTTCCTTCATTTTGCTTTTCTGATTCATATGATTTGCAATCTTTTAAGTTGTCTGTCAATCTTTATCTTGCTCTACAATGTTCATCTTTTCTCTTCCAGTAACTTCCAACACTAATTAGTGGTTGCTTGCAGCCTTGTTGGAAGCAATAATTAAAAAAAAACAAAAAAAAAAACAACAAACAAATAGCAAACAGATATGCTTATATCCATAATATGTGTGCAAAAAGTGGATCTTGGAAGCTTATATTGCTTCTGGAATAAAAGTTTGGAAGCTTTTATTACTTCACTTCAGTTTTAAATCAAGCCTCATTCTACTCTACATCTTTCAACATTAATTACGTTTTTCAGCTTTTTTATAAAAACATCTCTTTTAAGAAAAAATTGTCCTTTTTATTATTGCAATAAGCTAATGTATAAATAAAGTCTTGTCTGATGTAAATCTGTTATTCTCAGTTTACTAAACATTGTATCTTATCTTAGATGTTGATTCTAGAGACTTTTAGTTAGTTTTCAACAGTGTTATTATCTAAAGTAAGTCTAACGTTTAATCTCTAACTTATGGGTCTCATCTTTTTACTTTACCCCAGAGTAAAACAGAACTATTTACAAGGAAACCTTACTCTAATTTGACTCTGGAATATAACGGCCATACTCTTCCTGACATTAAAATATTTTTGCTAAACTTTAAATTAATCTATTGTTAAACATCGAAAACACTCTAGCTTCCAACACTAAAAGTAATTCTCAATTAAACACTTCTACAATGTGTGATTCAGACAAGATTTACATCATAGTCTTAAAAAAGTGTTCTCCATCTATCTACATTTTTGCTAAACTTTAAAAAAGTGCTAAATACGTGGTTCCAATTTTTCAAATCGTCTTCACTTTGTTATTAGTTTCTTACAATTTTCTATGAAAAGGTTTTGAGGTAATTAAATTACTTCTTTCTAACTACAGTAGTGAAGTTATTCTTGAAGGCCTACCCTCTTTATTTCAAGTAACTTTAAGGTTCTATATTTGTTCCTGTAATATTTTTTATCTACAATAACAATCATAATGAAATCTAAAGTGGCTCTATTTGCTGATGACTCCACTTTATACTTTTGTCTTGACAATAAATCTTCACTTTTTAATTGCTTAGAACAAGCAGCAAATTTTAAATCTGATCTCTCTTCTGTAATAACCTAAGGGTTGCTGTGTCTTATGGATTTAAATTCTGGACTTAAAATCAACATTTTTTGTTAGACAAAAATAAAATTCATTTATTTACTACAAAAAAATATTGCAATATTATTGGTATTCCTATACTGACAAATAAAAACCCTATAATTATTATTATATATTATATAATAATAATAATATATATAATAATAAAAATAATATATATATATATATTAGGGCTGTCCAAAATAATTTTTTTTTTCAGATTTGATTGCATAGTTGTTTATTTTGTGCCATTTGACATATTAATTAACTGTGCAAAAAATCTTTCCGATCAGATAATGTTTAGGGGGTGCTCAATGACCATAAAGTTTTACGAAAAATGTGAAAAACATGGAAAAAGTAACAAAGTTCCACAAATTTCTAAAACCCGGTTAATTAGATTTTTCAGATTTGATCAGTTTTAATTATCTCTAAATATTAAATTCTGAATACAAATTACAATCCACATCCACTTTATACTGGTTTATTAGCAGAGAAATTAATGAAATAAAATACTGCAATACGACTAAAGTTTTGCGGTTTTTGTTATATCAGAATTTTTCCAAAATAAAACACTAAGATTTTTGACTCTTTGTCATTGATTAAAATACGAATTATAAACAAAAAAAATTATTGTAAAGGAGCAACTTTTCTCAAACCGTTATCAACTACTATGTAGATCAACTCAAAAACATATGAGCAATTAACATTTAATTATCGTAATGTTATAGTTCGTGCAATGTTAATGCTAGCAAGGACTATAACTCTTCAGAGTACACTTTCTGGCATCTGGCACTCGCTTTCTGTGATCCTCAACCACCTGAATTAACCTCTGCATTTCAGATTCATTCCTTGTAATCAATTCATTAAACATCGACATTAAAGCCACAGATCATTTGGCAGCATCATTTACTACTTTCAATGAATATACTAAATTTTTCCCTCTTGGTATTCTGGGGAATCATTCCAGGTAGCTGGATTGTTGTTGAACAGAAAATCAATATCAACCTTCATTGACCGCAACGCACTTGCTGAAACTGATGTCACCAGCATGTCCAGAGATTTCTTCTCTAGACTTTCAATGTTCTTTAATTTGATCAACCTTTCAGACCAGTTCTCACCGTGAAATTTCATGTTGGTATTCATTTTTCGCTTCTCTTCCGTTTTAAGTTTGTTTGAAAACAAAGCTAGTGGGACCGATTCTGGTGAAAGGTACCACAAATGGTTTTGAAATTTCTTGACTGCTGCTTCGGAAATCGTTTTATTCACAACTGCAAACTGCTTAAGTTGCTGAAACAGAAACAAGTCATTAACTGGAGCATCGCTGGCATTTGGGCATGATATCCAAGATTTTACATAAACCAGACTAGCAAATAAGCAAAATTCACAGAGATTTTTTTCCTCTTTTGTGGTCAACTTGAACTCTTCACAAAATAAATAAATCTTAAAACAATAAATAACCTTGGCCATCCAGCGAGCCATGTGATAAGCACCAGGGATCTTGAAATGATAATTTTTCTCTTCTTGATCAGGCAGTTTTCCAAGTATTAACAGACAGAGATCCATGATTTCTTTGTAGTCATCCCTTGGCATTTTAACATGCAGGTTTTCTTTAAGGAATGCCATCACTTCATTTTGTAGTTCTTGCACCAGGGGTATTTTCATTCGAATGTCATCCAGAGGTTTAAAATTTCCTTGATTAACTTTGGGCCAATATTGCTGAAATCTCTGGAAAAGAGGTATGTTGGGACCAGATGATGGTCCAAATAGTGATCTAAACACTCCTGCTACTATGATCTCATGAAAATGGTGTCTGCAAGCAAAATATAACAAATTTCTACCTATATGTTTCTCTAGAACTACACATGCACCATTTTCGGAGCCAGTGTTAGAGGCTGTAATATCAAAACTCATTCCAATAACATCACCAATTATGTCCCAGAAATTAAGCAGATGAATAACTGCTTTTGCTTGGGCTTCCCCAGTTCCAGCTGATAGTTTTGCTATTCCAAGTATTTTGTCAACATTGTGACCTGTCACACCTACAGATAGCCAGTCAACATTTGCTTTAGGGTCTGCAGAATTTGTACGATCTATCATCAGTTTGCCATCCCAGTGGACGATTAATCGTGGTTTGTCCAAATCGCAGAATTCAGTTCGAACAGTGGCTTCAATGTTTGATCGATGATAGGTTCGTTTTCTACGGACTGTAGAACGTGACAATGATCCATCATCGAGGTTCTGTCCACCAGCCCTTGCAATTGCTGCTGCTAGTATAGTAAATTTTGTGTCAGATAGATTAATTCTGTCTAATGTTGATGAAACATCAGGCGAGTCAAGAATTGTATCTAAGATACATTGTCGTTTTGGAGTACTTGCTAAACTTGATTCAGCTGACCCTGAAGAACTTGCTTTACTGACTTGTTGTCTGTAATAAACAGGGATTTCTATCTCAAAATCTCTATCAACCATTTTGTCATTATCAACAGCATCGTTATCGTTGTCATCACTATAACTTTCGTCATGTAAAGGTTCAATAACAGGAACTATTGCACTCGCACCAGATTGTCTTTGCTCTTCTTTTAGCTTTCGTTCTCTCTCTGCTTGTTTCCTTGCTTCATTTCTTGCTTCTAATTTTGAAAGTTCTTTGTCCTCTCCAAACATCACCATTTTTCTCTGACATCTCTGATCCAATAAAAATTCTTTATCTTCTTCAATTCTGATCATGGTTTCAGCATCCTTGTGGGCAATGTCAAAAAGAAGCTAATGGTGTCTGTAAATAATTTCTCTCTTGATTTCTGAGAATCTGACAATCTGGATTTTTTTTTTTTTATTAATTTAAATTCCTGGACTAAGGTTTTCAACTTTAAGACTACATTCGGATGAAATGCTGTCGGAATACGGGCTTTATTCCAAATAATATTCAGTTCATCAACAGTTGTTTTAAGACTTTCAGGCACTGACTTTTTAGTTGAATTAAGATGATAATAAAATGTTTTTAAAACATCAGATGTTAGGGGAAGACCTTTATCTGGAAGATTTGGCTCTGGTTGTCCAATTAAAAAGATTTCGGTTTGAAGTCGTTTAGAGATAGCAACACGAGATGATGCTGCCATTTCAATGATAACTGAAAAATTATGAGAAAATCAAAACTCAATACCATATTATACAAACTTATCATTCAGTTGTTGGTTTATGCAGCTGCAGCAATATATAATAATAATTATTACTAAAGAAATTAAACAAATATTTTCAAATTAGAAATTATTATTATCTGCACTTAATAACAAACAATACACTACCAGACTACTATGCTAGTTTTCTGTAATAGGTTACTAAGGTTAGGTACTATCAAAATATTTATACATTTGTTGTCAAACTGAAATTCCAAATAAAAATAATATTTATACTTGTAAACCTTTTTATTCTGTTTGAACAAATTTTAAATTGAGTTAAATAATAGTATTAAAATTATGAATACAAATTTTAACAAAATGATATAAACACAGTTGTTTTAAACACTAGCAGACATTTTTTAGTCTGGTGCCCTGATGACAGTTAATCTGCTGCACTTTAATTAATCTATATAGCACGCAATCAGACAATATTTCAGTGGAAAAAATCTAACTAACCAGGTTCTAGAAATTTTTGGAACTTTGGAACTTTTTCCACGTTTTTGACGTTTTTCGTAAAACTTTATGGTCATTGAGCACCCCCTAAACATTATCTGATTGGAAAGATTTTTTACACAGTCAATTACTATGTCAAATGGCACAAAATAAACAACTATGCATTAAAATAATAAATATATATATAAATAAAGTAAATTTCCGGTTATTCGAACAGACACTTATTTAAATTTTCTCGCTATAATATATATATATATATATATATATATATATATATATATATATATATATATATATATATATATATATATATATATATATATATATATATATTTATATATATATATATATATATATATTTATATATATATATATATATATATATATATATACATATATATATATATATATATATATACATACATATATATATATATATATATATACATATATATATATATATATATATATATATATATATATATATATATATATATATATATATATATATATATATATATACATATATATATATATATATATATATATATATATATATATATATATATATATATATATAAATATACATATATATATATATATATATATATATATATATATATATATATATATATATATATATATATATATATATGTATGTATATATATATATACATATATATATATGTATATATATATATATATATGTATATATATATATATATAAATATATATATATATATATATATATATATATATAAATATATATATATATATATATATATATATATATAATATATATATATATATATATATATATATATATATATACATATATATATATCGATATATATTACTATAGCATATTTATATGCTATAGTATATATATATATCGATATATATATATATATATATATATATATATATATATATATATATATATATATATATATATATATATATACTATAGCATATTTATATGCTATTGTATATATATATATATATATATATATATATATATATATATATATATATATATATATATATATATATATATCAATATATATATATATATATATATATATATATATATATATATATATATATATATATATATATATATATATAAATATATATATATATATATATATATATATATATATATATATATATATATATATATATACATACATATATATATATATATATATATATCTATATATATATATATAATATATACACATATATATATATATATATATATATATATATATATATATATATATATATATATATATATAAAATTTGCAACTAAAAATGGTCATGTATCCATACATTAACTAAATAAAACTTACTTCAATAGGTGTAACTATAAATCATCAAATCATATTATGTACTTCGTTCATAAGATGCAAACCAGTTAAAACCAAATCATTCCTCGATCTTTAATCCACCAGAACTTTACTAAATAAATTTATACTAGTAATCAAACTACCACAAGTCAAAAAATTTAAACAGTATTATTGAAATCAGCTTTAACCAATAGTTAATATCAGATTTTTTTTTTCTTTACTATATAAAAAACAAAGAAAAGTTAAATCCAAAGAGAAACAAAATTATTCACAAATAAAATTACTTCCATTCTTCTTTGGAGTCCTCTTTAGTCGTGAACTTAAATCCTGCACATACTTCTTTATTGATTAGTAATTAATTAGTAAAATAAATATAAACAAAATGTAAAAACAAAAATGTAGAATAAGTGTAAACAGATTACGATATATATCTAGGCAATAATAATACCATAAACAGATTTAAAATATTACTTATTCCGAAATAAATATAAAATAGTTTATTTGATATAGTACTTCACCGTTGAAATAAAACTATAATAGTTTTTTTATTCATATAAAACAATTAAAATAGCAATAATTACTGTCAAATTTAATGACATCCAGTTACTTTAACTCTTTCAAGTCTAAGCTTGTTGCAGAAATCAACGATTGGAAAATTATTATAGGTAGCTTTCATTGCATGAACACAAGTTGGCTAAAATAACCATCCATCTTTTTTCGAACGAGATGGAACCACTGCCTCTGCTTCAAACCTAATGTATATGTAAATAATGTATATATAAAACTTTATATATACATTATTTACAAACTTAAAAAATGGTTTTCTAATTGTAAAAGTATAGTTTGTTAAATTTATTGAGCAATTCATTTACCTTGGCAACAATATTTAAGATATTGGTTCATTAATATTTTGCAACTATTGATGTGAAAATATAAAACAAAAGGCTTTTATAACTAAGAAAAAATAGGTAAAATGTTACCTCAAAAATGTTAGATGTAAGGATGCGGAAGTTTCAGTCAATAGTTCAGCATCAAAACAACACCATCCAAATATAGTGTTTTTTTGGTTAGCGAGGTGCGCCACAGGTACTGGTAAATGGCCGGGATACAGTTTAGACCTTCCGAAACCTAGTTTAACTCCTGCTAGATTAAGTTATATTTGAAAAACAGAAAATTTTTTAGTTCTGCAAAATAGAGCAGTATGTCAAATTTACTAAAATATTAAAACAGGACAGAAAAATGACAGGAGTAGAAATCAGAATTAGTCAGTTGTTTTATTTTAACTGTGCTGGATAATTATTTTATTTTTTATGCAAGAAGATGTTTTAAAGCAACAAAAAAATTTTGCTCACTAAATTAAATGCTGATAATTTGGTCTTACAAAAAGTTTATCGTATTGTCTATGCTAAATATATATGCTTAAAATCAAAGATAAAAATAAGTGGTCAAGTTAGAGAAAAAAATTAAAAGCAACACGAAATTTTCTAAAAAAGATAAACATTAACTCCGCAATCAAATAAAATAGTATGGAAACTTTTGATCCTCATTTAAAGTTAAAATTATTATGCATTTAGTTTTTTCAATTTCTCATTGAACAAACCAATGCACATATCCCAGTGGGAAATCGGCTAGCGAATAGCTAGCAATATTCGTTACGATTAAGACAGCGATTTGGCCACGAGGATTGTTAGCTTTATAAGCTAGCGATCCGCTAGCTAAACAAGCTAGCGAATAGCTAGCAATATTCGTTACGATTAAGACAGCGATTTGGCCACGAGGATCGTTAGCTTTATAAGCTAGCGATCCGCTAGCTAAACAAGCTAGCGAATAGCTAGCGATATTCGTTACGATTAAGACAGCGATTTGGCCACGAGGATCGTTAGCTTTATAAGCTAGTGATCCGCTAGCTAAACAAGCTAGCGAATAGCTAGCGATATTTGTTACGATAAAGACAGCGATATGGCCACGAGGATCGCTAGGTAAATAAGCTAGCGAACAGCTAACACTAAGTCGTTACGATAAAGACAGCTATTTGGCCACGAGGATCGCTAGCTTTATAAGCTAGCGATCCGTTAGCTATACAAGTTAGCGACAAGTCGTTACGATAAAGACAGCGGTATGGCCACGAGGATTGCTAGCTAAATAAGCTAGCGAATAGCTAGCATTAAGTCGTTACGACAATGACATCAATTTGGCTTGAAAATCTCGGCTAGGTTAGAAGATATGCTCAAAGAATCGCGTGCTATATTTTTCAGGGGAGTGAATTATAACCATTAAAATAAGATTGCATTTATAACAAATTAAATACAAAATGTTTATACTTGTTTCCATAAAAAGTTATAAATGTTAAAGCCATTATAAAATGTTAAAAGAAAAGTTATAGATTACTTTTGAAAAATAAAAAGTCATTAACAACTAAATGATTTTACCTAAACTAAATTAATAATTTCAAAAGATATTTAAAAAGATAATAGAATAAAATTTCTGTCAAATTTTAGTTTATTTTTAAAATCTTTATCAATTTTCGAAACTAATTGCTAAAAAAGTTGTAACAAATAAAATATCTAAAAAAAAAAAAAGTCAATAAAAAATAATAGAACAAATAAACAAAAAAAAAATAAGTTAACTGGAATCACTACATGAGTCAGTGCTTAAATTTCATTTTTTTCTAACAGGACTGTGTATTTGTATATCACTTGTTAAAGAAGAACTTCTCTTTCTTGCAGCAAAATAACGATCTTTAGACTTTTTCAAGTGTTTCGCAATTATTGTAGTCATACTGGATTCAGTGGCAGTTGGAAATAAACAGTAAGCTGCATCAAAAATCAAACTTTCGACTGGTCCTATAAACCTACGCTTTTTATCTGCACCAGTTCAATTAATGCTGCAGCACAGCTTTTCTGTTAAACAAGTTTTTAAAGCATTTTTTAAAAAGTCACTTACATTTCTTCCATCAATTTGCTTTAACTTTCTGCAAATGATATCTTTATCATTAGAGTTAATTATTTTATTTTCTAGTGAGTCAAACTCTTCAACTGAATAAGCTGGTAAATAATCTATATTAATATTTTCTTTATTACCATGATTAGTGTCTAAAATGGAACGCATGGAACGCATTTCTGTTTCCAACCCACAAAGTTTTCTGTACATGGAGTTCACTACAAATTGAATGCCTTCAACAGTATTGGGTTCAACATTTGCTTTCCGAATAAAGTTATTTTTTTGGTCTATCCCAGTTTTTTGAGATGGTAAAGAAAAGGAAGAAGATGAATGCAGTAACGATTGAACTTGTGAAACAGACTGCATTTCTGATGGAAACACTATCTGTGTAACTGGCAAGTCATCTACTTGATCCATTGAGGCAGAGGTACAAAAAGTTCTAAACAAGATTAACAATGATTATAAATACATTCACAATATTCTGATTATATTATACTTTTTTTTTATTTAATTAAAAAATGGTAACTAAAAAAAGCAAATACACCATAAAAGTTAAACAAAAAAAATATTATTTTTACGAATGGGATAAAATTTTAAAATGTATACTGAATCGGAATCAGGAAGCTTTGGTGGCTTCCATAATGGTATTGATGGTAAAGAGGTTCTTCAAAAATACATTTTTTTTTTCTTTTTCTGTTTTGTTGACTTAAAGGAGTTTTCTTGTGTTTTTTTTTTTGATGTATTAAAATCAATTTCTACTTCTGATTCTGCACTAAGAATGTGCTAAAAAAAATAACTTTTTTAATATACATACAATCATAGCTTTATACAATATACATATCATAGATCTTCCATGCAATATTTTAAAAATCCAGAGATTTGTTTGGGTAAAATAACCGGAAAATATTTTCTCTTATTTTCCTCTTATTTTTGCTTATAGCTGAGTTTTTTCTTTTTTTTTTCTTCAAATTTTTCTTTATTTTTTTATGAGTGATGAGTGAAAAAGCTTATAAAACAAATAGATGTATTTAAACTTTTAAGTATAGAAAATGTTTTAGATATCCAGCAAAAAAAAAGTTACAAAAATTTCCAGAATTCTGGAAATATCCAAAAAAGGTTAATCCTTGACATATACAAAAATTTGTTACTAGAAAAGGACAAAGAAATCATAATAAATACAGCTCATAATCAACTCAACTTTACCTAAGTTAAATACTCAACACATTTTATGCAATGCTTTGTGCATTGATTACAATAAAAATAATTTATTGAGTTAGTTTCAAAATGCTCACATTCAAAGGTGGGCCGAAACTACAACTGTATAAAAAACTATCGACATTCCGTGCTAAAATATAGATAGCTAAAAAAAAGCTGCGATATGTAGCAAGCAAATAGCTATAGACTTTTTGTAATCTTCTAGCTAGCTTAAACGCTACT
>NC_061157.1:64756384-64793411 GCF_022113875.1 Hydra vulgaris
ATAGATAGCTTATAAGCCCTAATTTGTAGCTAAAGAATTTTCGTGCAAAATTTGAAAAAAAAAAACTAAAGAAATTTCGTGCCCTAATTTGTAGCTAAAGAATTTATATGCAGCTATCGACATTTTGCATTCAAATCGATTGCTAAAAAGCTGTGATGTGTAGCTGTCGACATATCGTAATAAAATCTTTACTTTTAAAGTTCAATTATTATTAGCATTATTTATGGCGACCTTGTAGCTAGCTAAAAAGGTTTATAAATATGAAACTAGCGATAAATCGTAACAAAATCGTTGTCAATAAAACTGCATTATATAGCTAGCAAGTAGCTATCGATTTGTGGCTACCTTTTCGCTAGCTACAAAGCTGCGATATGTAACTAGCGATAAATCGTAATAAAATCGCTGTCTAAAAAAATGCGATATGTAGCTATCAACTAGCTATCGATTTGTGGCTATCTTGTAGCTAGCTACAAAGCTACGATACGTAACTAGCGATTAATCGTAATTAAATCGATAGCTAAGAAGCTGCGATATGTAGTTATCGAATAGCTATAGGTATATCGTTATCTAGTTGCCAGCTAAACAAATGCAATATGTAGCTAGCGTCATATCGTATTAAAATCGCTGACTAAAAAACTGCGATATATAGCTAGCGATGTATCGTTACAATATCGCAATGTTTAAAATTCAATTATTTTCATAATTATAATAGATCCAACACTAAAAATGAAATTTTTAATGATGTTAAAGACTTAGGCAAAGAATTAAATAAGAAAAAAAAAATCGCTCGAAAATCGCTATAAAGCTAGCTAGTCGCTAGCTAATCGCTAGCTCGCTTCCCACCGGGATAGCAAAAGCAAAAGCCTTTACTTTTCTTATGTTTAATTTTCAGAACGGGAAAAAAATTTTGAAGATTAGAGTTTCATTGGTTCTACTCACTTTCTAAAACTAAATTGCACTTTTATAGAAGATTAAAAAAAACGAACAGAGGGCATTAATAGCCGTTTTATACAAGGCAAAAAAAATGCGTAACACAAATCTTTTCGTCTTGACAAAACTCCGTTTTTTTTTTCTACGTAAACAAATTTTGCGTTAATATTTTTGCTATCAACAACAATTACGGCAGCTATTAGTTTTTTTGAAAATCTATGTTTAAAAAGTTATTGTATTTGAGAATTTTATTGCACACGAGAAGAAAATGTTAAGAAAAATATAAAAAGCAATTTTGGATGATTTGAAAACTATATTAAGATCTTAACAAATAGAAAAAAAAAAACATAATTTTTTTGTTAAAGATTTAAAGTTATTCGACCACGAACTGTTTTTATGGTTGTATATTTCCAACTATATTAAAACAACTCTTGTCTTGGGTGTGTCCATTGATTTTAAAAAAATCTACATTTATGAGAATGTTGGAAGTATAAAAAGTAAAACAGCCAAATCCATTTGGGTATCACTTTTTAAAAATAAATTCTTAAACCTACCCTTTTCTAAAAATCATTGGGAACAAATAGCAAACGACTTTGAGAGTAAATAGAGTTCAAATCAATGCTTAGGTGCTGTTGAAAGAGAGCATCAAGTTATGCAAGCTCTAATTGTGAGAATTGAATGCAAAATTTCAATTCTCACAATTAGATATAGCAAATAGTGGTAGGCAGAGTGATGGTGACTTGTTCGTATTAAAGATTTAAAGATGGATAAGACTTCATCATGAAAGACTTTAGACCGAATCCATTACTCTCACAAACACACATGGCACTATATTTTTGCTACTTCTTACTTTACACGCTTAAGAAATGCAACTAGATTATTTTCAACAGTTGATTTACATGTACATTAAGTTGATTTGCATATACATTTTTTTAACTACAAATTGTCATTTGCCAGATGATCAGTTGAGAATGAATTTTGGTACTACTGCATCCATATTTCGGATTTTAGGAGACTTATTATAGTTTAAAGAAATAAATTTGTGTATATAACAAAAGCGGTTGTATTACTTCATAATTATTTAACGTCAAAATGGAAAGAGAATTTAATTTAAGACTACTGTCCTAATATTTACACTGAGCAAGATGATCATAAAGATTTTATACCCGTTGAATGTAGATGACAAATTAGTAATGTGCATTGATTAAAAGATATTTCAAATACTGCATCTAAAAATCATTTTAAAGATGCTTAGAAAATATGAGACAAATACAAAAACTTTTCTTATAGGGCAGTTGATTGGCAATCGACAATAATAAACGATATTTCGAATAAAAATATAAAATCAATACTTTGGTTATACACAAATAACAATTAACTAGGTAATTTTTTATTCACATCGTTTATCAAATTCTAACTCATGCAATAGATATTTAAAATCGTTGATTACGAAACTTTTTTTAAAAAAGCTACTATGGTATGGGACTCAAAAAATAATTATTTTTGTTAACTATATAATCGAAAGCAATTTGTTTATACAGATAAAGTTTACGATGTATTTAGACGTTCCTTGAGGATCCGTAATATAACCGCTGTTTAAAATTTAAGAATTATTTAGATTAAACAAACTATTATTATTTACTGATAAAACTAAATGAATACTTTTTCATTCCTAATATAAAAAATATTAATTGCTTACAAAACAATTACCACTAACTAATGTATATTGGTTTACCAAAATAACAACGATTATCTGCTTTAAATGCAAGAATAAAACCAATAAGTGTACCTCTTATAATGTCAAATTATTTTTGAAAAATAATTCAAAAGCAATTTTTTTCCCTACTACTTAAACTGATTTCTATTTTAGGATAATAAACTTTCAAAAAACTTTATAAAATTGCCTCTTCCGCTTTTTCTTCTTGTTATTTTGGGTATTAATAAAACGAAAAAAGTTTATATTAAAGTTTAAAATATAGATATGAGTATTTCTTATTAAAAACACGAACTGGTGTTACTAGATTATTTCATGATTGTTTTTTTTTTATCTTTTTTTTTTTTTTTTTTTTACTTTTTTCATTTAATTTTATATTTATTCATTTTATTTTTTTTGTTGGATAAGAGAACTTTGCCTGAATTCAATTTTTGCTATTTTTTTTTTCCATAGGTTTTCATAGATGTTTTACAAACTATTGACAATGTATTGGATTCAAATGTGACATTTATTGCAGAATCGCAAATTAAAACTTTCTCCTCAACAAGAATTTTGAAAATACTCACAGAGTTTGCTCTAATTTTCTCAAAACAATTAAACAATTCCATTTCTTTTTGTAAAATCAATATTGGATTCCATATCAAAAAAGTTGAAAAAGGAAATATAATAATATCAGCACAACAGTTACCAGACAATAGTGTTAAAATCAGTTTTAACAACGACGCTGGTTTCATAAAGAAAGCATACGTAGTCATGACACTACCGAGTGATGTTTTTTACGATGAAAACGAAGTTATTTATTCCTACTTTTTCCGCTACGATTTCTTTTTATTGGATGAAAATTACTTAATACAACTTGTAAAAATGCGTGGATTTAATCAAAGATTTCTTCAAAGTACAATTCTATCTGCATCTGTTGTTAATAGGAATGTTTCTAATCTAAGTAACCCAATTGTTATAAAATTTAAAAAAACGCACAAAAGTTTGGGTACCAGCAGCTGTAAATATTGGGATGAAAACGTTGGTAAATTTATTTAGTAAAACGGTTTTTTTTTAAATCATTTAAAATTAACTTGTTATATTTTTTTCGTGTATTTAATTTTTATTTTTAAGAAACTGGCATTGCGAATGTTTACGGAAAGTGGCTAACAACTGGTTGCTATAGAAATGAAAGTGAAATAAATAATGATTTTTTTACATGCTCTTGCGATCACCTAACTAATTTTGCTGTGTTACTTGATATTAACCAAAATTCCGATAACCCACTGGCTTTAAAAATAATTGCATATATTGGTTGTGGAGTTTCGTTGTTAGGATTAGGACTTTCTTTGCTTACCCTCGCTACATTTCGGTAAAAAAAAAAAAAGTTTCATTCGTATATTTTTTTTCACAATTTATTTTTTGACTAAGATAAATTTTAAGAAAATTAAATTAACTGTTTTACTAAAAATCACTAGCAAGATTAGCATTTAGCATCGCTGCGCGGCAGCGCGTTTTGGAATACTCCTCTGCTACTCAGCATGAAAACTCTGCGTATGGTAGCGGAACTGTGTAAATGTTTTTGCGTTAAAAATTTTTTTATTAGATAGAGTTTGTGGTTTAATAACTCAAATCAATCAATAAATATTGATATACAAGTAAGGCAGAGTGTTTTAACCAAATTTTGTTTAACCGATATACCGATATTGATACACAAACATGTTTGTATATATATATATATATATATATATATATATATATATATATATATATATATATATATTTTATTTATTTAAATTTTCCTGGTAGGTACATATATATATATATATATATATATATATATATATATATATATATATATATATATATATATATATATATATATATATATATATATATATATATATATATATATATATATATATATATATATATATATATATATATATATATATATATATATATATATATGTACCTACCAGGAAAATTTATAGAATAACAGTTCCCTAGAAACTCAAATAGACCTAGGACGTTTTAATAGTTGAACATGGTACTACTGTCCATTTGTACATTTGAGGCAGTTTATAAGCAATCAAGTACATAATTATTCGATATAGGTTTACTTTTTTGTTGATGGGGTTAAAAGAAACAAAAATCCGAATAATAGTATAAGTGTGCCAATCATTGAAGGTATCAATAGACACACCCTGCACTCCAATGACGTAATGTTTTCGGACAATGATAAAATGTGAATATTGAATTTTAGTAATTGTTACTATTTTTTTTAAATATGTGTTATTTTTCCTGTTTTACTCAAAAAAAGTTGAAAAACTTGAATTTCGAGGCAGTGGAGCTTATTGCAGTATTTGACAATGAAAAAGTGCATTTTACGATTCTAAAGGAATCAAGTCAGGCATTGGGTTATTGAAAATTCCTAAGGACACTGCTCGTCGTGGTAAGTGGTCTAAAATTGTTTCTAAGTTTAGAACAAAAGTAGGGAATGACAAAGTCCTAATAAAGGATACAACTTTAGTATATGAGCTTGATTTTAAAGTTGAAGATATTCAATTATCAACAAATATTGGCTAAAAACTCTAAAAAACGAAGAATTTCTATCTCATTGTAAATCTAATAAGTAAACTGATGTAAAAAAAAGTCTTCTCTTAGAAAGAGAAAACTTTTTCAAATTTTTGAAAACATTTATAAAAACGAAGACATTAAAACTAATAACAACATACTGTTAATTAACTTTAAGGTTGACAGCACTCTAAAAAGAAGTTAATGTTGTGGCAACCTACAACATAAAATTGATTTATGTGAAAAAGAAAAAGAAGAGTTAAAATCTATGCGCTATGTTGAACCTCAAAATAATAAAAAGTCAATTAAATCACAATAAAAGAAAATATGTTCATAGTTATAAAAATCTTTCAACAGACAAAAAATTGTCTGTTGAATATATTGAATATCGCAACTCATCGCTATCCAAAAATATTTATATTTTAGTCAATGAAGAAAAATCCGGTCCAAAACCAAAATAAACTATATAAGATTAGTTTTATATGTTTTAGAATGACTTAAAAATGGATTTACAATTTTTCACACGTCTTGGTTATTCAAAATATCAAAATCTACAACATCACTTTATTTAATATCATGGACAAGTTTTTTACATTTTTTATTGGGAAGTGTTCCTATTTGGCGTTCACCTTAAAAATTTGATAAGTATAGAAAACTTCAAGATGACATTTCCTTCAACAAGATACATAAATGATTTAACTAAACTCTTTTGTCAAAAATCTTCATCACTTAGAAAGCAGAGTGCTTTATTCTCCAATAATAAATATGATGTAACTCACAAAGGATTATTAGGTATTAATGCATCAGGAGCTATAACCTTTTAAAGTCAACTTTATAATAGATCTATTTCTGATAAAGATATTGTTGTAAGATCGAGTTTTCTTAAAAAAGAACTATTGCATGAAAATACGATAATAGCTGATCGTTATAAAACTTTATTATCAAGTTTATAAAATTCTTGTCATAATATTATTACAGTTAATTGATGTAATTTATTACTCATAAAGTCATAAGCTATTTGCGTATATAAATACGCCATTAAGATTTTTTGTTTCTGTATAAAAGTTGTCTAAATAGAATTTAATAAACAGAGTTAAAGTAAAAGTAAACAAAGTTGTCGTATTAACAAGCTATTTTGGCAGTATAGCATCCATGGCGAAAATGATTGGACAATTAGATGGATCTGAAGATGTTTCAGTGTGGCTAAAAAAGATCAAACTGGTAGGAGAGTTGCAAAAGATAAGCGATCTTTCATTGATCACTCCGCTGTTTATTGAAGACGCACTGTCTGTTCGCATTATAAAATTTTGGTGTGATGCTAGCGGCATAGTAATGGGGGTAGCTATAGAATACGATGGTGTAATAATTGAAGATGCAGCCTGGCTTCTAAATACAAATGATGCCATGCATTTAATATTGCTGAATTAGTTGCTTTGGTGCGTGGGATAAGTCTAGCTGCTTAGTGGGATTTAAAGAAACTATCAGTATTTATTGATTCAGTAACAGTTCATCGACGTTTAAAAATTATTTTGACTGAAAGTTATAGGGTTCGATCAAATGGATTATCAGATATGTTTCTTAAAAGAAGACTTTTCCTATTGCAAGACTTAATAAAAGAATACAATATAAACGCGTATTAAAATTGGTTCCGTTCTCAAAAAACAAAGCTGATGTGTTGACAAGAGTTACTAAGAATGGTTTAAATGAGCTTTCCTGAAGAAATGCCAGAGAACAAAGTGGAGTAAGTATTACTGAAGAAATTCGTAATTGTCACACAAAGCATTATATTGGCGTTATTTGGACAATGTTTACAGTGCAATGAAGACTTTTGCACGTAGTAAGAAAAGACGTTAAAGAATGTGGGCGCAATTAATTGATCCAACACCAATAAAATGGGAAAATGGAGTGCTAGATGTACCAGACATATGGTATCGTATCGCTTACGATGTGATTTACTATAAAGGGTCGCCATATATAATAATGATTGACTGTGGACCAAATCGGTTTGCAGTTTCGAGAAAGTTGCCTCGCGAAGAATCCAAAATAGTGTGTTAAGTCAATTGGAAATCCGTATTTAGGGAGCATTGCCCACGGCAAGAACTGTTGATGGACAATGGAGCGGTGTTTAGATCCAGTGAATTTTCAAACATATGTGAAAAATGGTTTTTTAAAAAAAGATATATTGATGTGTATATAATTGGGATTGTGGAACGTAAACTACCGCACAGTGAAATAATCAGCTGGAAGAGCGCAAATATGTCCATTACAAGCAGTATTTTGGTACAAAGCAACACCAACAATAGGACACAAGAAATCTGCGCCTGCTTCTCAAAAAAATAAGTACGCCTGGCGTCTACCAATTCAAGAGGAGGAAAACAATGAAACTTAAGAAAAATCGCAACGATTATGGAAACTTATAGAATTGGAGAAAAAGTTTATGTTCGCCCCGCTGATGCAAAGTATAAATACTTCAAGCTTTAAGTAAAATTGTTATCTATAAAAAGGTTGACAGTGATGAAAGTGATTAAGAAGATTTAGACATTTTTGCTGCACGA
Organism: Hydra vulgaris; assembly: GCF_022113875.1. Lineage (NCBI taxonomy): Eukaryota > Metazoa > Cnidaria > Hydrozoa > Anthoathecata > Hydridae > Hydra > Hydra vulgaris. The sequence goes on from NC_061157.1 coordinate 64,764,140, forward strand.
GAAGAAGGAACCGAAAAAACAGTTGTTGACGTTGAAGAGGAAACTGATTAGAGAGAAGTCTTCGATAATACATTATCAGCGATCAGACGATCAACCAGAGGAAAGAGAAAGCCGACATATTTAAATGACTATGTTACTTAAGAACTTTAATTCTTGGAGTGATGTAATAATAGTTGATCGTTTTAAAACTTTATTGTTAAGCTTATAAAATTCTTTTCATAATATTATTAAAGTTAATTGATGTAATTTATTAGTCATAAAGTCATAAGTTATTTTCGTATAAAATTACGCCCTCAAGAATTTTTGTTTCTGTATAAAAGTTGAATTTAATAAACAGAGTTAAAATCAAAGTAAACAAAGTTGTCGTATTAACAGAAAATAATTCAGTTACGGCCAATCGTGGGTTTATCATCTGAGATAACAAACAATCAGTTTTAAACTAAATATACCTTCTTTTATAAACGGACAATTACAGCCAAGTAAAGAAGGTGTAACAGAAAGTCAAACTATAGCATCTTCATGAGTTGATGTAGAACGGACTAGTCGCAGAAAAAAAGTGTTTCGCCAAATAAATCAAAAAATTTGTTCAACGTTTTAATGGGTCAAATAACCAACAATGGACAGTCACTTGTCTTTTATATAACGTTTTCCCAACACTTATCAAAAAACGAAATCGAAAATAAAATATCTTTTATATGGATAACATTATTTCTTGATTAATACATCATTATTTCATTTTGTAACTAATTCAAAAAAGAACTGATTTTCAAAAGGTGTTAATTTGATAGCAATTCCCTTAAATTTATACGCAACAAAGTCGCAAAATTGGGCACTTAACCCTATTACCATTTTTATTTGTGCATAATTACCAGTGGGATAATTTTTTTTTAATATGTTTTCCGTTTTTTAATCCAATATAAAAGTCAATGTCATATAACATTCTAAAATAGATAAATTTTGTTTTGTTTTAGGACATTTAGTTCCAATATTCAGCTTCTCATAAAGTACCAGACCAGATTTGCAGATAACCAAAATAAAATAGGCTGTATTACAATTCCAGTTTTTTTTTTTTTTTTTTTATCTAAAATGCTACGATTTAATTTATTTTTTAAAACTTTAATATATTTCATAATACAGACCAAATGTATAACTGTAATATATTTCATAATACTTCAAATGTATGACTGAAGATTCTTTTAAAAAATTTGGCAGTTAAACAGTTTTTTGGGGGTATTTTAATTTCTGAACAAGAGTTTCAAATTTTCTTTTGCGTATATAAGTTTTACGAGAGGTCCTTAAAGTTAAACAATGTTTTCTTAGATTAAATCTTTATAGGTTTTCATTTTGTGTTACTGCTTCATACTTTCTAGTTTGTTCAGAAGATTCTTTGAATATATATATATATATATATATATATATATATATATATATATATATATATATATATATATATATATATATATATATATATAAAATATATATAATAAAAAAAAAAAAATATATATATATATATATATATATATATATATATATATATATATATATATATATATATATAAAGATTTATGTCAATATATCTTATATATATATATATATATAAATATATATAACAAGCTGCCATGACCCGTTCGATACGGGTTGTGGTAAATCTAATCCCCACCCAACCATTTCTAAACTTGTTTTCAATTTAGTCTTTATACTTTAACTGATTTCAGTAAACGACAAAAAATAAATTAATTTAAAGTTCTGTTAGTTGGTAAAATGCAAACTTTTTGCAAACCATAATTCTATTGCTTGTTAATTTATAATTAAAAAAATCTAATATAAATAAAATTTAAAAAATTGTTGAGCAAATGTTTTAAATATTATGACTGTTGTGCTTATTAAAATGTCTTGGCTCGCTAAAAACTTCGCAGTTAGCATTTTACTGACTACAAGAAGTTCTCGGCTTTTGGTTAATTTTTTATTTACTATACTTAAAAAATATTTAGTATTTTTAATTATTACATTGATATTTTCTACATAATAAAATAATAAAAGTATTTTTAGCATATAAGACAGTTGCCTATCAATTCTTCAGGTGTTTTCGGAAACTTATGCTATGATAACTCTCTCAAAAGGATTTGTTTAAAAAGCAAATTTGGACGTTGAAAAATGGGCCAAGCCAAAGAGGCCTAGTTATTTTAATTAAGTTAGCTTTATCTTCTTGATATTTTTTATAAAAGCCTTTCTCTAAAAAAAGCACTTAACAAATTCATACAATTAAGCTGTTTTTACTACGGAATTAGGAAAATAAGTTTTTAAACCTATTGTTTGTGCAATTGAGACTTAATGCAAATGAAAACCGTCCTGATAGTACACAGGGTGATAAAAGTATAAATGGTTTCCATTTACATATAAAAAGTTAACGGAAATATAAAAAATCAAAGCAAAAATAGCCAATATATCTATTCAAAACTCCAAAACTTTAAAGATGAAAATCTTACTTGAGAAACAAACTAAAAAGTTTTCTTGAGATAAAATAAAAAAAATAAATTAAAAAAAAAAAATACAAAAAAAATTTATATTCAAAAATACTTTTAATTACAATAAATACAATTTAATTTGAAGCATTCTTTCATTATTACATATCTTTTATTATATGGTATGAAGATTATCAAGCTTTGTTTTAGCTTTTTGAAAACAATCAACATTCAGAACATTTCTTAAATTCTACAATGTAGGAACATTCAAAATTAGTCATAGGAAAAGGAATTCGACTTAAATTGGAACATAATTATTATTGAATACACTTAATACACATCAATTTGTTATGTACTTTATTTATTTGAAAACTCAAAAATAAGACTAAGCAGATAACAAATAAGAAACTTACTTAGTGAGGTTGTTTATCTTTTGTGAAAGTTACGAGATTTACTGTTACAAAGTTCGATTAACAACTCTTTTTAAAAAAGCAAGGCTAAAATAAATGATCAAAACAAAAAAATCTAACCCAATAATCCAATACATATCCTACCCAATAATCATTTTAAAGTAAAGACCCCAACGTGAAAGTAAACCAAATCATCTAATCTATCAACACAATGAAAGTGTAAAAAAAAAGGATGTGAACTCACACAAAGCCCTTTAACCGCTTTTGGCATGATTTAAAGGAATAAAATATAATCTGTATTGTATTAATGTAATTAATGTATTAACTGGAAATCAATTTACTAATATATAACAACAATAAAAAATTATAAAAAAAATTTGACTAAATTTGCATTATTAATAAAGGATTTAGAATTAAGGATCAATAAAGGATTATAGAACACTATAACAAATACTTATTATAGACGCAGCGTTTTGTTTTTTTATCTACTACTCACTCTCCTCCTCAACATACGTACATATATAAAAAGAGGTGGGGGATGCTTTAGCTCTAAATTTGAACCCACACACTGTGAGAATGAGCCCTCTATTCGTTCTGCAAAATGCTTAAAAAAACATCGTAAGATATCTAAATAAAATAATGACATGAAAAAAGTATAAAAGGCAAAATAGCACAGCAAACTAATTAACCTGTTGCTGATTAAACAATTAAAACCTGTAAGAAAAAATACTTTATGCGTAACAAAAAAAATTTCTTATAACTAAAAAAACAAAAAAATAATGTTGTTCAACCAGAAATTAAATTTATTCTTACCTTGCTTGCAAAAAAAACTAATTTTTATTTAAACCATTAGCTAATGATCACCATAGCAAACTTAAAATAATTCAAGCTTACTAAGTTAAAACCATAATTTAACAGTAGACAAAGTAAAAAAATAGTCTGTAGTGCACTAAAGTAGAACTAAAGAAATAAAATAACAACTTAGTTTGAAACGTTTTTAATAAATAATTCTTGAAGCTAAAAACATAAAATAATAACCTTCACAAGAAGGTAAAATTGTTAAATCAAACTAAAAATAATAAAAAAATTATTAAGATGTTAATTTTTTCTTAAGTATGATCCTTTTAATTAAAAATATTAATACTTTCTTGAACAGATAAGGACACACTGATGAAAATCTTATTGCCTATTCTAGATATAGAAGACATTATTTAGAATTTGACTATTGTACCCCCTCCACTTTAAAACCCATGTCGTTGGACAGAAAAATACAAACTGCTATTCAAATCAAACACATTTAATTACATTTTCATTGCATTAAAATAAATAAAAACTTTAAAACTTTAGATAAAGATATATTCAAATTTAAAACTTACAATATATGGTAATCCTGCAGTTACGCAGCCTAAAATAATTATGTTTGATTACACTGGCCAACAAAGATTTTGCGGCAAAACATTTGGGGGTCATTTTATAGGTAACTTGTTGCCCTGATTCCGAATATGACCTCCGTTTTCCTAGATTGGCTCTAGTTTTTGAGATACAGGGTGGTCACGAAAGTACATTAATAGCAACAATTTATGTTAGGTTGTAGCGTAATTCACAAAAAAAAACACTAGATATATATATCACATTGTTTATGGGGAAGTACATACAATGCTAATAGATCAAAACATTCAAATCAGTACAATGAAATCACAATTAATGCATTAAAAATCGGTGTCTGTATGATTGTCTTTTGTGTGGAGAATGTGGACAATCACGTTGAAGGCTCCAACAATAGTCTGCCATCATGTGTGTATCCAATCTTCCTTGGTATCTTTCTTCCATTACCTTGATATCTTGATGGAACCTCTCCCCTTGTTCCTCACTATAACTTCCTAGATTATCAGGAAACCGATCTAAGTGACTATGTAGAAAGTGAACTTTTATGCTCATATTAGCTTTCAATGTTTTGAAGTCTGAAAACATTTTCTGTACGATTTCATCATAGTTGGGAGATTTATGGTTGCCCAAAAAGTTATGAACAACCAAGACAAAACCTTTCCAGGCAGATGCTTCAATATCTGTCATTGTATATAGGAACTGCTCATCCTTGATGATTTGAGGGCCGCTAAGAGATTCCAGCTTTGATTTTCTCCATACTCAAGCTTGGAAAAAATCTGCAAATATATTTGAAACATTGACCATCTTTGTCTAGGGCTCTTACAAATTGCTTCATCAGTCCTAGTTTGATGTGGAGTGATGGGAAAATAATTTTTCCCCTGTCTACCAGTGGTTCGTTAATGATATTTGATGCACCTACAGTCATATTTTACCTTTTTCCAGTGGTCTTCTTTAGCCCTACTATCCCACAAACATATGAAGCAATGGTACTTAGTATATCCACTTTGCTGCCCTAGTAAGAAGTTTACCATCTTTAAATCAACACATATAGACCACTGGTGCTCATTGTATCTAAGCTTCTGCAACATCATTCTTATATTTTCATATTCCTCTTTCAGTTTTGTTGAGTGAAGTATTGGGATGGATGCATAACTATTCCTATTGTGCAATAAAACACACTTCAAACTTCTCATCGAACTATCTATAAACAATCGCCAATCTTCTGGTCGGTATTCAGGTAACCCCATTTGGAGGAGGAGTCCAGGGATGTTCCTACATTATACTATTTTTTCTTCTTGAATGAAATATGGAAGAAGTGCTGCCTCTCTTGTCCGAAAAAAAGTTATTTTACATTCGGCCTTCAAACTGTTCTTTTCACTTAGTCTAGATGCTAAAAGCTCAGAATATTGCTTGGATAGACTTAAGTCTCGTACTAAATCATTGATCTCTTCCTGGGAGAACTGTTGCTGTTTAGAAGTACTGTCTTCATATTCACTACCACTATCTGCATGTTCGCACACCAAATTCTGCATATCTTCTTCATCAGACACTGTTAGATCTGGGAGTGTAGTGAACACTGGAATGGGGACATCATCTGAGTGTGGTACAGGTCGCCTTGCTGATTCCAAATCGTTTCTTGAAACGATTGATACCTTTCACATTAACCAAACAAAAATAACAGTCACTGTCGTGATTCTTTTGCTCCCGCCATACCATAGGCACACCAAATTTTAAACCTTTTCTTTGTCCATTTTTCCACTGACGTAGATTTTCGACACACGTTTTACATACAATATGGGGAGCCCAAGACTTATCTTGGTCTCCGAGTTTCATTCCAAAGTATGCCAGATATGCTTGCTTCACAAAATTAGTAATATTTCTTTTTGGCTCTCCTGGCAATATTCACCACAGATGTGGCAGAATGCATTGGGGTTATTCAAACATCCTCTTCGTGAAGAACTCATTGTGTTCTGAAAACAGGAAAAAGTATATATATATATATATATATATATATATATATATATATATATATATATATATATATATATATATATATATATATATATATATATATATATATGTATATATATAAATATATATAAAGGTATGCCCTTTAAAAAGAAATAAAACTATTTTACTGTAAAATATGCATGAACGAAGATATTTGTATAAGAATATATCTGGAACACCCTGTATCTCAAGAACTAGAGCCAATCGTGGAAAACTAATGTCATTTCTGAAATCAGCACACCCGATATACTATAAATTCGTAAAAATATCCTCGGCAGCAAAAAAAAAATTTTTTTTTGTTGGCCAGTGTTATCTAACAAATTTAACATGTTTGACTATCTGACAAAAAAAAGCAATAAAAAACAACTTACTTATATCTAAAATAAGCTCATCTTCAGCTTCTATAAAATTGACGGCTTGTTGAGAAACATTTTCTACTCATCACTCACAAAACAGATCATGTTTCATTAACTAAAACATTAAAAAGTCAAACTTTAGTAGATATAAAACAGATTGAAAATTACAAAATACAGTTATAAATAGAATTCATATATAAAAGTATATTGAATAATTATAGTTTTACGATAATGATTAAAGAGATAATCAAAGATATTTGGAGATTCATGAAAGTTTAAAAAGCAATTTAAATACTTATAGCATACACATTTATAGTGCCTCACGCATCTCATGTTATTAAAATCATTAAAGTAATTGATGCGCTCTCGGTTAAGAATGTTTGACAGGAGCGTCGATAAATAGCTGTAAATCTCTAAATTTCCTTATTATGTTAATATTAAACAGTTTTAACTTTTAATTATTTTTAGAAACAATAAATTTTATAAAATAATTTAGTTTACATACAAAATTAGAATTTTTATTTATGTTCTTAATACCCTTACCGTTTTTAAAAAAAAGTTTAGGTCGCTGCGTGGCAAGTTAATCAGCCTGCCACGCGATTTAGTTGTTTAAAATGCAAATCAAAAGTTATATAGATTTTATATTATACATATAAAGATGTTTTTTACTAATTTTTCTGGCACAAACTCAATTTAGTTGTGAATAAACTTAAAAGGTTTTACTAAAATAACAGAATCTCAATATGTAAATAAAATAAAATAAAAGAAAAATCTCAATAATGACACATGCGCAAAAAAATAAAAAACGATAGTCGCTGTTGGTAGGACTCGAACCATGGATACCATGTTTATAACCTCAGCGCGTTAATCACTCTACTACACTGACACGTTGAGGGTTGGAGATTTGAAATTATACAAAAATTGTTATTAACGGATATAAATACAAAAGATAAGAAATCAAGCAGAGGTTGACGAAATGCAGTTCTTAAGTGAAAATCAAAATGTAAAACTTTATATATGTTTAAGCATGTTTTAACATTACATAACATGAAGTATAGGTACGTACGATATAAGTTTCACGTTTGCTCACGTTTTCTTATAAAGCAAAGGTGAGACTCTTTCTCGTAACTACCTCGGATGCAATGGTTGCCAAGAGTATCTTGTCAAACAGGCTCGAAAGCGCACTATTAAGTTTAGTATTATTAAAGAGATAATAAGTAGTATATATAAAATATGTCAATAGGCAAAAAAAAAATTTTTTTGTTGTAAATATCTTTCGAACAAAACAGAAAGTATAAAACGAGCTTCATTTTTCATACTTGCTTTGCATTTTGCTTTTACAATTATATAAGTAAGGGTATCCAAAGTATAAATACTATCAGCTGATATATATCGTTCATATTTAAATCCTTTTCCTCTTTCAAAAGTTTTTTTTATGGCCATTATTTTGTTTTTTTCTGACCGAGCACATTGCATCATTTCCAAATATTACATCATTGGAATGTGGGATGCGTCTGTAGTGAAAAAACATTTTAAAAAATACACTTTTTCCTGATATTTTACATTATTTTTGCTATTTTGGGCGTTTGACGCTTCTTTTTTTTTTGAATTTGAAATGCTAATCAATTTTTGAAAAGTATTCATCGACATTGGCAAGATCTTTTGATGACACTTATTAGCATTAAGTACTTCTTGATCAAACAAAATAAAATTGTTTTGCAAAAAATTGTAGTAATTGGAAACAAAAAAGGAACAAAATATCTTAAAGTATTTGCTAACCTTAAATGCGTGGTCAAAGAGGTTATTAATTTATTTATTCTCTTACTAATTAATTTACTTTTTTTAAATTTTCACTTTACATAAACATGATTTATTAAATTTATATCTCGCACAATACATAAAAGTGTCATATCTAAAATATGAGAAAAAATCCGACTGGGCTCTGTGGAAATATACTCATTTGACATAAAAATGAGCACATTAAATTTTAGAGTTTACGTTATGGTTGTTAACCGGAGGACATCGTGCAATTCCGGAAAATCAACATTCTTTCGTAAGGAGATTGATTTTTTCGTATTGAATGTTACAAAACATTTAAAATCGCCGATGTTCATTTCGCATAAGCCACTTCCGAAATTTAGCATTTCGCAAGTTGACATACGAAACAAAACTCTTTTGCAACATACGAAAGTAGCGGATTCGGAAGTCGCACTTGCGAAACAAACATTTTGGCTAAACGACGTTTTGAAGTCTATAAAGAAAATTTGTTTGCCAGACTAATTTTAATTGTAAAAATTAACATCTTTAAATCCCAAAATGTTTATAATGAATTTTTATTTTCAGTATAATAACATATTAATTTTTTATGGTTTTATTTTTGGAAATATTGGTAAAAAAGAAAATTTCTTTCGAAGCGAAAGTATTTCGGATCACAACATACGAAAGAATTCTTAACGGAAATAAACTTACGAAACGTGCAAAAATAAATATAACGATGTTTTTTGAACTCATTACGTATATTAAAAATAAGAATGATGGGTAGGAATATACATGTTTTTTTTTTAAAGCATATGTAATTTTTGAAACAGGTTTGAATATGCTTAAGCAAATAGTAAAAAGAGGCTCAAAAATATGCTTTAGCTTAAGCATATTTCTGATAAAATATACCTATTTCAATAATTTCTAAAAGTGTTACTAAAGTTCTAGCAGATTTTAAAGGTATGTAGAGTCTTGTTTGAATACGCTTTTCGAAGTATAGATCTTAGAAAATATTGTTTTTTAATTTTAATAAGATATAAAGTTAAGTATAAGATCGTATAGTTCAATCAGTTAGATACGTGAGAGTTCGCCGCAGAGATCCGGGTTCGCATTCCGCAGCCATTGTAACTTTTGTTCATCAAACTTTTTTTACTTAAGATAGCATTTTTTGACCTCCATGTTCTATAATACAGATCTTTCGTCACCTTCATAATAGTGACAACCTCTCTTCTGTTAGTTATTTTTTTAAGATTGAGTTCATTGTCCTTAATTCTACACGTTTCCCTTGCTTTACTAAGCTCTACTTAAATTATGATGAAATGTGCGTAAAACAACTTTTTCAAATAATATAAATCATTTTGCTTTAAATCTTGTGCTTTTTGTACTAGACATCTGTCCTAGACACTTTGTAATAATTTCTAGCTAACTCTGAGTCTAATATAATCATTTCTGAATATAATTTCCCTGAGGCTCCTACAGCCTATTATGTTCCATTAAAAGTAACTAGTTTTCGAGTCCAGATATTAATTATAAGCAACTAAAGGTTCACATAACTATTCATTTTCCTGATATATAGAATTCTATTTGCATATGTATCTCTTTCTGTAAATTCTGTTTTATATAGTTTCTTAATTATATAATAAATAAATAATACTATTCACTTAGTTGAATAAACGTATAGCTCATTCAGTTAAGACATTTGGCCGCGGAGACCCAGGTTCACATCCCACTGTTTCACATATATTTCTTCTCTTTTTACTCTTTCTGATATTATTTACATTTAGAGAGATCTCTCGTTCTTTATAATAAAGTATTTAATTGTATATCACACATCCTCTTTATAAATTTTAAAAAGAAAGGCATACTGTTTATCTGTTCATTGAGAGTCCAACTTAACGGGATTTTACTGTATATATACATATATATATATATATATATATATATATATATATATATATATATATATATATATATATATATATATATATATATATATATATATATATATATTTATATATATATATATATATATATATATATATATATATATATATATATATATATATATATATATATGTATATATATATATATATATATATATATATATATATATATATATATATATATATATATATATTTATATTAGGTATATTTGTATAAACATTTGAAAAATCATTTGACAACATTTTTTTATAATTTTATTATTGATTATTTAAACTGTTAACAGTTAATATCTTAAATATATCGTAACATAAAGTCTTTTGCGTCTTTTTCGTAACTGCACATTCCGGAATGCTTTTTCCGTAAGGAATTATTTCGTAAGTATTCTCACGAAATGGTTTGTTTTACAAGGTTTCTTTCGCAATGCTTTATTACGGAATTTTAGTTATTTATATTTTCGTATTGCGCGTTACGGAGTATGCATTTTTGCATGTGCAACTTTCGCAATAACAATTCTATTACGGTAGATAAAGATGCGAAATTGTCGCAAGTTTTGTTTTTCGGCGAACAACCCTAGTTTACTTACATAAAAAGATTAAATAAATTCTTCGTTTATCTCTTAATCGTTTTAAAAGATGTTTATTCAAAATAAACTTAAAATAAAATTATAGATGCAAAAATGAATAATTATCTATAAGAAAATGCAAGTTTGTACATGTTTTCATATGTCTTGACTATCTCCGTGAATAAATCCTGACCAAATATGACAGAAGAAATTTATAGGACCATGGACAAAATGCAATCTACTTGTAATTTTAAGCAATCCACTTGTCTTACATTAACCTCTAAAAATTAAATCTTTTTTTTATATAGCGTTTTCATTTTTTTTATATTGATTTTCATCAATGCATAACTACCAAAATAAAAATAAAACAAAATTATTTTATTTTTATTCTCGTAGTTATGCATTGATACTCTAGTCACGACGTTCAGTTTTCCGATATTAACAGTAGTTAGTGGAAGTTTTATCCTGTTCTGCTTACTAAATACAGAATAACTCTTTGCAGTTTTATTTATTTTCCGATGGTTTTCTGTTTTATATTTTTTTAACTAATAGTGTACGTAGTTAAAAACAAAATCTTAATATTATATTTTAAATTCATGTTATAGAGCATTGAAGTTGTGTATTTTATTTTTTTATGCTTTATGTTTGATGATACCACAGAACATAATTGTCAATTTCTAAAAAAATATAATTCAACTCCTTAACTTAAGATAAATCGAAATCTTCGCTGTGACTTTGTCATTTTAACTCTTAAATTTAAACTCATTTCACTATTTAAACATGGAATAGATAGGAATAGTAAACTTTGGTGAAAAAGCTTCCAAAAGTTGACGATTTATTGTTTTAAATCTCTTTATAAACCAAATGCTAAAACGTTAGACTTGTTCTTATCGCTTTTCATGCGTTTTTGAGCGTGTGTAATTTGCGCAATATACTGTTAAAATATTTAAAAACTCGTGAATTAGTGTTTCAGTTCCACTACCAGCAGTGTGTTTTAAGTAGATGTGGGTGCACGATAAGCAAAGTATATACTAATGCATCCAGGACTAAGTAGTTACAATAATTGTTTCAGTATCAAGAGGTTCAGATGTCTGGGTTAGCCGTATTAATAATATTATTAGGAAAGACGGCGTGAACGGTCTTCCCTATCAATATTATTTGTACGAATTATTTATTAAATTAAAGACCATCAATCCGTGATGAATAAATGTTTAGCATTTATATATAGACGACTCTTCTTAAACAACTGCAAAATTTGCCAAAAGAATATTTTCTTCGTAAATTTGTTTTGCATCGAATATTTAAACTTCTTTTCAAAAACTGCTCGCATAGCAGAGACATAATAACTGTTTCCAGCAATTTTTTTTAAACTTTACATACGTTTTATCATCGAGAAATGAACAGCTCCTGGAAATGGCTAGAATTTATTACGCAACAATCAACTCTTTTTTTTTGACACTAATTCCGAGTATTTCAGTGTTCTAAAACACTAGACTTCAATGATCTGATGATCGTCTAATGAAGTTTTTTATTAGCTGAACGGTATTTACCACCGCTTACAGAAATTCTATGGCTCTTGTTTTTATCCTTTAACTACAGATTAAACAAGTAAGCAAGACAAGTAAGCAAGACAATTTTAACTTAATTGAAATTGGTTTAAGTAAAGCTTAAGAGTTTTTGATGTATTTGTGTACAATAATTATTCAAACTTTTTGTTATGGTTATTTCTTTTAAACCACTTTTAAGATCGTAATAAAAATTTATTAACTATTATAAACTTAGACAAAATACTTTGTTCACGCAAATAAAAGTTACCCCATAATTGCGTAGAGTAAGCGATCAGGTTTTTAACTGTGCATGCTTCAGAAAAACAGGTCAAAAAAACCTCTTTATTCCCCATGCAACTGATGATAATCTGATAGACCCAATATTGAAGAATATGTTTTAAATTTTAATGATTTTAATTTATGATATTTAAATTTTATTTTACAGGGTTTCCCACTTCATTTCGACAACGTATCATTCAATTTCGACATTGTATCAGTACATTTCAACAATGTTTCATTCAATTTCGACACCGTTGCATTTGATTTCGACTGTTTTGCATTGAATTTCGACAGCGCTAATAATACTTAAACTAATATACAAATAAAGCAGTTAGATTCTTTCTAAATTCATTTAGATAAAAAAATTTTTTAGTTTGGATACAAACTAAAATCGAAACAAAATAATTATCGTATAAAAAGAATTGTAATTGCAAATAAAAATTGCTAATAAAAATAAAAATTACAAAAGTAAGTTTATTCTTCAATAACTGGTTCTCTTCTTGAACACGGAATCATTTACCTTTGTACGTGCGCAAAATAATTATTACAGTTTGTGCTAGTAATATTCAATGCACCGTTTTGTATATTTTCAAGCAGTTCCTCCTCAGTCCTAGACGAACATCTTCTGATAAACTGTTTCCATTCAGAAAACATATTTTCAATAGGGTTTAAAAAGGGGGAATATGGAGGTAAAAATATCAAAGAATGCCCAGCACGTACTATTTCATTATGAACAACAGCAGTTTTATGAAAACGAACATTGTCTAAAATTAAGATAGCTCCAACAACTTCATTAACAGCTAATTGTGCTAATACTAAACGAATAAAATCTAAAACGCTTTCTGTATTAAATGCTTTTGTTTGTGCTTTAAATTTCAAAATTACGTTTTTGTTCATTGCACAACAGACGGAAATATTTCTTGACCGTATATTGGTTAATGTTTGAGTGGCCCTCTTTCCAGCTAAAGAACGTCCTCTTCTAACTTGCATTGAAAGACTAAATCCTACTTCATCAATAAAGAATATTTTATTGTCATTCATAGAACAAAAAATGTTCATGAATCTTTCTGCATAAGAAGCTCTTTCATTAATAACGTCATCCGAATTTTTTCTCTCTGGAATATTGTGAACACGTTTCAAAGTATAATTAAAACTATCAATGCATCTTGCTATAGTAGATTGACTGACTGAAATGGATTTTTGTTCAAAAAGTCTTTGTTTAATTTCCTTAAGAATTATTCCACAATCATCATCAATCCAATTTTTGATTAGTACCTTGGATTCTTCTGTTAATTTTTTGTTTCTAGAACCACCTTTTAATTGCCGTTCTATCGGCAAACCATTTTTATATTTTTTAATAAATCGAATAGATTGTAGTTCGTTTAAATTCAAGAATATTTGCAATTTCTGATGGTGAGTTTCCAGTTAAGTAAGATTCAATTATCCTTGAACGGTTTTCATTGTGGATTGTTTGATTCGGCATTGCTGTTAGAAATATTGAAAACGATATTTAAGCTTATATTATAAACTCTTGTTGTATTGAAGAGACAAATGCTTTTATTTACTTAATAAAAAATTATAACATTAATTTAGAGTTTGATGACATTTTAATTATGTATTGTTGGGATATTTTCCAAAGCGTAGATATATATTTTTTTGGCTATTAGACATAATTTATCCGGCTATAAAAATAATGAGTATGGCAATTAAAAACAACTAATATGGTAACTTGAAATAGTTAATATCCACATTGTTTATTTTACCTATATATTTTACGTATATCCAAAAAAATATTGAAACCATATTCGTGATGTCAGTACCCACTTTAAATAATGCAGAATTAAAAAAATAGCCACATTAATTGTTTTATTGTCCCGATTAAATTCAACCCATTATTATTTAACCAAAATTTTCATCATAAATATAAATACTTTAATTCAAAATAGAGTGTTTTTAAATTGTCGAAATGTGATGCAACAGTGTCGAAATTGAATGTAAAAGTGTCGAAATGTAGTGATACATTGTCGAAATGAGGTGAGAAACCCTGTAATATTAATTTGTAATCTAACGCCACAGATATTAATTGTTTTTGATTTGCATTAAAATTGATTAAATGTTGTACATGAAATTGAAAATGTTGCTAAATTTTATTACATTCAATTTTATAGACTCATGAATCAATAATAAGTTTGTATTAGGGAATTTAGGCAATATTTATAGCAAATCTAAATATTTTTTATTATTAAATGCATTATATTCCTTATTATATTTCATTTTCAAAATGATTTTAACCACCTCTTTAGTTTATTTAGTTCCAAAGATATACGTGTTTAAATATTTTCAATTCTTAGACTTTTTATGAAATATTTTCCTAAAGTATCTCGTTAAATTTTTGGCACCCAAAAAAAAACTTTTTTATGTTTTTTTTCTTGCGTAAAAAGTTGCGTAAACTAACTTATAATAAAATTTTATTAGAAATTAAATTTTAAATCCAAACTGAACAAAATTGAACAATTCATAAGTAGAATTTTTTGGTAGGTTAACGCAGACGTACCATGAAATAGTCAATTAACAGTATAATATGTTTGAATATGTTTTAAATTTTTTTGTACAAAATAAATTTTCAAATGTTTTAATTTATAATACGTTAAGCGTAACAAAACTTTGATGATAAATATTAACTTAAATTATTTTTATTAAAATAAATTTATTTTATTTTTCTTTAATAAATTATCAAATGAACAACGTGGACCCAAATAAAACAGGCCAAAAACGTCAAAATACGTACAAAATAAACATAAATCTAAAATATATTTTTACACAAACAAAAAAGATTTTAGTCAACGACTTGTTAATAATTTTAGTATTATTATAAATTCAAAAAGAGATTTAATTGCTTATAGTCTACTGTTTTGACTAATTTATTGTTTTCAGTACCTACGATAATATTAAAAAACTTTTTTAAAATGGGGTTAGGGCTTCTAACGTTTTTTAAAATTTTGAAAACAATGAATGAAAAACTTGTTGAATTGTTCTATTTTATTGTGTTTGGCTTTATTTGATTGTATACTCTCGACTCCATAATTGAAGGAAGGTGGGGGTGTTTATTAATTTTTGAAAAACTTTGCCACCCACCCTAAGATTATTAAGATCCCTCTTGTATTAGGAAATTGAGAGTACATAGATTAACAGATATGGAATTAATTATAGATTAACAGTCATGGAAATAAACAGTGATAATAACATAGATTAACAGTCATGGAAATACTTATACTGATTATCTTATCTATCTATTTGTCTTAAATATTTTAATAGATGTCTTAAATCGTTTTTTCTTCGAAATAAATTATCGCACTATTAATTTACCGAAGTTTGACTATATGTTGCAAATTATTTGAACACAGAAATTTCAATTTTTAAAATTCATTCAAAACTTTGCAGACATCATATCTGTAAATTTACTGAAAAAATATTTTAATTATCAAATTTCAAGAGTAGGCTATGTGTGTATTGTCAACAAACAACTTTATACATAATTTGCCTTGGCTATTCCGTTCATAAATTAGACAAAATTGTCTAACTTACTTTACGAAGTGCACCAACGAGAAGGTAAGCCATAGGAGTTTGCACTCCATCAGTGAGCAGTCATGTTGCCTAAGGTTAGCCCTCCATTTCTGGATTCTTTCCTTGATAGGCAGTTCATGTATAAGTAATAGTAAATTAGCCTAAGATTAGCCCTCCATTTCTGGATTCTTTCCTTTACTTGATAAAAAAAAGTAATAGTATTTTTGCATAAGCTTTTTTTTTTTTTTTTTAATAGAGGTATCTTTTAACGTTAAATACCAATCATAAACTTCTTCATTTTATCTAAATTATTATACATTTTATCTAAACTATTTTTTCATAAATCAAGTCAAGAAAATATATAAACTTAAATCAATCTAAACATCATACCTAAATTGATATTAAAAAATTTAATGAGGTATTTAAAATTTAAAAATTTAAGGCTATTTATTTATCAAAACAATCATTGTTTTGATAAATAAATAACCTTATAGTTAATTATATTTATTGATATCAGTTTAGTTATGATGTTAAGATTCACTGTTACAATGAAAGTATTTGTTTCTATATATATATATATATATATATATATATATATATATATATATATATATATATATATATATATATATACATATATATATACATATATATATACATATATATATATATATATATATTATATATATATATATATATATATATATATATATATATATATATATATATATATATATATATATATATATATATATATGTATATATATACATATATATATATATATATATATATATATATATATATATATATATATATATATATGTATATATATATATATATATATATATATATATATATATACTATATATATATATATATATATATATATATATATATATATATATATATATACATATATATATATATATATATATATATATATATATATATATATATATATATATATAAATAAAAGGTTAGATGAGAAAAAACAACTTTTTTACGGTACTTAAAGTTGTAAACGGTACATGCCGTAACGGTACATGTACATGCCGTAAACGGTATGAAACTTTAAGTACCGTAAAAAAGTTGTTTTTTCTCATCTAACCTTTTATTTATTTATTTATTGATCTATTTTGTGATTATTTCACTTTATATTGATCACTCTCAAATCGAAAAAGAGTTGATTATTATCAAATAATCTATATATATATATATATATATATATATATATATATATATATATATATATATATATATATATATATATATATATATATATATATATGTGTGTGTGTGTGTGTATGTGGAGAGAGAAAGAGAAAGAGATTTTTCACTTTAGGTTTTTCTCCTAATGATAAAAACTGATGATTTAAATAACAACACTTTAAATATTTTTATCTACATATCAGTAAATAAATAGTTTTGATTATTTACTGACAAATTTTTACCTAAATATAAAATTAGAAACAAATTACTTCATTGGAGTAATTTGTTTCTAATTTTATATTTAGTTTATATTAACTGAAGTCTTCAGTAAATGATTTAATAGATCTTGTTGATAATAAATACTTATCAAAACAGTTCAGCTAGATATATCAACCAAAATCATATTAAATCAATATCAGCATTACAAAAATGTATGTATAATAATGTTCAATAAAAATAACAGATCTTTTTTTCCATATGAAAGATTGAATGGTAGAGTAACGAAAAGATCCGCAGAAAGTTATCACTTAGTTAAGCGCAGTGCGCTTAATAAAACGGGGTATTTCTAAAAATCACTTTAAAGAATACAAATAACTCACCCAATTTAAACTTTTTTTTTTAAATCAAAAAGTTATGTACATAACAAATAAATAGCTGCAGCACCTATTTTAACGTGATTCCAGATGAACTATCTTAATTTACTGGTATTTACACAAAATTGAATCATTTAAAAGAGAATAACTTTTTCACTTCAATAGAAAACTGTCGGAATCGCATAAATAAATGTTTTACGTTCTTTTCTAAAAAATAATACATCAATATATATATATATATATATATATATATATATATATATATATATATATATATATATATATATATATATATATATATATATATATATATATATATATATATATATATATATATATATATATATATATTTATAATTAATTTTCATGGGTGGGTTTTTATTCTTCGACACCTACATAAAGCCATTTCCTTCGTATTTTGGACGAGTTTTTTCAATATCAAACCGAAAGTTTTTTTTCTGCAATAAAAAATTACGTGACTAAACTCCCTATTTGTATTTAATAGTAGTACAGTACAGATAAGTATTCTAAGACAAGTCCTTAAGACTACTCTTTATCAACTCTTTAACCACATAGAAATAATTTTCAGAAATTTAAATAAGCCCCTATTGCTTAGGTCCTTCCCCTCCCCGCAGTTATAGGACCTGTGGGCTCATATTTTCAATACTGAATTTATGGGCGGCACGCCGAAATAATGATTAAGTTATAAGATTTTTTATAAGAAAAAAAACTCACACTGCTATTTTTTTTTTATCTAAATCCATTTCTTTCAAAGTTTCAAGAATTTTCATCGCTATGTTGAACTTACTGATTTATAGTTTTGAATCCAATGAAGCGTAAAAACCATTGTTACTATTTAAATTAACATAACGTATGACAATTGAGAGTTGATCTAAAATTGCGCAGTCTGAAGATTCGTTTGCCAAAATAAAGAAATAGTTTTTATAGTAGTTGTTTTGTTATTTTGTTTTTTAATTTTTTTTTTTAAATCTCTTTAACTACATTTCTACAACACAAAACCAACTTCTTTTAAGCGGACTTCAAAATATGCGTGAAATCTTTAGGGTAACTAAGAGATTTTTTTAAATTAAATCAAATGATAATGATGAATAATGAAAATTGAATAATATACAAATAAAATTTATTTTTTTGGCAATATTTTGATACGATTTCAGATTTTTTATTAAGATTATTTATTTTTCTGGTGTTTTTGCATGAAACAATTTCAAGTTGCTCTTGCAAGCAAAGTAAACCCATTTTTGATAATTTATTGTAAGTTTTTTTTAGTTATTGATTAAGTAAGAGTCGTGCGATATATATTTATTTTTTTCCTAATATTCCAATAAAACAAGGTAAAAAACAAATACAATGCCAACACTTACCTGTTCAATAATGAAAATGTCCCAACTTACAATAAATTATTGTATTCAAAAAGATGTTTACTTTGCAGGCACGAGAAACTCCTAACTAAAAAACCCCTTTCTCTCTCTCTCTCTCTCTCTCTCTCTTTTTCTTTATATATATATATATATATACATATATACTATATATAGATTATATATATATATATATATATATATCTATATATATATATATATTATATATATACATATATATATATTATAGATATATATATATATATATATATATATATATATATATATATATATATATATATATATATATATATATATCTAAATATAATATATATATATATATATATATATACATATATATGTTTATATATATATATATATATATATATATCTATATATATATATATATATATATATATAAAATATAAATATATATACATATATATATATATATATATAAACATATATGTTTGTATATATATATATATATATATATATATATATAAATATATATATATATATATATATATATATATATATACATATATCTATATATATATATATATATATCTATCTATATATATATATATATATATATATATATGTGGAGAGAGAAAGAGAAAGAGATTTTTTACTTTAGGTTTTTATCCTAATGATAATTTCTTCTGCTTAAACATTATCGGAAAGCATCCTAGTGAGTTTTAAACACATAAAATGGTCATTAAAATGTAGAAGAGTTTTTTTTTTTATTTATCCACTTTATAAACTTTAATAACAGTGAGCATTCTTTTTGTGAAATCGCTACCTCAGTTGACATACGTTCACAAGCTCGCATGCGCGAACAACAGACAATCTTTTTTTTTTAATTATTATTTACGTAATTTTTTAAAATTAAATAGTATTTAAGTATTTTTATCAAAGTTTACTATTAAATATTTGTATTTAGAAATCTCAGGAAGAAACTTCCTCAGAAAATTCTGATTTGTCTTTGCATTTCTTTAATGGGTCTACTGCTTGTGTTTTTGATTGGTGCAGAAAAAACATCGCCTAGACAACACTGTCAAATTATTGCAGCTGCGTTGCATTATTTCATACTGACAACATTTTGTTGGATGTTGGTTGAAGCTTTTAATTTCCACCGTTCTTTGATTGCAGTTTTTAATAGAAGTAGTGATGAAAGTATCTTTAGAAATGCTAATGTGATTGCTTGGGGTAATTTTTCTAAATATTTCTTTTTTAAGTGATTAATTTATTTTTATTGTCAATTTTGTTGTTACGTTCTATTAAATAAAAATTAACTTTAAAAAAAAAACTATTTTAATAGTTTTCTAATTTTATATAAACAATGTATAAAAATAATTTTCTTTTTAATTCTTGAATGTAGAAACTTTTTGTTGATTAATTAAAAAAAAAAAAGAGTTGTTTAAAAAAAATGCTCATAGTTACTGCAATGTCAAAAATGTTGACAAAGATAACTTTTAATGATTTCTTGGTTGAAGCTCGATTACTCTGCTCGATTACTCTGCTCTTATCCAACTGTAGTATTTGACTGACCCCAAGTGAATCTTGATACTTCAAGTACTAAAACAAAGAAAATAAGATTAGCGCCATTAGTTGCACCTTTTTCATCTTCAGAATTATTGTTTGCATCATGCTGTAGTTTTCGTCAAAATGGTAAAGAAAAAGATGCTCAAACAGTTTTACAATTTTCAGAAAATATGAGTTTTGGTTTGATAAATAATTTTATAATAAATAAATTTTAATCGCTTGCTGATCATCAATCTAAAATTAAGCTGACTTGTATTTGTATTTAATTTGTAAACAACAGAAAAAAAATTTAGTTTATCAAATTTTTATGAGTATTATTCTGTTTAATCTGTAATTTTTATATTTTTTAACTAGTGTTGCAGTATGGAATAGTAATTAAGTATAAGTATGTAATAATAGCCACATATGTACATTATATATATGTATTATATATGTATATTATATATTTTATTATCTATATTATATGTATTATGTATACTATTATGTATATTTATGTATATATATATGTATATTTATGTATTATATTTATTATTATGTATATTATGTATTATATATATTATTATATGTATTATAAATATTATTATGCATATTATTGTTATGCATATTATATGTGTTATATGTATTATTTATATTATTGTGTATATTATATGTATTACTTTGTATATTATATTTATTATATATATGTATTATATATGAATATAATATATATGCATTATATATGTATATTGTATATATGTATATTATACATATGGATTTTATATATATGTATTATATATGTATATATGTATATTATATTTATGTATTATATATGTACATTGTATATGTGTATATTATACATATGTATATTATATATGTATATATATATATATATATACATATATATATATCTATATATATATATATATATATATATATATATATATATATCTATATATATATATATATATATATACATATATATATATATATCTATTATATTATATATGTATATGTATATATATATATATATATATATATATATATATATCTATATATATATATATATATATATATATATATATATATGTAAGTATATATATATATATATATATGTATATATATATATATATATGTCTATGTATATATATATATATATATATACTATATCTATATATCTATATTACTATATATATATCTATCTTATATATGTTTTACATATGTATACAATGAGTTTGGAATGATGCCTATATTAAAGAAACTAAGACTAATAACACATATCTCTATACCAAAATTATCTGAATTTTTATTATATTTTGAAGCCAAGCTTCCAAGAAGCAAAAAGCAGAGTCACAATCCATGCTAAAACATTCGGAAGAATTGTTTGACGTATTAATAAGCCGGAAATTATATTTGGCTAGAAAATAGTTTTGCTATAAAATATCATATTTGTTATTCAAATATTGCCTTAAATACTTCTTATCAAAAAAAAAAACTACAATTCAATCTTTTTAAAACTTTGACTTTTTTTTTTAAAAGTACTTTAATTTTGCTGTATCAATAGTTTTTATACTGTTGTATCCATATTTAAATAAAATCGAAAAATTATTTTGTATGCATTATATACATATATATATATATATATAATATATATATATATATATACTATATATATATATATATATATATATATATATATATATATATATATATATATATATATATATATATATATATATATATATATCTATATATATCTATATATATATTTATATCTATATAAAACTCCTATTTGTCTTTTAACAAGTGTCAAAGTAAAATAAAATTGTTACAGAAATTATAAAAAACTCTGCTTAAATAAATGAAAAAATAAGCATCTTCGTTATATTTGTAGAGTAAAGGACAATAAATAGAATAAACTCCTATAAATTTAAATTAAGTTAAATAAAAAAAAACATAATATAAGAGATTAAGTTTACAAAAGGTTTTATCAAAAAGGTTTGTTTATCAAATTTCAAAGCTTTCATTTGATTTCGGAATTTCTCTTTTAATATGAAATTTATATCAAAATACTATTACAGTTTCTGAAAGTTATATTATACCTGATAACAAAGGTACCTATACTCCCTTGAAATATATTAGTAAAATTAATTTAAAAATAAAAAGTTTGTTAGGTTTAATCCTTGGTCCTCTCCGTTTTAAGTTATATAAATGACATCTACAATATTATTAAATTCAATTAAGTATGTTTATGATACTAATTTATTTATATCCAATAATAATATTAGTTTGTTATATGGAGATATGAATATTGAACTGATGAAAAAAAATAAATGGTTTAGTACTAACAAGCTCTCAATAAACACTGACAAAACTCATTATACATTATTTAATAAAAAAAAACAATAAGAAAATCTGCCCTTTAATTTATCAGCTCTCTATATAAATGATAAACAAATTAAAAAGGTGGAATTATTAAAAAAGGAGTTTTTTTTTTATTAAAACTTGTCTCACATAAAGTAGTTCAAATCAAAATAAACAAAACGATTGGCAAAATGTACCGAATTAACCCACTCACAAATACTCATAGTCTCAAAATAATATACTTTAGCCTAATCCATAGCTATATTAATTATGGTAATATCGCGTGAGCTAGCATACAACCTGCTAAACTTAAAAAGATGTTTAAGTGCGAAAACATGCTAGCAGAATTATATATATATAAAAAAAATAGGTTTGAGCATGCAAAGCCATTAATAAAGAAAATGAGAATGTTGAATATATATGAGATAAATAGATTTCATTACATGATCTTTGTGTATTATCAATTTAATAATCTAAAATATAAATCATGAACTTTCATCCTGTACAAGTTTGAGACATTCGGCTAATATATAGTACAGTAATGTAACGCACAGGTTTATGTGCAACATAATTTATTTGTTATATGTTTTATAATTACCAAAAACATTAAAACTATACATAATTGATAAAAAATGCGATAACAATCTATAAGAGTGTATAGAAAGGCAGCGATGTTTTATTTTCAGAAGCCAATTTGAAAAATCAAGCAATAGTTTGTCAATTATTTTGAACTTCATTTACCAAGATAAAAAAAACTGGAACATAAACCTGTAGTATCTTTACTTAGCTATGTATAAAATTTAATATAATTTATTACAACCTTTTTCTATTGTTGTTATGATAATTAAACTATTGTTAAAGTTATAATTTAAGGTCAACGCCCTTTATTTTTAATTGAAGACATACTTGTGCAAATGAAAGATTGTTTAAAATCCAAACATTTGAATAAGTCAAACCAACTTTTATAAGCAGCAAGTAAAATATTAAAAATATTTATAAAACCAAAACTAGTTGAAAATATATGCAACACTGACAACATTGACCGACACTGACGTCAGAATAATTATAAGCGCAATAGTGTTCCATTTTATCGGCCTGTAATATCTAGTAGGGTAATGTTTAATTCGCCTGTACTTAAAGATTGCACAAGGTTAATTTTAATATACAACAATGATATTGATGGTGAAATGGTATATCTGTTTTTGAACAACAATCAAATGATCCGAGTAAACTTAATACTGATAAATCGCTTTTTATAAATTGCTTACTTTGTTTAGAACAATATTGATTGCTCTAACCAACCTGCTTTTTATCATCTTTGAAACAATATAGACCCTCTTTAACTATTTTCAAATAGTTACTACAGGCTTCTCAAAATTAAGTTAAAACAGGCACCCAATCTTAAGACTGATCTTACTTCTGTGACAGATTGGGGCTCACAGTGGCTTGTAAAACTCCAACAAAACTGAGTAATTTAATGAAAACAACTATCGCGGTACTGTCAACATTCCTATATTAACAAACGGCAACCCTCTCACTGAGTCCTCTTTATTACAACTTCTTGGATTATCATTTACAACTGACTTTTCATGGAAACCATATATACAATTGATTGCTAAATTAGCATTTCCTAACAGTGCATTTCTTTATTGTGCTTGCTATTGAATAGATGCAGACTTACCGTTATTTTAAGTTAAATACAATATTATACCAATAGTACTAATATGTTTTAAAAAGATGTGGTGTAAGTTGTTATTAGTATATACTGCTATAAATTTAGAGTCGTGTTTTTGCCGGAAAAAAACTAACCATATGTGAATATTTACTTATGGTCTTGAGACCACTAACTAAAAATATAATATATATATAAATTTTGTTATGGCGATATAGGACTTTAGCCACCGTGTAGATATAGAACTGTCAAAAAAGATAGATATAGAACTGGCAAAAAACCTGTTGTTTATACATCAATAGCAGCTTTTTTGCTACTTTTATCAGGCACTTTTTTACTACCTTTACCTGGTGTATCTACTGAAGGGTAGGTAGGCCTCGTACAAGGTAGTAAAAAAGTACCAAAATGTGAATATCAAACAATGTTAACACAACAAGGATAATTTTCAGCAATATGATGTTTCAACTATTATAATGAACATGAACGCAGATCTATAAAAGGACTCATGCTATTTTGATTCAATATTATTTGTTATCGTAATACTAATTTAAATAGCATTACGATAACAAATACTATTTAAATATAAATAGGATTATATATAATATAATTATATAGAATTATATCATAGGTTAACTTTATTTTGTTAACATTTTTAGGTGTTCCTGCGTTAATTGTAATAATTACTGGCATTTTAAAACCAGATCAGTTAGGAAATCATCAAATGTGAGTTCATAAAGTTGAGTCCTTATTATTTCTTTTTCTTTTGCTTTATGTACACTCACACTCACACACACACACACACACACACACACACACACACACACACACACACACACAAACACACACACAAACACATATATTCATATATGTGTTTGTGTGTGTATATATGTACATGTGTGTAATACATACATATGTATTTATATATATATATATACATATATATATATATATATATATATATTATATATATATATATATATATATATATATATATATATATATTATATATATTTATATATATATATATATATATATATATATATAAATATATACATATATTTATATACATATATATATTTATATATATATATATACTATATATATCTATATATATATATATATATATATCTATATATATATATATATATATATATACATATCAGGCTTTCCCAGGAAAGGCGTGCGGTCGCACGCCTTGTTTGTCCACGCATAGAATAAATTTTTCTGACTAACTGACCACGTGTTATTATTATGCGTTTCAAAAATTCGCGCTAAAATAAAGCTAAACGAAAATACCGCAAAAATGCAAGCAATCTTAAAGTAAATGACAGAAATCTGTTTGTGCTTTAAAGTTAAAAAATTAATGTATATTATTAAAAAAAAAATTTACCTATATATATATTTTTTTTTTTCTTAGGGTGGTAGTTATTTTAGCTATGAAAACAACAAATCAATAAGAAAAATCAAATCAAAGAGAAAAAGATTAATGTTTAAAGAAAATAAAAGGACCTTTTAATGTAAATTTGTTTATGACTTTTTTCAGTCAGTAATACTTTAAAATTCACGATAGAACTATAAACAATTTTTAAATGTTTCGTAAATACATTTAAATGTTTAAGTGTATTGATTTAAATGTTTGAATGTATTGATACGCAAGAAAACACGAAAACGATTGCTATTTATTAGTAAAAAATGTTGTTGTTTTTTTTAAACGAAAGAAAATTTTATTGTCAAACGATTGAGTTGTTTATTTTGCAATCATTAATTGACATTGTGAACGAGTGTTAATATACAATAATGTCCCAAAGGAACTGTTTTCGTAACAATAACAACAGAAGCAATGCAATTATTTTTAACTTCTTTCGTAATTACAAAATTATGCAATTGAATAATTTCAACGTAATAAAAAGCGAGCATTGACTCAGTATAATCAGTTTAGAATAAGTCGAGAAAGAACTTTTTTCACATTAAAATTTTGTTGTTTAAAATCTGAAATAATATATTTAATAATTAAAACAGCAACTTATTTTCTTGTCAAAGTCAACGCCTTTCATAAACTTTCGTAAAAACTTAAGTAAATAAAAAAGTTTAACCAAATTTGTCTAGCGTAAATAATGAATCAGTTTTTTAATATGTTGCCTGATAAAGTTCGTGAATAAATTACGTATCAAGTCTTTTTATTTTTGTGAAAACTTTACGACTTATCGTCGCCTTTCCCTTGACTTGTATCAAATTTCGTAGCTGAAAATAGCAACTCTTAAAAAAGCGAACAAAAACGGTATAAAAAGTTTGAGAAAAATGTTCAAGACTTTTTTTTTTTTTTTGTTACAAGAATTTTTTTTTTTTTTAATTTTTTTTTTTATTATCAAAATATTTTTCTTACATCCAATTTCAATTTTATAATTTGTTTAGACTTCGTTTCCTTTTTTTAATATTATTTTTTATTATCTGTGAATAATTTCCGCTTTCACACGAAATATTGCCGCGGTCACGTTTTCTGAAAAATTTATTCTATGCGTGGACAAACAAGGCGTGCGTTCGCACGCCTTTCCTGGGAAAGCCTGACATATATATATTTATATACATATATATATATATATATAGTATATATATATATATATATATATATTATAGTATATATATATATATATATATATATATATATATAGATATATATATATATATATATATATTAGATATATATTTATATACATATATATATTTATATAAATACATATATTTATATACCTATATATATATATATATATATATATATATATATATATATATATATATATAGATATATATATATATATATATGTATATATATATATTATTTTATGTTTTATAGGTATATGTATTTATATACACAGGTATATATATATATATATATATATATATATATATATATATATATATATATATATATCTATATTATATATATATATATATATATTGTTTTATGTTTTATATGTATATGTATTTATATACACATGTATACTATATATATATTATATATATATATATATATCTATATATAGATATATATATATATATATATATGTATGTATATATATATATATATATATATGTACACTCAAACACACACACACACACTAACACACACAAATACACACACAAACACACATATTCATATGAATAAATATTTGCCTACATATGTATTCTATATATATATATATATATATATATATATATAATATCTATATATATATATATATATATAATATATACATATAATATTTATATATATATATAATATATATATATATATATATTATATATATAATATATATATAATATATATATAATATATATATATATATATTAGACTATTCATTTATGTGCTTTCGTTTAGCACAACTTCACTCTATCGCCTTTCTCTTTGTTCTATATCGCTCTCCTTCATCCCAAGATTGCACTATTCTTGATGTTATTTCTGATCAAATTGACCAAGCCCTCTCTCTTTATCCATCGGCCAATATCGTCGTTGTTGGTGACTTTAATGCCCACCACACCGATTGGCTTGGCTCTAGTGTCAGTGACTCTGCTGGCGTTAAGGCCCTCAACTTTTGCCTTTCTCAATCTCTAACTCAAATAGTCAACTTTCCAACTCGTTTTCCAGACAACCCTAATCATTTACCTTCTCTACTCGACTTATGTCTTGTTTTGGATTCTAGTCAGTGCTCAATTTCTCCACATTCACCCTTAGGTACTTCTGATCACGGTTTGATCTCTCTAAAACTATTATCAAATTCTTCTACTTCATCAGAATCCCCTATCATCGTACCACATACAACTACCTTAAAGCTGACTGGGACTCTTTCCGTGATTTTCTTCGTGATGGCCCTTGGGTAGAAATCTTTCGTCTTCCTGCTGACAAATGTGCTTCTTACATAACTTCGTGGATTCAGGCTGGCATGGAATCTTTTATTCCCTCTCGACGATTCCAGGTCAAGCCTCACTCTTCTCCTTGGTTTTCCTCACATTGCGCTGCAGCAATTTCTAATCGAAACTGTTACTTCCATATCTATCAGCAAAACAATTCTCCAGAAAACAAACATCTGTTCACTATCGCCAGAAACCCATTGTAAAAAGGTTTTGTCTGACGCCAAAGCTCGCTATTCCCAGGTCATTAAATCTCGTATCTCATCACAAAAATTAGGCTCTCGAGACTTCTGGAGAATCTTTAACAGTATCAATAATAAGGGCAAATCTGTTATTCCTTCTCTCTTG
>NC_061157.1:64794411-64806911 GCF_022113875.1 Hydra vulgaris
AAACATTTTTATTTATATCAGCGGGATTTTTACGCCCATTTAATGATAACTGTTTTACCTGTACAGTTTCTTGGTGTTCAAGTTGATGAAAATTTATAATGGACAAATCATATAGGATACATTATATCAAAAATACTATCTGCAATAGGTATTTTATATAAATGTTGCCCATTTCTTGATTTCTGCTTATTAAAAAAACTTTACTTAAGTGAAATTCATAGTCATCTCACATATGCTAATATAGTGTGGGCATTAAAAAACAAAACAAAATTAATTAAACAATAAGACTTGCTTTTAAAGCAATTCATTATCTAAGTAGAATGGACAATCCTTCTAATACGATAGCAAAAATGAAAGTCTTAAACTTGGAAAAACTTAATTTATGTCAGATTCTTATATTTATTTTCAAATAAAAAAAAAATATGCTACCAAATTCTTTTTTAGACATACTTTTGTCATCATTTATCAAAGTTTTAATCTGCGACCAAATAGCTTTCATAAATGTTATATTAAAAAAAATAAAACGGGTTCTGATTTTTCAATTATGTCACAAGGCCCTAAAACATGGAAAAACTTAAAATCAAAAATTAAAAGATAAACATATTCTTAGTTTGTAAAGTAAAAAAAAAATAATAGTCAATAAGAAAAAATAATAATAATTAATAATAGTAATTACAAAGCCAATTACACAAAATTGTTTCTAAATTTACTTAAATTAGCTTTTTACATAGACATAGATATACGCGAATCTGTAAAAAGATTTTTTTTGGAGTTTTATACCCAAAAATTTCTTTCTTTGATTTCCTTTTTTAGGTATTAAAGTATAAATAAAATAAATAAATGTAATAGTTAGCATAGCAGAATTTATATTAAAGTTTGTACCAATATTATACTAATGGATCAATATTATATTAATCGACCTGAACGTAATAGATTTGTATAAAATTTTTCTTTTTTTCACGATAATAAATGTATATTTTACATGGCATACCTGAAGAAAAATATACAAGATGAAAAGTATACATGAAAAAAAATAAATAAGTGAATAAAATAAAAAAAAAACTTAAAAAGAAACAATGCAATAAGCATTGAAAATGTTTATGACAATTTTAAGAAAATATTGT
This sequence comes from Hydra vulgaris, assembly GCF_022113875.1. Lineage (NCBI taxonomy): Eukaryota > Metazoa > Cnidaria > Hydrozoa > Anthoathecata > Hydridae > Hydra > Hydra vulgaris. Next base: position 64,795,536 of record NC_061157.1, read on the forward strand.
AATAATATATAATTTTTTTTTTTTTTCTTCTTTTAAACTTTTATTTATTCAAAACAAGATTTACAAGATAAAAATGAATAAAATACATAAAATACATATAGTCAGAATTACAATAATTGTTAACGTTGCAATAAGAACGCAGATACTCGCAGAAGATCATAAGGCCTTGTCATCAAGAACCGCAAAAACAGATTTTAAATAAAATATAATTCTTTGTTAATTCATATAAAAATATTCACACATAAATACAAATAGAATTATTTACACATATTTGAAAATGCAAACGTATGAATATATATACTTACACATTCATATATATAAATAGTTAAGATAAAAGATATCGTATATATAAATTGAGATAAAAGATTTTTTAAGAGTATTACTAAAAAACAAAACAGACTTAAAAATACATAACTTTGTTTTCAATTGAGAAAAGAATTTTTTTTAATTTTCTATTAAAAAAGAAAAAGTTTTAATACTACTTTAAACTAAAAAAAATGAAATACAAAATATGTTTTGACATTATATCACTAAATGAAATACAAAATTTAAAATTTCATATAACAATACAAAATTTGTTTGCTTTAAAACATTGCAAATCCATAATATTTAAGTTTTTTTAATAGAGTTTTATGATCTAACGCATCGTAGGCTTTAGACAAGTCAATAAAAATGCTGATAGTTAATTTGGAAATTTCAAATGATTCAGTTATGTACTCTATTTTTTTGAAAACTCAAAAATGTGACTTAACAAATAACAAACAAAAAACTTTGTGAGGTTGCTTTTCTTTTTTGCAAGTTCCAAGATTTATTGTTGCAAGTTTAGATTAACAACTCTTTTTAAAAAAAGCAAGGCTAAAAATAAATAATCACAATAAGATAAACTTTTATGTTTTTATTTGAAAACTAAAGCCTTGGATTTTAGTGAATGATTTTATTTAGTCAGTTTCAGTAATGAAACTACCCAATAATCATTTTTAACTATAGACAATGACGTGGAGTTAAACTAAGTCATCTATCAACTCAAAATAAAACAACAATAACATCACAAAGTTAACATGCAGCAAAACATATTACAGTAAACTCTAAATTACTCAAAAATCCGGGAGACCAAGAAATAAGCTTGTTAAAAAATGTTAAAGTTATTAGGAGTATAATTCATAAACAAAGGCACAACTGAAATTTTAAAATTAGTTTAAGTTATGAAGGGTTATTCAGAGTTCAAGTTTATAAAAGTTAACCAGAGTTTATTATATATATATATATATATATATATATATATATATATATATATATATATATATATATATATATATATATATATATATATATATATATATATATATATATATATATTATATATATATATATATATATATATATATATAATATATATATATATATATATATATATATATATATATATATATATATATATATATATATATATATATAGATATATATATATATATATATACATATATATATATATATATTTACATATATATATATATATATATGTAAATATATATACATATATATATATATATATATATATATATATATATATATATATATATATATATATATATATATATATATATATATATATATATATATACATATATATATATATATATATATATATATATATAGATATATATATATATATATGTATGTATATATATATATATATATATATATATATATATATATATATATATAATATATATATATATATATATATATATATATATATATATATATATATATATATATATATATATAGGTACATTTATATATGTATATATAAAAAAAAAGTGAAATATTATTTTCAAACATGTATTTTTGTGTCTTTTATCAAAGTTGCCTCACAATACTGGTAACTTGTTTACACTTATTAACTGAACTCAATTTTCTTTTATGTAAAAGTTGTATAGATAATCGGAATCAAAACAACGAAAATCAACCAAACAAGCAGATATTTTTAATTAACCAATTTAGCGCATTAGATATCATGTGCCCAGTTTATATACAAATTTATCTACTTAAAATTAATTTTTTTTCAAGACGTCCTTTAATTACCTTAGATATTAGACATCTTGTAAACGACTTATATCTAAGGTAATTAGGACGTCTAAAGCAAGTCTGATGGACGTTAATAGGACGTCTAAATATGGAAGTCCTAATAATGTCTTAATGTAGACGCCACTAGGACATCCTAACACAGACGTCTTTACCAGACGTCTTTAGGACGTCTTATTTTGGTCTGAGACGTCGCAACCTAATTAAGACGTCTCTAAGATGTCTGATTGACGTTTGTGCCCTCTGGGATTTCAGACCAATCATTTATAAATTGTTTTAACAAGTTAGATGTTTCATAAGAAGAAGTAGAAAATCATGCAAATGATAAAAACAATCCTTTCTGTGACTTAGATGTAAAGAAAGCTGTAATAAAAAGCTTAAAATATGACCTCCTATTCCTCGCCTATCCCCTCCTCCCTTCCTCCTCCCTTTTTTTCCTCTTATAAAGATCGAATTAGAGAGATTCTGTAACATAAAATTTTTTTATATTTTTGTAAGAAAGCCTACATGGGTTTAAAATAAATTCTTAACTAATCTGAGATATAGGTAAATAAACAGGATAAATAAATCAACTCAGAAACAAAACTACAAACAGCACATGTAAAAAGTTACAAACCTAAAAAGTACTTTTCTATGCTTTTTTATGTTATAAACTATATATGTTAAAAAATAATCAAAATTCAAAAAAATGGTTTTAAAACTAAAACAAAGTTTTTTTCGAAAAATTGTTAAATTTTAATGCTTTTATATTTTTGAAAACAAAATTTTACAATTTTTAGCATTTTATTATAAGGTTTTAAAAAACATATTTAATAGAAGTTTGGCTTTTACTTTTTTGTTATGTAGTATTTATGATTAAAAAAAAAAAAGCGTTACGCAGTGGACACAGGACATAAAAAAGTCGTCTTTTAAACGTTCAAAAGACTTATAAAACGTTTAAAAGACGTTTAAAAGACGTATTTTTTACGAACCGTGTCCACTGGGTAGGCTTCATTAAACTAATTATTTTTAAATTAAGCCATTAAGTTGTAAAAACTATAGCGCTTTAGCTATATATTGAAAATACAGGAAAAGTTAATACATTAATTTATTTAAATTTTAGATGCGTTGTGCGGGGAAATCCTTTTTATTTCACTGTTCTACTTCCTGTTTGCCTGATTTTGCTGATTAACTTTATTGTGTTGGTAATCATCATGCTCAGTTTATCAACAAAAAATGAAATTACAAATAAAGTTACAGGAAACAAAAATAATATATCACGAGCAAAGATTTCATTTATGTGCTCGACTCTTCTTGGTTCATCATGGATATTTGGTGTTCTAGCTGTAAAAGATTTTTCAACAGTATTTCAGTGGTTGTTCTGTGTTTCAACCTCGTTACAAGGTTTTTTCATTTTTGTATTTTATATACTGAGAAACAAAAAGGTGTTTGTTGAGTTTCAGTTTTGGCTGCTACGTTATCGACAATACAAAGTTTCATCAAATGTAGTAGAGTCAAATATAAACAAAAAATGAATATTTACAGTTGTTGTCTTTACGTTGTCTTAAACAATCATATTTGCAGAGTTTATTTTGTTTATATATGATTATATATATGTTTATATATGAGTATATATTTTGTTTATATATGAAAATAATTATATATATATATATATATATATATATATATATATATATATATATATATATATATATATATATATATATATATATATATATTTATATTATTAACAATATTATTAATGTTGCTTTTATATAATTATTTCTATTATTACTATTATTATTGTAGTTGCTACTATTACTATTATTGTTATTATTATTTATTATTATTGTTGTTGTTGTTGTTATTGTCGATGATAATATTATTATAAACAGTGTTGATTAGTACTCAGTTTAATTTTTACTTTGTTTGTATTTTTGAACTTATTTTATGCCTTTACTTAAAATTTTAAGTATAATGTAGCGCCTAATTATATCTTTAATTATATGTTAATAAATTAAAAATGCAGTCTAATATCTATATTAATATACACTTTATTTTTATTTAAAGTTTATGCAATTGATATTAAGGATTTTGATATTAAAGATTGATATTAGGGATTTTAATTTTACTTAAACTAAATTTAATTAATATTGAACAATTGGTAGTAAGAATTTTAATGAGATTTTTGTTATTATTATTATTTTTATGTAAATAAATTTATATAAAAAAAATTCTATAAAAAAAAAAAAAAAAAAACACTTTGTAGCAGATTTTGTTGTTGTTCTTTTGGTACAAAGTATGATTTTTAATAATTAATGTTGCGTTGACAATTATATTACAAAAATATAAACAAGGTTTCAATATAAATAATAAAATAAAAATAAGTAATAAAGACCGATTTTATGAAATAATACTTTTTTAGTAAAACTTAATGACATATGATTTTAAATAATAATTTTTTACCTCGAAACATTTAAATTTTGTTCAAAAAAGATATTTCAAGACCGTGTTATAAAAATACCATTTCGATACAGTCTTATAAATTAAACTTACGATTTAGTCTTATAAAATGTTCCAAAAAGCAGTTTAAATCAAAGGTTTGCTTTTTGTTCAAAAAATGACGAAACTTTTCATATAAAAGGACTATAATATTGATTTTGGTAAGAATATTTTTTAAGATGGATTTGGGTTATTCTCTAAAATTTAGTAAGATATTTATGAGAAATTTTAAAAGCTATTAAATATAAGCCACGTTTTTCTTTAGTCCTTAATAGTATCAAATGGTGGCTATTAAGCATAAAAATATTTAAAGTTCCCCTTAAGCATTTCTGGTTTCATTTAAGGTTTCCCTTAAGCATTTCTGTTTGGCCAAAACATTATTCTACTAACATACTCTATTAATATCGATTTTTTTAGTTTAAGTACATCTACGTGTTATTACTTGTTGGGGAAAACGAGGCAAAATAGCTTTTTATATAACAGCTCAATAAAAAAATTTAAAAATGGGTGAAAACGAAAATACATTTGTATCTTGTATTTTAAAATACCAGTACCGGCGTTTTAAACGCGTTGCAAAATAAAAACATCCCTAAAATAAGTTAAACACTAAAAGGACATCATTCATCAGCAATAACCAAAACCAAAGTATTTTTTTAAGCGCAAAAATAAACTTAAGCGAAAAAAATTAGGTTAACAATTCAAAAAAAAGTCAACTAATTGTTTTTTTTTTTCAATAAAAATAATTTAAGCACTTTAAAAAAGTTTAAAAATTGAAGCATTTAAAAATAAATAAACTAGTTGATTTATTTTAAATTTTCAACGTAATTTTTGCGCTTAAAAAAATACCTCGGTTTTGGTTTTTGTTAACGAATGATGTCCTTTTGGTGTTTGACTTATTATAGGGATATTTTTATTTTGCAACGCGTATTTATTTAGCTAGAGTATTTATTTAGTTAGAGTTTAGCTTAGTAGATAGTTTTGAAAATATTATAAAATTATATGATTATCATGGATCCTTAGAACGCCAATTGTAGTTGGCATTATCAGAATCCATATGCTGGATTTTATATAATGATAGGGATTTTATATAATGATAATACCAACCGTGGTTGACATTATCAGGATCCACGTGCAGTAGTTAGAGTTCTAGCTAAAAATCGAGAGGTCCGGGTTCAACGCCAATTCTAGACTAATAAACGACATTGTTAAGGAAAGTGACGTAGACCTCATAGTTAAATGCTCTTTCACAGTGTTCTTTAATAACATCGTATAGACTTCTGGGAGAACTTTAGTAGCCCCCCCCCCCCCTCATAAAAAAAAACCCACTCTTATGGAAAGATAGCGTACACATCAGGGTATCATGGAATTCACTTTTTAAAATCTTTAAATTTTGTTTGCGGGAAAAAATTTAATTTGAATGTTTAAATTGAGTGAAACTATGACTTCATAGTGTACCAAACAAAAATACCTGTAGAATATGAGCCATTCTATATAATTAAATAAAAATTGGTGCAAGTGCCTATGGCTACATCAAGCTCTGGATAAAATTTCCGATTAGTTCTGATTAATTGATTGGTTAATGTTTAATGTTTTAGTTTAAATTTAAGTAATTTTTTTGCTATTTGAGAAACATTTATACTATTTTCATTTTATAGTCCGAAGTATTGATTTGCTATTTAAAACGTGGTTTGACTTGATTATGCATAGCGTAATAATCTCAGCATTTTCTAAGGTATAAACTACTGTCATAATACATTAAAATGCTAAAAAATGGTTCAAAAGAATTTCCTGGAATACCTATATTAAAAGTAAAAAATTTTATATATATATATATATATATATATACATATAAAATGTGAATATAAATTTTATTGTTACCTGTTGCTTTGCTAAACTTTGTTATTTTAGAAATTGTACATGGCCTCAATTTATTATAATTAATATCTTCTAAAAATATTTTTTTTGCTTGAATTCGAATGATACTATTATCACGTATTGATTCCAGTTTTCTTGAAGAAGTATTTAAACTAATTTGCTTGATTTTGCTGAACATCTGCTCTTCATTTTCAGTATGCAGTGAACTTGGGGAAATAATGCGTACAACTTCTGGTAAATGTGTTGTGATTGAATGGTAGTATATACCATACAGTTTGTTCTTGGTAATTTTATTAGGGTTACTTCCGATTACTAAGCGGCAAAGAAGGATATGTTGAAATGCTAAATTATATAATCGAAGGATTGACTTTGGTGACCTGTTTTGTGATGGTAATTATGCAGATTTGACTAATTCCATGATATTCTGCAAAAATAGTTTTACATTTGGTCTACAGATCTCTTTTAAGGAATTGTATACAACAATTGTAGATAATCTATAATCAGCCCCTCGTACATTGTCCTTTTCACCAAAACACAGTTTAAGGCAATCGTTGAATACTTTTTTTTCTGAAAAGTCCAGTATTTCAGGTAGAACATCCCAAATATTTTTATATGACTTTTAAAGTCGTGGAGTGGCTCTATAGGACTGACCTCATAGTTGTGTAGATTTGAGAAAACAAGTGTGTTTAACTCATTGCCAAAGCAAAGAGCTGGAGTTCGTGAAACACCATAAAGATTTTGCTTCAGAAGTTGTTCAGATTGTTTTTTTGTTCTTTTCACTCCAATATTTTTATTTAATTCTCGAATGAATATTTCCAATTCAAGTTCGGAAATGCTAAGGTTTTGAAATGGAGCTATTGCTTTTGCTGTTCTGCCTGCAGGACCAATAACAACCTAAAATTTACAGTTAGTGATATATAAAAATATTGAAATATTTTGAAATGAAAAGCGCATTTTAACCAAATAAAGCATATATTGTTTAACTCAAAATAATAGTGTAATGTAATTTCAAATGTATAAATAGTTTAAAGTGATGAAGTGATTTTTTTTTATTTATTATTTCTTTCATATATGTAAGTAATGGAAGTAATATGTAAGTAGGACCTAATCCCATTGGGGGCGGTTTCAAGGGTGTGTTTGGGGAGGTCATACTTCCCCACACACACATACCCTTGAAATTGGGAAAAACCTCCACTTAAGAATTTCATATTTAATTTGCTGTCAATTTTTCAGGAATATAGTTGATATTTTACACATTCCACTGGGTAGATTTTAAGTTTTGAGGACATTTTTTTAAATTTTTTTTATTTTTAGAAAGTAATCAGAACTTTTTAAGAATTCAATCCCCCTTCTCCTTTTCCTCGTTTTATTTCTAAAATTGCCCTTGAATCTGATACCGTTTGACCAGTATAGGCCCCTAAATTGAAAGAGCCATAAATCATAAATTATACATAGGGACTCATAAGCATATTTTCGTGACTGAGGTCATGATTGTGGTTTTGTGTCTCGTGAGATCAGATATGTTTAAAATGTAATTATTTTACCTAAATTTTATAGTAAGAGAAAAATTAACTTATTTTTATATCGAAATGTGTATAATACACAAAACTGGGTGCGTGAGAACCTTAATTAAAAGTGATGTTACATTACTTTTCTCCTTGTATCTTCTAATGATATGATGTCATGTGAATAAACAATTGGTAAATCTGTAAATTGATTAACATTACACCCACATAAGCATGGATATTAACCACCATGAAGATTTCCAGCTTCAAATTGGATTTCTGGATGATCACCTAAATAAAAAAAACTTTTTTCAACATTTCATGTCTAAATTTACATTAAAGTACAACTGATAACAGGGTTGAATTTTAAGTACTGTTTTTCATATTTATCGTTACCCGAATTTTTTTCCCTGGAAAAGTTAAATTAAGCAAAATATCTCTGAAAAAATCATAATTCTTCATTTTTGTGGATATACATAAAAAATGCAGTAAAATTAAAATCTTAATTTTAAAAAAACTGCCAAGTTCAAATTTCATTTAAGATTCTACATCTTGAATAAAATTCCCCCATTCTCTCTCCTCGCCATTTTGCTTTCCGTCATGTAAAAAGTGACTACATTTTAGAATTAATACCGTGAAAAAATCTTAAGACGTCATGAATTTCTTTTCCGTTAATTTTTATGGGAATATGCAAATCTTTAATATCTTCTAATCTAGACTCTACATAAAACAGTTTCCCTGCAATTGTGTCATTTATGCATCCAAATATGTACAAATGAGGAGTTTCCACCAACTCTTGGACATTGTAATGGTTACCAGTTTTGTCAAACATTTCCTTATCATTATAGTACAGTTCATCATCATAAATTGGTTTGACAGTGAGTAATAAGTGACCCGAGTTTAAAATTGAAGCATGATCAGACCAAATTATCAAATTTCTGCTATATATTCCTGTCGGATTTTCTCGAATAATTTTTTTGCGATATATGATTTTCAAAAATCTTTTTGCGTAATTCATGCAATGAAATCTTTCTACCTGAAATAGAAGATTTGGAAATTTCTATTTTTCCATGTTTATCTGTAGAAATTGATGAATATTTTTTAGGTTCAATCAATGTTCCTAATATGTATTTTCCAGAAGTGATATTTTGATTTAAATCTTCTTTAATATTTTTAAATGAACGTGGGATTGGCACAGATATTCCACTGCCTACATAAAAAAAAGTATTTCTTAATAAAAATCAATAATTTGTAAAATCAAAATTATGTATTTATTCGTCATTATCAAGATAAAGTTTTACATTATAAACGTAAATGATATGACCAAAGCAAATAGAAGACGGCTGTCAAATTATCTTTCCTTATTAATGTTGTTTATATTTTACAATCAATATTGATTAAATTATCAAGCAAATAAAACATAAAACTCGAATAATGGTACGTTGTTATTTATAAAGTTTAACGATTTTATTATTGTATGCAGAACCTAGATGAAATGTTGCATAAGGGAGGACTGGTTAGTTATTAAAAACAATAACTAAGATAACTAGTAACCAACTCTAGTTTTGCCGTCAATGAAAATCCTCAACTGGACTTAGTTATTAAAAATACAAGTGTACTGAGTTATATCCTAACTACTTAGTGTTGTGTTGATCAATCAAAACTTTACCTCTAACTCTTAAACAATGAATTTGTGAAAAACTTTCTTTGATTCTATTTTCCTTAATATAGATAATGAAAATGTATAAAAAATATTCTTTTATAAAGATTTATCAAAGCTCCTGATTGTTTTTATTTGAGAGCTAAAAGTTTCAAAAAGTTTGAAAAATTCATTATATTCATAAGCACAAAAAATATAAAGACTTTTATTTATTTTTTAATTTGTTTATTTATAATTTATGTCCAAAATAATTCTATCACCCGGGCTAGAAGAAGACAAAATTAATTATATCACTAAGCCCCGAGCTAATGCTCAATTTTAGCACATAAAATAGCACACAAAATGTTTTTCAAACCTAAATTTACTTATTATGTTTACCTGATATTTATTTTACAAGTATACCTGATAGTTTATTGAGTTTTCTTCTTACTCTAGTTTTATTAAGTTTAGTACTACTAAAGGCGGTTATATCAACATTATTTTGTTCCAAGAACTCACGGACAACCATATTACCGTTTAATCCATCAATTTTGTATTTCTTTGCAAGAGCCGAGAGATTAATCTAAAATAGTTAATGCTTTTAATTTCATATATACTTAGTTTTATTTTTTATATAGAATGCAGATTTTTAGTAATCTCTTTATTTCATTATTTTTATTTACATTTTTTTATTTTAAATAAAAAAAAAACTTATTTGTTATACTTCTGAGCCTTTTTTCATTTTCTGTACTTCATTTAACATTTCAACTTTATTGTCTTTTTCTCTTTTGACCAATAGGATTGCCTAAATTGTGAACTCAATTGAAATCATACAAATAATATGGGATAATTTTCAAATATAGTAAAAATAAAATAATGTAAAGAGAAAATGTTACTTAAATCACACCAATAATAATCACACAATGATTAAAAGTAACAAAACAAATAAAATAAAATTTTGTATCATAAATATATCATTGCATCGATATATCCAATTTATATTGCATCAAACTTACTCGTAAAGCATGTCGTTCGTTTAACAGCATCTTTTTTAGATTCAAAGTGAAGGCTTGAGCGAATCTTTAAATAAGCTGATTTTGATTGACGAACACCAAACAATGTATTGGTATCTTTGCTATATTTTTCCCAATGATTTTCAATTGTCGCCTTTAACTTCCTGTGGGATTTTTGAAGTTTTTTTTTTTATCTGCAGAAGATAACTTTTCTACTAAATTGGTTGAGGGTAATTTTGACAAAACCTTTAAAAACGGCGTATCATATAAAGAATTCCAAGATGTGTTGATGTTTTCCAAAACCGATTTACATGTTTCTTTCATGTATGGAAGTGAGTTTTTAGTAAAAGGAATATCAACTTTTGAAAAAGACAGAGGAGCAACGTTTGAATTCTTGAAAGATAAAATATTATTTCGCGCTTGAGAGTCCGTTGTGAAAATGTTGGCTATATTGCTAAGTGGTGAGTTTGACTTTTTTGGCCGATGAATCACAGAACTTGGAAAAACGTTTTCTGGATTTTTATCTTTTTTACATAAGCTGCAACCATTAAGCGTGTGTTCTTTTTGTATGAAAGGATCCAATTTTTGCCATTCATATTGGGAATAGCGTTTTATAAATTTAGTTCTTTCGTCACCACCCCATACATGCTTTTTTAGAAACGTTGTCAAAATCATGCGATTTTTTATGGAAATATTTTTCGTTAATTATGATGTGCTGGAATTGACTAATAAAATGCTCATATCTTTTGTGTTTCCGAGTATAATGGATTTCTTCTAA
>NC_061157.1:64811911-64849411 GCF_022113875.1 Hydra vulgaris
TATAGAAATAATTGGTGTGAAATAGGTAAGTATAGGAATAGTAGGTTCGGTAAAGACCCGTATTTTTGGATTCGAAAAGCTAGGATATATAAGGAAAAGGTGTTAAAAAGTTCGGGTTGGAATAGACTTACAAAGACCCGTATTTTTACGGGTCCGATCTCAGCTAGTACTATATTAATGTATAAATATTATATTAACGTATTTTTATCAATCTGATACGTAATAATTATATATATATTTTTTCTTTTTATCACGATAATAAATGTATATTTTATATGGCTTACTTGGAGATGAAAAAAAGTAAATAAATAAATAAAAAAAGTAAATGAGTGTATAGAACTTTTTGGCTGAGCGGTGATTTTAAATTTGTTATTACATATCCAGAATTCGAGATACTTCGCCATAAAAAAGGATGAATCCAGAGACATTTCAAACAAGAGCAGCTATCAATTTATATACATTGGGTTGATGAAAACTATAATGTGCACATAGACTTACTTGGTCTATATGAACTGGAGCAAGCAGATGCCGACTCTTCAACAAAAACTGTTAAAGATGTTCTACTCCGATTTGTCTTAAGTCTAGAAAACTGTCGTGGCCAAGCTTATTATGGAGCAGCAAACAAGACAGGACATTTACGTGGCTTAACGGTTCAATTGAAATAAGAAAGCAACATCTGTCTATTCCTTTGTACATTGTTTGAACTTGTGTTTGCAAAGTTGTTGTTATCAAACGACAAAAATTAAAAACCTGAAACCATTGTGTCTAGTCGCTGGACTGTTCGTTCTATTGCCTTTGAATCATTGTTAGAAAAAACAAATTACAAGTCTATTATAAAAGCAATGGCAGAAATTGGAGAATTAGTATCAGATGGCTCTGGTTCAAAAGCGAGAGAAATATCGCAACAGCTTTAAAAATTTGAAATACATTTTAGCATGAAAATGTATTTTCTTTTTTTTAATGCAACAGAGCAGACCTCAGGTACGTTGCAAACGAATTGCATCGTCCTTAACTCAAGCTATGTAGTGTATGAAGTCATCAAAGAGTATTTGCAAAGATTAAGAAATACATCGCTTGATCAGTTCTACAAGGAAGTAAAATCTGAAGCTAAAGATATAAATATAAGTAAGCCATCAATTCTACGTGGACGAAAAACAACCACGGTGGTTAGATTCTGGCTCAGAACCTCATATTTTCAAAGATGTTTCTGATTATTTCAGACAAATGTTTTATGTAGTCAGATAGATCCATCACTTTCAAAAATGTACCCTGACATCGACTGGACAAGGTTAACATGGCAACTTCACATGCTACCTGAATTATTCAAACAGGGCAAAAGCAACAAAGCAAAGCCAATTACCAAGATAATAACCATCTCAACATTAATTAAAATATTTGCTGAAAATGATGCATCTAAAATGTTTGATGAAGTGTATAAAGTTCTAAGAGTCTTCCTTACTATACCGATCAGTATGTATATATATGACTTAAATGTTGACATCTTATATGAGAGTATATATGTTAAAAATATAAAAACATCAATTAATACGAGTTCTCTCAATACTATTGTTAATTAATTTGAAAATTTCAAATAAATTAACAATAGTATTGAGAGAACTTGTATTAATTGATGTTTTTATATTTTAAACATATATATATATATATATATATATATATATATATATATATATATATATATATATATATATATATATATATATATATATATATATATATATATATAATATATATATATATATATATATATTGTTGTTGTTGTATGATTTAATATTAAAAATACTAAACTCTTGATTGTTGTAGAGTGCTCAATATTTAAGAAATATATATTTTTTCAAAAACAGAGCGTTTTATACTTAAATATAGAAAAAACAACTTTTAATGGAACTAGAAGTTTCATGCCAATCGGCAATCATCAGCCATGAAGTACAAAATCAAAAATATAAAAAACGGTTTAAAAATTACAAACTACGGTAGAATGAGTTTTGACAAGAAGACATAATGGAAAACTTATCTCCGCTATTAAAGAATGAAAGGAGAAATTTATTTTTGTGTCTACATTTAGAAACTACTACGCCTCTTTTATTTAGCAGGTTATCTCTTTTGGTTTTGTACTTCATGGCTGATGATTGCAAAAAGGCATGAAACTTTAAGTTCCATTTAAAGTTGTTTTTTCTATATTTAAGTATAAAACACTCTGTTTTTGAAAAAATATATATTTCTTAAATATTGAGCACTTTACTACGATCAAGAGTTTAGTATTTTTAATACTAAATCATACAACAACAATATAAACGCTCCTTACAGTTAAGTACTCTACTCAAATTTGTCGAAGATGGAAAAAATAAACTTTAATTACTCAATCAAAAATATAACCATACCACCTGAAAAAGAATTTATACTACAGTTACTCGAGAAAACTAAAGCTCTTATAAAAAGAATGAGATGGAAAGCGTTATTTTTTATTTTTTATTTTATTTTTCACAAACAACTCGGTGATACGTCTAAGTTCAATGATTATACTAACTATGGAGTAAAATCTCCAAAGTGCCCTCCACAAATTAAAGAAATGTCACTACTTGAAAAAGATTAAATAAATCTCGTTAAGACTATCAAATTTTGCAATCTCAACAACACATTTCAATAAAAAAATAATGACATTAAACCCTTACTTAAATATAATAAAACTTTAACTCGAGCTGACAAAACTTCCAACATATACAAAATATCTAAAGATGATTACAACCACCTTCTAAAAAACGCAATCACTTCTATTTATAATAAGGCCGATCCAAAACTAAAGGACGTAGTTAATAAAGAAAGTGAGCCAATTTTAAAAAGTCATGATATTTTTAATAGAGTCGAGATAAACGGAACTGCTGAGTGTTTTATAATCTTAAAAGACCATAAGCCAACTTCCTAAACAACCCTATTGTGCGTCTTTTAAATCCTACAAAGAATGAGGTAGGAAGACTGTCAAAGCTTATATTATCCAATATCAACTCGGAATTAAGAACCAGGCTCTTTTTAAACCAATGGCAAAATACGTAGAATGTAATAAATTGGTTCCGAAAAATTGATGATAAACGCCTTTGTAAATTTTTAATATTTGACATAAATGATTTTTATCCGTCGATTGATGAAAACATACTTAATAACGCTATTACTTTTGCCGAACAACATATAATATATAAATAGACGAGCAAAGCAAATCCATTATACATCATGCAAGAAAATCTTTCACTTTTAACGGTGGCATATCATGGATTGAGAAAAAAGCAGGGTTGTTTGATGTTACCATGGGAGCCTATGATGGCGCGGAAGTTTGCGAACTAGTCGGGATTTTTATTTTTGATCAATTTTTGCAGTTTTACAACAAAAATGATTTCGGTTATAATAAAAGTTTAACGGTTCCTCACATATGTATGTTTTAGACAGGTTTCTATAATGTGATATTCTTATTAAAATATGACATTATGGAAGAGTAAAAGCAATTGGTTACAAATAGATGCAACTCCATAGGTCAATCTGTATTGCTAATAAGGACTAATATTTATAATGAAATTTTTATAAAATTTTAAAGTCTCCATGAATAAATAAAGTTTTGTTTTCTTTAGACAGTTTAATTAGTTAAGGATTGAATGTGTTAAAGTCATTCAACGACATAGTTGGATGCCAGTATATACAGCCAATGATGATATTAGATTTTTTTGTGTTTACTATTTCAATAAAAATAAATTCTAGTTTTGTTGCTTTTTATATAATCAGATAGTTTCTTTGTTTATATGCAAATTTTTTATTGATATACAATAGTCCCTCTCCAGCATGAGGTTCAGTTGACATTTTTTCATAGCAAAACCCATTAAGAGAATTGTTAGTAGAAGAGATTGGTTTTTTTAATAGTCTAGATTCGAATATTCCGAATATGTCATACTCAATTTTTTTAGATAACAGTAAATTTGTGTATTATTTCCGTTTAATGATCAGGTTTGTGAATTATGAAAAGACAAAAAAAGTTAAAAGTATAAGTTTTGGAAGACCATAAAATAAAAAGTTTTGTACGGGAAAAACCCAGGCCTAAAATTCTTTTGTAAAAAAAAAATCTTTTTAAAATCACACTCGTTTGTCCCAATTTGAATAAGAATTTAAATAAATACATTTTTAGGTGAAAAGAACATAATAGTTCAATAATATGATATGTTCTGATTGTTTAGTGCAATTTTTCTTAATTATAAAAACTTTTTTTGTCAGAATTTTAGTATTTTTTGTGAAAATTAATTGAAGTATTGTATTTTGACAGCTATATATAGTTAATATACGTCTGAACCAATTAGAACTCGGATCTATAGTGGGTTAAGGCACTTTTTTAAAAGATTTTAACAAAGTTCATGTTAACGCCAATAAGCGAAAGTGATATTTAGATTTCAAAATGGTGTTCTTTAGATTCACTATTAGGGGTAGAAAAGTGTTTTAAAAATTATATCAGAAAAAAGAAAAGTTTCTTTAAAAAAATAAAAAAACTAGAAGCAAAAAACATCTAAAGCTCTTGTTTGGAAGTAATACGCTGATAAAATCATGCTAATTCCAAATACAAGAATTCAAATAATTTGTAAATCGCCTTAACTACACCGAGCAGCTTCAGTTCTGATAGTGTCTACATAAAAATATAAATAGCATGTTAATTTATTATTAAAATATTTTTTCTAAACTGTTACTCTATTAAGATCTACATCACATGACTCATTAAATGACTACGAAAAAAACCTGCAGGGCTGTAATTTTTGGTCGAACTTCTTCGTTACAAATTTTTTAGTGTTAAGTTTTATTTCAGAAAAAAAATAATTTTCTACATCTTCAGGTTTTGATGTTTTACTCTCATCAATATTATGCAAAATTGTTAAGTATGAATTTTAACTTTTTGCAAGTGTCACATTCCGCCAACCTTTGCTTGATTCTTAATAATGTTGATTTTAAATATGTATATATATATATATATATATATATATATATATATATATGTATATATATATATATATATATATATATATATATATATATATATATATATATATATATATATATATATATATATATATATATATATATATATATATATATATATCGTTATTTTTTTGTTTAGTTTTACTGATTTTGGAATCATAAGCTAATATTAGTACGTTATTTTATATTTAGTTTCATAATTATAATTGCGGGTTTTTTTTTGTTTTTTTTTCATTGATGCTTTTTTTCTTTCTTTATAAAACAATAAATTAGGGTAGAGGCGCCTATGATGGCATATTTAACTTTGAAGCTTCATTATTCAGTATCCTGAAGACCAATAACGAAAGTTTTGATATAAATACATTCTTTGTTACATGTAGAAGAATAATAACTCTAGGAGTTTTCATCAGTTTTAATTTTTTATTATTAATTTTTTTTTTTTAAAAAAAGCATAAGTATGCCATCATAGACAACTACTGCTCCTATGATGGTATAGGGGAGGATAGGGCTGGTTAGCATCAAGGGTAACTTGACATTTTCATTTGACCTTAGAGTCTTACCTCAGAAATTCCAGAAATTACGCGTAATCATCGTAATTCGCGCATGCGCATAAGAGGTATTGCGTTGTATGTGTTTTTTGAACCAAAAAATGTTTAGTAAAGTAAAAATTCCTTTTTACTTCAGTAACAAATATGTTGTTTTTAAAAAAAAAAAAAAAAGGTTTTTTCAACTCGTCTATATTGCAACACACCTAACTCGTCAGTATGCCATCATAGGAAGAACTCATCATTTTCATTCAAACAAGCTATGTCTGCCATGTTCAATAGATAAAATTAAAATAAGTATTCCACTAAATGTGCAAAATTTGGAATTAAAGTGTATGAAAATTTCATTCCTGCACAGTTAATAATAAAATCACAATCTTAAATATTTAAAGAGATTAAAAATACAACAGCACATCCTAAAATCGATTTTTGTTGATTATAAAAGCAGTATTTGTGCATAAGGGACGTATTTTTACTAAAACTAATGTAAAGTCAGTATAAACATGTTGATCAAATCACTTTTTTGCCATAACCACTATTTATAAAAATATGACCGATACGCCATCATAGGCGTTATGCCATCATAGGCGCCTTTCCCCTATTTACAATTTTATAAAATTATACTATCTCAGGTTATCCTAAAGTTATGGTTTTACAATGTAGAAGTTTTACAAGTGTTTATATGAATATTTAATATTAAATTTTTTTTTTTTTTTTTTTTTTTTTTTTTAATTTTAATCATTATTATATATTTCAAAAACAAATAACATTTACATGTCTCCAGTTTATATAAATGTCCACCACAAATATATGCATTATATAAAGAGCGTTAATAAGTTACAATATATACTTTTTACGCATGCGCGTTGACATTGATTAAAAATAACAAACTTAAAAATTCATAGTTTATAATATAAAGTGCTGGCTATTAACCCATGCATTTTAAAAATATACAGAAGTCCGTCGCACCACAGGGCTACTAGGGACTTGCTTGTCGTTGAAACTAAATGTTAAAATATATTAATATTACAATGTAGTTGTAAGGAAACTCGCAGAAAACTAAGAAAAGTCTTTTCATCGAGAAATTTTAAAATACAAAATAAACTAAAAATTTAAAGAGTAAATCTATAAAACACATTAACTTTTTGAAGTCATCTGTTCAGTAATATTTTACTATGTGTAGTTGATAACTATATGTATTTATTATTATTTTTTTTAATTTATATATTTTTTTCTTTTTTATTTATTTATTTATTTTTATAGCTTAAATTGTTTTTTTTACATTTTATTATATTAATTGTTCTTTTATATTTAATACATATCAATAAAATTGGTTTTATTAATTATGAAATCTTTTATTTTTTTCTTGAGGGCAATAAGAATATCCAATTTAGTAAATTCTATATTTTGAGGTATTATTTTGTTGTATAAATAGGGGCCACGTTATACAATGAAAATCTCGAAAAAAAAATTTTTTATGAGCAACGTAAAGTTTCCGGTTCCTCGTGTAATATATCTATAGGCGTTGGTTTGAAAAAAGTTATTAGTAAAATGAGTTGGGACAAGTCCAAGCTTATATTTGAGCATAAATAAAATATTTTGGTAAATGTTAATTTGATAGATATTTAAAGCATTCAAGTTTTTAAGTAAAATAACGGCATGAGTGAATTTATTTTTATTACAAATCAATCTTGATGTGTTTTTAGAGAACTTAATTTAGATTTATTTGTACTTCCCCATCATATGTTTGGTAACCCCCCCCCCCCACCTTTAAAGATTTTTTTTTTTTTTTTTTTTTATAAAACAATATTTATTTACAATTTTATAAATAACATTATCTATGGTTACTATAATAATCATATTGCTTTACAATATTCGTTCTATAAATAACAAATACATATTTCCTTTTACAAATACGTTTTACCTACATAAATATATATATTTTTATTTATTTTTTTTTAATTTTTTTGTTTTTAATTTTTAAATTTTTTTGATTTTATATTTTTTTGTATTTTCGATTTTATATTTTTTTGTATTTTCGATTTTATATTTTTTTGTATTTTCGATTTTATATTTTTTTGTATTTTCGATTTTATATTTTTTTGTAGAGAGGAGGAAAACCTTACTAAACGTGCAGATCTTTCTTTGAGCCTTTTTTAGCTCATATGTTTAGTTTTAGTTTTCCGTTCTCTACTTGGCAAATTATAATCTTAATACAAAAATATTGACAGAAAATGTCCGCAGAGTTTCTACGGACATGATAATTATTTTTTAGAGTAATAATATTTCTGATGTTCCTGATTATTACCCTGATCACTGCTATTGGGTCAATTTTTATATTACTAAACATGTTGTGTCATCTGCTATTCCATATTGCACTTATGATGGTTTGAGTGAATGTCAACAGCAGTTGCGAAAAAGGGCTCTTTTCCGACAGATTCGCTATCCCAATTGAGAAAATCGAATTTATCGGAGAAAAGTTTTTTTGGGATGTCTAGGAGTTATATACATGTTTAAAATACTCCCATATTTCAATAGAAAGAGGACAGTAGGCAAATATGTGGATGTTGTCTTCGATTTTACCGTAAGTTTTACATTTGTTGTTTCTTAAAACATGTTACCTTGTTTTTTTTGGCTTGCAAGGCTACAGAAGATAAACTGTTGTGTAAAAATCGAACGAGGATATTTTGTGTCGGTCCGCATGCGTGGGAGGTGAAGTTTTTTTTCCAAATTTAGGTCCACGGTATTGTTGTTTTTGTTGAACTGTTCCAGAAAAGATCACTGGTACGACTGTTTCTTTTTTTTTTTTTTTTTTGCCACTTCTAAATTAATTTTTTTTGTTGATGTTGGGGGATGTTAAAAAAAGACTCGTTTTTGCCTAAAATATCAGTTGCTGTTTCATAGTACTGAGACGTTTTGTTGTCTTAATGTTTTGGAAAATTGTTCTGTTTCAAAAGGTTCGAGCGAACTTCTCCAAGTGAACTTGCCATCCAGAACTTTGAAAAGTAGTAGTAATTATGAGTGTCATTCTCTCCTCATTCTTTCAGTTGAAAGAGTGATTTGAGGCGAAGTACTAGACTTTCAGTTGAAAGAGTGATTTGAGGCGAAGTAATGCTCCTTCGGTGATAAAATTCTGAGACCACCGTTTGTGACGGGTAAGAAATCCGTCTCTCTTTTGACTGGATTGAAATTGGTCTTTTGTCACAGATTTTCGAAAATGGCGCTGTGCAAACGATTTGTTACCCATTCAGGAATGGGCAGCACATTTGACAGAAACCCCACTTTTGACAATGCTAGTGTATTTATCAACACAGTCTTTCCCCTAAGTGACAAAGTACATAGTCTAAGAAACTTGAGTTTTTTCTCTACTTTGTTTAGAGTTACTAACCAGTTGAAATTGATAGTAAAACTCAGTCTGGTGTAAAAAGTAACACCCAATATTTTGAAACCAGTGTTATCGGTCCACTCTATATAGTCCAATTCTGGGTACATTTTAGGATAAAACCCCCAAAAGCAAGACCCTTGGTTTTTGAGGCATTGATCACTGAACCACTTGCTTTTTCAAACAGTTTTACTTTTTCGAAAAAATAGCGGACAGATTTTAGGTCCCTGGCAAAAAATATTGAATCGTCTGCGTACTGCTGTTTTTTAAGAGATTTTGATGTTCCTGGTAGTGGGAAACCCGCTATTCTGCTGTCTGCTCTGATCACCAAAGCGAGAGCTTCAGCGACAAAAACAAACAGCAAAAGAGAGGGAGGGTCGCCTTGTTTAACTCCCCTTTCGGTAGGAAAAGAGGCCGACATGAAACCGCAATTCAGAACACATGCCGAAACTTCTGAATATAGGATGTCAATGAAGGATACAAAATTTTCTCAGAGGTTAAATTTTTGGAGAATCTGCAGAAGAAATGCACGATCGACTCAATCGACTGTCAAACGCCTTTTCTTGATCTATTGGCAAAATAAAACTTAGATTTTTAAATTCCACGTAATCTATTAGATCACGGACTAAATGTAAATTTGAGAATATTGTTCTACCTGGGATTCCGCAAGTTTGATTTGGTTTTATAATTTTCGCCATTACCTTTGCAAGTCTCAGGGCCAGCACTTTTGTGATAATTTTGTAATTAGCGCCTCCAATTTTGCATTCAGTAAGATCTCCTTGTTTAGGAATCAGTGAAATTATTGATTTTTTCATAGAATGACTGATATTTTTTTTTTACAAAAAGTTTTTCGTAGGCAAGTTCTTTAAAATCTTTTACTAAAATGTGGCAAAAAGTTTTTTAAAATTCAGCTGGAAGTCTGTCATAGCCCGGAGATTTTCCGTTTTCAAATTCAAAAAGGGCTTTTTTTAGTTCCACGCCGGTAGGCGGGTATTTAGAATTTTGTTTTTATCATCACTTAAACGTTTAGTGATGTGTGATAAAACATAGTTTTAGCTGTCTTTGCATAATTTTGTTTTGGTGTAAATGTTTTTATAATAAGAAATGAGTGAGTTAAGTATTTCACTAGGGTCACTCGTCACTGTGCCGTCATTCTTGTGAAATTCGGTAATCGCTGTTGTATTTTTTCCAAATTATACACAAATTTTGAAGGTCTTTCTCCTTCTTCGATTAGTTTTTGCTTCGTGCGAATAAACGCTCCTGAAAACTGGAGCACGAAAAGAGCATCGCGTTTTTCTTTGATGCTATCTAAATTCGGGTTAGCGTTTTGTCACTCCCGTTGGGTTTCGTTTTCAATCCTTTTGATATGTTTTTTGTTTTTCACACTTTCCTGTATCCAGGGCCGGCGCGAGTAGGTGTCACGTGGGGGGGGGGTGCCATTACAACTTTTGCCGACAAAAAAAAAAAAAAAAAAAAAAAAGGTCCTCTAAAAGGGGTGTTTGCAGTCGTAACACCATTTTAAAATAGACTCAGGACTGTTTTTTAGTTTGCCAATTTTGGCAGTAGTTTTGGCAATTTTGGCAATTTTAGCAGTAGTTTGTAAAGTTTGGCAGTAGAATCGGTCGAGTCTACATTTTATTTTATTTACATTTTTACTTCTGATTTTGCCACGTGATTTCTCTTTTGTTTGGGTATTTAAAACGAAAAATATCAACTAGGTATACTTACCTTGGAAGACCCCGAGTTTATCAATGCCATAAATGTGATATTTAGCGTTGTTAGTGCCTTCTCTGTAGAGAGGCAGGTTTACGACCATGTTGAAATCTCTGGCCAACAGGACGGGTAGTCCTGTGTCCTTCGAGAATTCTCCAAGGTTGCCGAAAAAACGGCGCTTTTT
This sequence comes from Hydra vulgaris, assembly GCF_022113875.1. NCBI lineage: Eukaryota > Metazoa > Cnidaria > Hydrozoa > Anthoathecata > Hydridae > Hydra > Hydra vulgaris. The sequence continues at coordinate 64,822,755 of NC_061157.1, forward strand.
TCTCGGCACATTAGGAGCATAAATATTCAGCACTTGCATTTCGTGTTCGTCAATTTTTATCATGACGTTTGATATTCTACCATTATTATCCCTTTTTAATTCGTTTAAGGAAATGATGGATTTAGAAAGGATCGCCATCCCACAACAGTTTTGACTCGGCCCGGAGTTCCAAATAGACTCGCCAGTCCACTCGTCACTCTACTGTTTAACAGTTTAAGGTCCGGATTTGGTTTCCTGAAGGAGAGATAAGATCGAAGGTGGAATTTTTTTAAAACCCAAAAAAGTTTTTGCGTTTTTCTCGGTTGTTTAGACCGTTAAATTGCACGTTAAATTATTAATAGCCATGAAGGAGAGGATCAGTTTTCCTAATTTGAAAACTCGTGTAGCTTAAGCATAAATATAATATTTTCACAACCTGACATAAAAAACACAAACATCTAAACCTTAACTTTAGATCACGAGTTTTCGCTAGAGTTGACGTATTACGAACACATGGACGCACTGGACCATAACATTTCACAAAAAAGCGCGAACTGTAACAATACAGCTTATGCGCTTGAACAAATATGTGCCATTCATTTTTAAGGAGAAACGTGAAATAGAAAATTTATAATGAGAAATGAGAAATAGAATTAAAAAGATCGAAATGAGAAAGTTTTAGCAAGAAAAGAAATGTTTTGTTTAGAATTACAAAAGTTCTATAAAAAAAACAAAGTTGAGAACAAAAAAGAAAATAAAAAAAAGGCATTGAAAAAAAAAGAGAAAATAAAATTGGAAAAAAAGGAATTTTCTTACGATTTTCTTTCCGCACATGGTTGATTTTTGTAATCCTCGTCGATAAATAAAATATCTGCACCGTCCTCGCTAAATCTTTGGTCGATTTCTATGCATAACTGATCTTCTTCGATATGCATAACTTTTGTTGATTCCGAGGTCGTATTTTTTGTTTCCAACACTGCGGTGCTTGTTACCTTTTTAGGAATTTCACCTTCTGACTGCCTAAGTCTTTTCCTAGTTGAATGAGTACCAGTTTTTGGTAAAGTTTTCATTTCAGTACAAGTAACTTCATTTTTTTCCGAGGATACGTTGACATTGATGTCGACCTTGCAAACGTTTTCATCAATGTTTTCACTTTCTATGGCTTCTCTTTCATCATCATTTTTTTTTTTGTTTATCTCTGTTTGTTTATTTTTGGTGAAATATTGTGTATATTGTGTTCATTTTTTGGGTACTATTCTCAGGTTGACCCACATGTTTGTACCTGAGCGTAAGCCCATCTACGTTTTGGTAGCGAGGAAGAAAGTTTTCGGATGGGTTTTTCCAATTTTTTATAATGATAATGACAATTCCTGTGAATATATATTCGCCCTGCACTTTTACCTTTTGCAAGTAAAAGGAATCGAATTCACATCTGCCAGTCGCAGGGTGTTTTCCAAGAAGGATGAAAGCACTTTGACATCCATTTCGCAAAATATATTATATTTTGGATATTTTGCACTAGGACGTGTACTTTTCAGAAAAACTTTTGTTGAAATTGTAGAGCACAGTCTTTGACTTCAATTTCTGTCTTCAAAAACAACTCGACAGCCGAATTATTTATAACTGCGAATTCAAACAGTTGATTTGAGTAGTGCCTTGACTTGCCTTTAATTATTTATAACTGCGAATTCAAACAGTTGATTTGAGTAGTGCCATTTGTTAGATGGCTTTTAGCAGAGAAAGCAAGCAAAAAATCGTTAAAATATTAAGATCACCGTATCTGCAAACTAAAACATTGGCGTTATTGCTCGACAAGTTGGATTTAAAAATACCAAGTTGTGTCTTGGGCTGATAGATCGAAGACGCAGAAGACGACAAAACGCTTGCATAACCTTTTGCCATAATAATAAACGCTTCAAATTTTTCAATAAAACTAACAATAAATAAAAAACCACAATCAAGACTTCTAAAAGGAGACCTATCAGTTTTAAGAACTATCAGTTTTAAGACTTCTATCAGTTTCAAGACTTCTATCAGTTATCACATTAAGAAGATTTAGGTTAAAGTTCCCCGTGATGTAAACTTGTTTATTTTTTACTTCTTTTAGATACCATTTTAAGTGTTTTTGAAAAGTTTCCGCATTTAAGTGTTTTTGAAAAGTTTTCGCATTTTAAGTGTTTTTGAAAAGTATCCGCATGGTCTATACAAAGCAGTTATTAAAACTTTAAAGATACATTATTGGTATTGCGGTTTATCCTCCTCCGGCTAATTGCCTTATAGAGGCCACATTATGCGGGTTATGACGCTCCCCAAGGAGCGTCATAACCCGCTCTACGGACCAAGAGTAAAGTGAGTTTGGGAAGAACGAAGATATGTTAGAGTGAAAGTCAGAAGTAGTCGAGTTAGAAAGAGAGCATAGAGAAACCGGACAGAGTTGCACCCGATGTTAGAAGATGCTAAAACATATTGTTAGCTAGGTTCACCTAACTAATGCACGCCGACAAAGGAGTCGATTGGAGTTCACATTACATAAGCTCTTCCTCAACTATCGTTGTTGTTAATAAATAAATTAATTTTAAGTTTAACTAACACGCTAAATATATATTTTTAACTAACACACTCAATATATATTTTTCTTTTTATATTTTGTTTTGTTACTTTGTATTTATATAGTATTTATAAAAAACAAAAATGCTATTGTTTTGCAGTGGAAGCTATTAAAGTTTCACCACTTACTTGGAACACATTAGGCCGTTGTAGTTCTGAGAGAAGAAAAGATACATTATAGCTAAATGCTCTGGGAGGTAAGTGTCGTTTAAGTGTTAATTTAGGTTGTTTTGATTATTATGTTTTAATTTTTCAACGAAAACTAAATGTGTTGAAATTAATAGTTAATCGTTTAAAGTTGGAATATTCGTTTTTCATAACTTCGTTAATAATTAATATCGGTTTAGTGGAAATATTAGTTTTTCCTAATTTTCAATTTATGATTATTAGCGTTATAGTTAAAAGATTTGTTATCCAAATTTTTAGTTAATAGTTAATGCCGTTTCAGTGGAGAGAATCGTTTTATTCAATATTTTATAATTAAAACAGCCAATATTTTATAATTAAAATTGCCAATATTTTATAATTCAAGCTGCCATTAGTAGAAAATTTTGTTTTATACCCCGTGTGTGTTTTGTTATGTATACTGTTTCTATGATTTAGTCTATTAACTCGTATCGTACATTACTTAATTTAATTCCTACTACTCTGTCTTTGTGCTAACGCTGCAGTAGTCGACGCTGCCATACATATGATATGATTTAGGAAGCCGCGAGGCCCCCAGCTCAACCTTTGACTGATTTGAGGAAAACATATCATGGAGAATATTGCAACTCATCAAATACAATATTGTGGTGTGGCACGTGATATATTTATGTGTTACAATTTAGTGTACAGTATGCGTGTGTGTCTTTTATTAAAGAAAGAATTTTACACAATAAAATAAATAATATTTAAGATAAAATTGTTACCATATTTGATTTTGGTATTGTGGTTTATCCTCCCCCAGCTAATTGCCATAATTCGATATTGAATAAGAATAAATCTTGAAGGATATTTTGCGCAATGCCAATGAGCAGTTTATAGAGCGCATGTAAATTGTCAAAGTGTACACAGGTGTTGTATGACGTATTTTGTGATTAATCAATGAAAAGAAAAATACCCCTCGGTCAGAGAAATTGTTAATTGATTGGAGGATGAAAGTCTAAGGTGATTGGTTAATAATGTTGTATTTAAAGAGCAGAAGAAAATATAGAGAACGTTCGAAAGTATCTTAAATTATTAAAAGAATATATTTTGACTTGTATAATCAGTCAGGGGAAAAAGTATCGCGGGATCAAAGATATACAATACAACGAAAGCTCCCATTTGTGTCTCAGATCCCCAATGCAAGACAAAATACATTTAAGCGAGTTTTTTAGGTAAATAAATATAAATCTAAGTTTAAAAACTGCAAGGTTTGAATTTAAATTTACTTACATTAGTCTTTAACGGCTTAAACTAACATTTATTTGTCAAATCGATATTAGCAATCGACAACAAACGAAAAAAAGACGTAAACTCACGCAGACATCCTGCCTCACCGCGTACACAGACACTTGTCCAGATACGAAAGACGACAACAACGAAAGCGATTCCCCGCATCAGTCCACGCTGTTAGATTCATGGTACATCTCTAGGATTAACCAGTACATCCTCAAGACGTAAATCTATCGGAACAAAGCCCCATTGCTGACCCCCTCATAACGAAACATGATCAACCAAGCAGTGATGCAAACTAAATTAAAATAAAACGCAATGCATTTTACCAACCCTTACTGCGCAAATAGACTCTTGTCCAGGTATGCAAAACGATACCAACAAAAGCGATTCCCCGCATCAGCCTACGCTATTGGATTCATGGTACATCGCTAAGATTAACCAGTACATCCTCAAGATACATTTTTTAAAAAAAGCCAAGATTGCTTATTAGCAGTTGAATTAAAATAACTTTGTCATCTATTGTTAGTAAAGTTGACTGGAACAAACGGCTTACTTCATCTACTACTTGAAGAACTTTATACTAAAAAGTCAGAAGTACAACAGTTTCAAAGGATTTAAAAAACTTTATCAAAGACTTAGCATGTCAGCAGTAAGGTCAAGATCCTCTATAGTACGATTAAGGGCAGTAATTATTTTCCGTGGTCGTTTTGCTATTGGCTTAACAGCGGCAATCCGAGCTGACCACCTGGTATCGGAAATCTTGTGAAGAGAAATTCAAGTAAATTCTTGCAAAATCTTCCACCTTCATCTCAGCGCAAGATTCAACTGCATGTACTCCAGCTAAATTAAGACTATGGGCACCACAATGAATATAGAGGGCTAATGGATTGTTCTGTTGTTCTGTAAAATTAAAGCTGTTGTTGTTCTGTAAAATTAAAGCATGTGCTCCAACGTAAATTTCAGCCATATTTGAGCCGTTGTCGTAACCTTGGCCACGGCACTTCTGCAAGTCAAGACTTACTTTTATTAAAATATCACAAAATAGTTCTGCTATATCCACTCCTTTTTTTTCTCCATGTCTTCAACGCAAAGAAAGCGGTCTCTTACCTCCCAGCTTTTTTTGTTGAAGCTGAAATGAACAAAGCGAAGAATAAAAGTGATCTGTTCAGTGTGTGAAACGTCTAGGGTTCCATCATTAATGACTGTAAAGTATCCAGCTTCTCTCACTTCCTTTAAAAGGGCACACTGAACCAATGAACCACACTCATGTATGAACTCATTCTGTGATTCCCATGGGAGGTAGTGTGCATTCGAGTTCCCTCTTTTTGGTAACAAGCTACTTTTTTAGATGGTTTTTTTAACGTTTTGTTGTGGTTTGAAATCATGTCTAGAGCTCTTAGAAAATTGCCACTTTCTTGCTCTCCAAGAGCAGATGTTTGACCTGTTAATAACACAAGATTCTGTAAAAAAGATTTTTTATACTATAAATATCAATAGTTAAGTAAAAATAAAGTTCACCTCTAAACGTCATGTTTTGTGATGAGAGAAACAAAGTTACATCCAAAATACAGCGCAATATATTACGCCACCTCGCTACCTCAGACTCTAAAGTTTGATTGACTGCCGTACCTTTTTTATTTACTATTTTCGAACATTTTTTTCTTTTAGCTTGTGTTATGTTTTTATTTGTTTTTGTTTTTTTAATCTATACTTATTTAAATCTTTTAACCTTGTTTTAAATTTACTTTTTTTAATTTTTATATTAATAAAATAATTTTTTAATTTCTTTCTTTTTTCTTTCTTTCTTTTCTTTACTTATTTCACCTTTAAATAATCAGATTTGACATGTGAGATGCAATTGCATGGATTGACATTAAAATATGCACGTTAATACTTTCGTGAGATTTTATGCCGAAATGTAATACGTTGTCACTTTCATAATATGAATTTATACAAAAAATGTTTTATCTGACAGCAAACTCACTGCACTAAACATAATAATCGGTAAAAATGAAAACCGACGTTGTAAATTAAATAAACTTTTTATTTTTTTCATGAAACCATAGTCATAAGAAATATTCTTATGACTATGATGAAACTATACTATAAAAATATCATACAAAATCACAAAACATTTAAATTAAAAGTTAAAAATTGTATAGACCAATGACGTATAATATAACTAGATGCATGACTTTAATTAAAAAGTGAAGCCGACGTCCGCCATCTTGCAGTACGGCAAAAAACTTGAATTCTGAAAGAGCAACATAGGAATATAAGCTTCATATTAACTGTACCTAAGTTTTTAGAAAGGTTTTAACAGTTTAATTTCTAAGAACCACTATTACTTGTTGAAAAATTGCAGAGATATGGTTATTTCGTGCTGTGCATATGCTTGCACAAATCGGCAAAAACTAAAACAAGGCATGTCGTTTTACAGGTATGTTGAAACACTTGTACTTGCTATACTAATAACACACTTATACTGAAAGTGTATTACTGTCATTAGTTGTATAAGTTATTGTTAGGCATATTTTTAATAGTGTATTATTGGTTTTATATTATGTATTATTTTATATTGTTTTGTTATTAGTGTATTAGTGTTTTGTTTTAGTGTATTATAATAATAGTTATATTTAACAAAAAAGTTGGCACCAGCAACTATACCTCACTTGTATAGAAAACTGTTATAAAGCCTAATAAACTGTATAATAGAACAATAATTATTCTTGTATGTTCTATAACAGGTTTTAATACAAGTGAAGTATAATTGCTATAGAAGTGAGGTATAATTACAATACAATGTACTACACAGTTGTTTTTTAGCAATTGTTAAACTGAATGTTGACATACTTCATATTATTTTTAAGTTTCCATTAAAAGATGAAAATAGAAGCAAGTTGTAGCTAGTTGCACTGAAACGATATAAGTTTATTCCTAAAAAGCATCATTATGTCTGTAGTGAACATTTTCTTACAGAAGATTTTCTAGTACGCCCTGGATATGAAATAAAGAAATCCCAATGAAATAAAGAAACAGAGGGTATGGCATTGGCGTCCCAATGCCATACCCTCTGTTTACAATTTTCCAAAGCATTTACTTTATGAAAAGAAACATGTTACCAAAAAAAAAGAATTGTGCAAGAAATATTTCAGATCAGTACCACAAGTAATGCTTGCTCATCAGGTGACAATAATATACATGAACCAGAACATAAGAAACAGCTTATTGAATCAAAAAACAAACAACTTCTGAAAAAAAAAGTTAAGTGTTTACAACAAAAATTGCGTCGCGAATCAAGGAAGATTAATAATTTATCTCAGGTTATTAAATCTTTTAAAGACAAAAAATGGATTTGTAAATACGCAGCAAATTTTTTAAATGAAAATTTTTCAGGACTTACAGTTAATATGTTTACAAATAAAATTAAAAATTTAAAAAGAGATCCAACAGGCAGACGATATTCAGAAGAAGATAAAAAGTTCGCTTTAACTGTTCTGTTTTATTCAACTAGTGCTTATAAATATTTGCATACAGTTTTTAAGTTGCCTGCACCAAGTTCATTGTCCAATTGGACATCATCTGTGAGTTTTGGTTTTAATAATGCTGTGTTTGATGAATTAAAAGTGCGTGCTGAAAATGATGTAATATATCGAGATGCAGCTTTAATAATGGCTTCTATGCATATTATAGCACATAAAATCTATAATAAACAATCTGGCAAATTTTTTGGGTTTGTAGATTATGGAGGAATAAGTGTGGAATCTGATCATAATATCGCAACTGAAGCGCTTGTATTTTTGCTTGTTGGTTTGCAAAGTTATTGGAAATATCCAGTTGGTTATGTACTTATTCATAGGTTGACATAATTTAAAAGCATTGGTTCAGACTTGCTTGCAAAATTGTGAATCAAGTAACATTAGAGTTCACACTTTGACGTGTGACGGAAGTCCAGTGAATATGGTTGTAAATTTGGAGTGACAATAGATCAGTTTTACTCCAAGATTTACAATACATCTTCTAACAGGCCTGTTTATGCTATATTAGATGCATGCCATATGCTTAAATTGGCAAGAAATGCTCTTGCTGATTTTGGTGTGTTGCATGATAATAATGGTCATATAATTAAATGGGAACACATTGAACCGTTCCTTTGAACCATAAAAGTATTTATTAACTTATAAGTTATCACAGGACCATCTTGAGCTAACTTTTGCTTGCATACGTGGAAAAAAAGGATTTAATAATAATCCAGATGTTGTGCAAATTAAATCTTCAATGAGACGGTTACTGATACACAATAGTATTACTCCGAGCAGAAATGCAAACTGTTCAATTTTAGATTGTACATCTGACCTCCAACTTTTCAATCTGAAATGGTCACGTCGAAGAACACCACTACAAGATGTACAAGCTAACAAAGTTGTTGAAACTTGTGAAAAAGCTTTTAAAGTTAGTGTATGTGGCTCCAATTCAACTACAATTACTGCTAAGCAGAACATTAATGTTATTATTTTGAGTGTGGTTTTACGTAAACTTTCGCCTTATGTTAATATTTTTCCAACGCTGGATGATCACTTTGACTATGATCATTGTAACGAAGACTTACATGTTGTTCAATTGATAAAAAAAATTGCTGCTAGATTTTTAACCATTAGATTCAAAACGTATGGTCAAAAATATTACCGCGAACTTATTCAAGGATTAAATGCAGGTCTTCGACAGAAATAAAACAAAAGTGTTATTTTTCTTTGACTATAATTGTTAGCAATTTGCTATTGAATCTGTGTCAAAATGTGTGACTTTTTAACAAATTTTGCTTTACTTAGTTTAAATAAAATTAATTTTACAAAATGTTTTATCTTTTATATAATTATTTTTAATTATTATAATTAATTTTAATCATTATAATTATTTCCATTTTTTTAATTGTACCTTTATTAATATACAATTACTTCTACTGTTTTATTTTTGGTTTCCTAATGTTAAAATATGTTTTAAACTTAAGAAATTTTCATGACTTGAAATTTGCTTTATTAATTATTAGCCAACAGTTTAGGAAAATAAATTGAGTATATAATAAGGTAATAATGATAATTTTATTTATACTCATGCGATTAATGTTATTGTAAACATATATTAAATTAAATCTGAAATTATTTTTTTTTTATTAAAAACATTTCTAGAGGTGCTTATACATTTAACGAATCTCTAATATTATCAAATATTTCAAAATTAAGTCATGTTTGGTCTCAAATCTAATTTAAACAAAATTAAATAAAAATTTGAAATATATATATATATATATATATATATATATATATATATATATATATATATATATATATATATATATATATATATATATATATATATATATATATATATATATATATATATATATATATATATATATATATATACATACAAAATGGCGGACGCTGGCTTCACTAAGTTTTTCACAAAAAGCTGAGTCACGCATCTAGTTATATTATTACGTCATTGGTATAGACAAATTATCATTTTTTGACGCCCCTATAATCTTGGCGCCCAGGGTATGCCCATTCCCCCCCCCCCCTCCTTCCTCCTCTCGGCGGCCCTGGGCGTGTTTATCATATTGTAAACAATCTATGTTTATGTTTCCAATACAGAATATTTTTTTTTGCTCATTGTTGTTTTTTATAAAAATTTGTTTTAAATGATTGGAAAATTTAAATAAATCACCTTGAGGGGGCCGGTAACATGTGGACACCAGTATGTTTTTTGATTTGTTGCTAGTTATTTCAATTGTAAAAACCTCACTATCGGCATCTCAGATCGAAAGGTCATCTCTTATTTTAGTAACTTGATCATTTCTAATATAAGTTATAATTCCACCTTCCCTTTTGTTAGTTTTCTTTTCAGATGATATTAATTTGTAGTTAATATTTCTAAACTTGAATTTATTCTCCACAATTCGTCAGAACACCACGTTTCCGATAGGCACATAATGAATAAATAATCGAATTCGATAAGAAAATGTTTTAGCCTATCCATGTTGCTGTTTATACTTTTTATGTTAATGTGTATTACAGTAAAATTACTCTATAAGGTTTTTAGTTCGTTTTTATTTCAAAAAAGGATGAACTAATATTGTTTTCGTTAAAAAAATGCAAATCATCGTCAGAAATATCATTAAGTAAAACTTTTGCAGATTTGAAAACATTAAAGTGTAGTTTTTCAAAAACTATTTTTAAGTTATGTAAATCGTAAAAATAGCGCTTCGCTTAATTGTTTTAATGACATTTCTTGTAGTACTTGATAATTTATTTATTTAATTAGTAAAGCGCTTCGCTTAATAAAACTTCGCGCTTTTTCTTTCTAAAATCTCTACAATAAATTTTATCAAATTTATCTTTTTGTAACTGTTAAACTTCTTCCCAAAGCTTCTTTCTTTTCAACATTGTTTTTTTTGCATAATCTTCATTAATATAAATTTCGGTTCCTTTAAGTTTATTTACTGAGCTTAATATTTTATTTTTATTTTCAATTTGTAATTCAAAAGCTTTAAAACGATTGGTCTTGGTGTTTTATTATCTTTAACTGCGCCGAATCGGTGCGCTCGTTCCACAACTACTTTATTTAAAATATTTAGTTTTGTTTTAAAGATAACTTTTACAGCCTTCTCACAATCACCCCAGTTTTCTTCAGGGTTTTCTTTAATGCCATCGATACGTAAGTTGTTACGTCTCGAACCAGTGGCGGATTCAAAGGTGGGTAAGGGGGGGGGGGGTAAAGGGTTACTACCCCCTCCCTCCCCCTAAGAAAAGTCAAACTTCAAAATATTATTGAAAATTTGTAAAAGAATTAACAAAATAAAACTAAAACAAAAATTGAAACAAAAGCAAAACTTTATTTCATAGCATTACAAAAAAAATCTATTGATGCAGTTTAATGTATCGAAGAAAAAACGAAGAAAGTTTCGAAACATTTGAAAGTTATCATCATTTATTCATTCTATTATATAAATAGATAACAATAAAAAACAGTAGAATTACTATCGTTCTGTTTTGAAAAACTTTTTAAACTGTTTTTAAAAACTTACAAAAATAAATATATATAGGTTTGGTTTGAATGGTAAGTTTTTTTGTATTAATTTAATTTGAATTTGTTGTATAATTTATATACGTGGCGCCGTTTTTGGAAGTTAAAATTTCAATAAAAAAGTATTTATTTTTCAACAATTGATATTGTAACACTTCAAATAATACTAGGCTTTTATACACTTGTAACACTTCAAATAATACTAGGCTTTTATACGTTATAAGTTGTATTTAAATATGATACGAAGAATTTTTAATTTTAAATAGTAACTGAATGAATTTCTTATGAATTAGTTTCTTATTTAGAAAACAAAAGGGTGTTAATTACTATTTTAAATAAATAAATAACAAATGAATTTTACTATTTATAATGAAATTACTTTTATTAGCTACAATGACTAACAGGGTAAAAAGGACAAGCTCTTTTATGACTATTTTGTCAAAAGAAGTAAAATTCACCAATGCAGGACCATGCTGGTCCTATCGTTTTGCCTTTATCTTCCGGGTCATCTTACGAACAATTAAATTGTGCATTTATTGGCGGGGCTAAAAATAGTCAAATTACAATGAAATTCAATCCTTTTTCTCCAGAACCTGAACTTGGTATGGAAGCTGCTAATTTTACAAATAAAACTAACGCAGACATTAATAAAGAAGATTCAATACCGAAGACAAAAGATGATAGCTGTTTGCCTATAGACATTGGGGTATTTTTAACACGTCAAGTAACTAAAAAAGATAAATACCGAATATTAAAATGCAATTGGTTTCCTGGTCTATAGTACAAATATCCATATTCTGTGCATCTAAAGAAGGGGAAGAATGTTAATTGCTTTTTATCCGAGAAACTTATAGAAAAGTTTCCACGGATAATGATTTCAGAATGCCTTTATGAAATTTTTTGTAAGTATTGCTTTCTTTTTGCAAAAGTTGGGGTAATACACGGTCAAGTGCAATTACTCAAGCTAATTACTTTAAAGTTATTCAAAGCTTTTGGGTAAGAATGGAGACTTACAATTATATGATTGCAATGCGTATCACAAAGTTGCTATGTTGACAGCATCAGATTCCTCTTAAAAGTTATTCAAAGCTTTTGGGTAAGAATGGAGACTTACAACTGTATGATTGCAATGCGTATCACAAAGTTGCTATGTTGACAGCATTAGATTCCTCTTAAAAGTTATTTAAAGCTTTTGGGTAAGGATGGAAACTTACAATTACATGATTGCAATGCGTATCACAAAGTTGCTATGTTGACAGCATCAGATTTCATCAGAACATACGAATGTCCGTCTCAGATGTACGTAATTTAGTTAACGAAGGAAGACTTAAACAGGCTAAAGAAAATAGAGAACGATTAAAGCCTATAATTGAATCTATAATATTTCTGACAGAATATTGCTCTGCAAGGTCATCGCGATGATGCGCAGATCTTTAAAATAAATCAAAACTCTTCATTAGTTAATGATGGCAATCTTTGGGAATCGCTTCGCTTTCGAGTGAGCGCTGGGGACAATATTTTAAAAAATCATTGAAATAACTGTAATTCTAAAGCAACATACCTAAGTAAAAGTATTCAAAATGAAATAATTGAACTATGCGCTCAACAAATTCAGGACTTAATTAAAACAAGACTTTTTAAAGGAAAATTTAAAGCGTAGTATTTGATGAAACAACGGATACCAGTTCTCAAATGACAGTCGTATTAAGATATATTGATGTTAATACCCGTGAAATCCTTGAAGATTTCATTGGTTTTGTAAACTGCCATACTGAAAATTATTCTAATTTTACTAAAGAACCTGTACTAACAGGAGAATCGCTAGCAAACACAGTTGCAAACACATTGACAAAATTTGGCTTTAATTTAAAAGAATGTGTTGGTATAGGTACTGATAGATGCAGCCTTATGTTGGGTGAAAACAACGGAGCAGTCACGAAATTACAGAAGATCCTACCAAACGTAATAAAAAGTCCATGCTACAACCATGCTTTAAACTTATCAGTTTCTAAATGTTCGTCTGTGCGAGCTGTTAGAAATACAATTGGCACAATGAAAGAAGTAATACTGTTTTTTAAAGGTTCGCCGAAGCGAAGTAACATTCTTAAATATATAAATAAGGAAATGCTTACAAGCTTAAGCAAAACAAGATTGATTGAACGGCATGATTCTGTGTTAAGTTTTAAATCTTGTTTAATAAGTATAGTTGATACCATAAAAAGTACCATAAATGTTAAACATACCATAAAGATATTAAATAAAAGACAACAGTGAGAAGCAAACTTTAACTCTATATTTATGACTGCATCAAAGTTACTAGAAGACTTAGGTTTAAAAATCAAGATTCCACGAATTACAGGAAAACAAACTAATCGCGCAAACCTCAATACCAATGATCCTCTAACTTACTATAGAGTCAATGTTTATTTACCGCTACTTGATAGCATACTTCTAGATTTACAGTTCAGATTTTATGATGAAACTTTAAACTCTTTTGAATTAAATGTTGCAGTACCTAGAAATTTATTAAATAAAACAAAGACAGAGTTAACAGCATCCATAACTAATATACTGAGTTTTATGAAAGTGCTGCCCAATATAAATACTGTTGATGAGAAGTTGATGCCCAATATAAATACTGTTGAAGAGATTATTGATAGTTTTGCATCATCAAAAACTAGAAAGCTCAATTTTATATTGTATTTGTTAAACTTTGTTAAAAAGTCTTTATTAAAAAAAATATATATAAAATACTATAGATATTATTTTGTCTTTTGTTGCACATTACAGACTGGGCCAGATTTACCTACAGGCAGACAATACTGCAGCCTGTGCACCACGATTTTAACGGGCTCAATTTTAAAATGTATCGTGAAAATAAAATCCGTCCCTTATTACAAACTAAGTATTTACTTTCGACTTTTGATTTTTTCAGGATATTTATATACAGCTACATTCAATATATTTAGTAACAAACTTTTCCAAAAATATTCTAATTAATCAAATAAAAATGTGGTTTATCTGATAAAAAAAAAAAGAGGAATTTTTTTTGTTGGTTAAACCCCCTCCTACCCTAGGACAATGACCTGGATCCGTCACTGTCTCGAACAATTCTCTAAGTCAATAGATTTTTTTTTCAGCATCAAAATTTCATTATCATATTTTGTTTTTATAAGAATAAATTCATCCCTAGCTTTTTTACAATCTGTTACGTTTACAATCTTGTGCTTTTGGCTAGCAAGGCCACAGAAGGTAGGCTGTTGTGTAGCAATCGAAAGAGGTTATTATTTGTCGGATCGCATGCGTTGGAGATAAAGTTTTTTTTTCCCAATTTGGGTCCACGGCATTGCTGTTTTTGTTGAACTGTTCCAGAAAAGTTCTGCTAGCTCGATTGCCATTTTGTTTTTCGGCACTTCTAAATAAATTTTTTTTTGTTGATTTTAGAGGGATGTTAAAAAGAGACCTATTTTTGCCTAATATATCGATTGTTGTTTTGTAGTACCAAGACATTTTGTTGTCCCTGTGTTTTGAAAAATTGTTCTGTTTTAAAAAGTATTTGGTTTTGGTTCGTAAATTTTATAAGTGAACTTGCTAACCAGTACATTGAAAAGTAATAGTAATAGTGAGTTTTATCCTCTCCGCATTCTTTCATTTGAAAGAGTGCTTTGAGGCGAAATGCAAGACGGGTAAGAAGAGTGTCTCTCTTTTGACTAGATTGAAATTGGTCTCTTGCCACAGATTTTCGAATATGGCACTGTCTAAACGTACGAAGGAGGCTGACAGGAAATAGCATTTCAGAACAGTTGCCGAAACTTCTTAATATAAGGTGTTAATAAAGGATATAAAATTGTCTTCGAGATTGTATTTTTGGAGAATCTGCAGCAGAAACGCACAATCGACTTTGTCAAACGCCATTTCTTGATCTATTGTCAAAATGAAACTAGGTAAATTTTTAAATACGCGTAATCTCTTAGATCACGGACTAAATGTAAATTTTAGAAAATTGTTCTACCTGGAATTCTGCAAGTTTGATTTGGTTCTATAATTTTTCACATTACTTTTGCAAGTCTTAGGCTCAGCACTTTTGTGATTATTTTGTAATCAGCGCCGATTAAAGATATGGGCCAATTTTTACATTAAGTAAAATCTCTTTGTTTGGAATCAGTGAAATTATTGATTTTTTCATAGAAGGGCTGGTATTTTTTTCTACGAAAAGTATTTCGTAAGCAAGTTCTTCAAAATCTTTTTCTAAAATGTGCCAAATATCTTTGTAAAATTCAGCTGGAAATCCGTCATAGCCTCGAGATTTCTCGTTTTCAAATTTAAAAAGGGCTTCTTTTAGTTCCACGCCGGTTAGGCGGGTATTTAGAATTTTGCTTTCATTATCACTTAAACGTTTAGTGATGTGTGATAAGATATAGTTTTGGCTGTCTTTTCATAATTTTGTTTTGGTGTAAATGTTTTTATAATACGAAACGAGTGAGTTAAGTATTTCACCGGGGTCACTCGTCAATGTGCCGTCATTCTTGCGAACTTGTTCCGCTGTTGAACTTTTTCCAAACAATACAAATATTTTGAAGATTTTTCTCTTTCTTCGATTAGTTTTTGCTTCGTGCGAATAAACGCTCCTGGAAACTGGAGCAAGAAAGAGCATCACGTTTTTCATTAATGCTATCTAAATTCGAATTAGCGTTTTGTCGCTTCAGTTGGATTTTGTTTTTAATCCTTTTAATGTGCTTTTTGTTTTTCGCACTTTCCTGTATCGATATATGCTGTAATTCAACCCTAGCAAAAAGTTTGCAGTCGTCCCACCATTTTAAAATTGACTTTTAGGACCGTTTTTTAGTTTGCCAGTCTTGAATTAAGAGTTTAATTTTCTGCCTATGCACATCTATTTCCAAAAGGGAACAATTTTATTTCCAGTACCCTGGTTCTCTCCTAGTTTGACTAAAATTTCACCATGTGAGTTCTCTTTTGGCTGGAAATTTAAAACGAAAAATATCTACTAGATTATACTTACCTTGAAAGACCTTGAGTTCGTCAATGCCATAGGTGTGATATTTAGCGTTGTTTGTGCCTTCTGTGTCGAGAAGCAAGCTTTCGACAATGTTGAAATCTCCGGCCAGCAGGACTGGTAGTCCTGCAAGAAGTCTCCAAGGCCGCCGAAAAAAGGTCGCCTTTCACTCGGCACATTAGGAGCGTAAATATTCAGCACCTGCATTTCGTGTTCATTAATTTTTATCATGACGTTTAATATTCTCCCTTTATTATCCCTTTTTAGTTCATTTAAAGAAACTTTAGATTTAGAGAGTATCGCCGCCCCACAACAGTTATGACTCGGACAGGAGTTCCATATAGACTCGCTAGTCCGTTCGTCACTCCACTGTTTAACAGTGGAAGGTCTGGATTTTGTTTCCTGAAGGAGGATAAGATCGAAGGTGGACTTTTTGCGAAATCTGAAACAATTGTGGGGTTTATCTTGGATGTTTAGACCATTTATGTTGCACGTTAAAATATTAATAGCCATGATAGAGAGGATCAGATTTCCTAATTGAAATCTCGTGTACCCAGGGGCGGATCTAGGATTTTTCGGTATTTGAGTTAAATAACTTCCGGGAAAATTTTAAACTATAAATTTTTGTATTTTCATACTTTAGTCATTTAAGGATGATTTGCCAAAAATTACGCTGATTAGAGCCTGGGAATATAAAAACTCTAAAAAGTAGGCATCACCCGCCCAAATGTGGGGGAAATCGGTTTTTCTAAATATAAACTCTTATATCCTAAATTAGTTGGTAATATTGTTAAGGTTCTAAATTTTGTTTGAAAAATATTATGTTGTTTAGAAATTACACCCAGTTTAAATTTAGAGTCTCCTCGTTTTGAGGGGGCTCTAAACTTGAAATGGCTATAACTTTTGAACGCTAAATGATTTTTTGATGAAACTTTAATTATAGATACATATTTGAATTT
Organism: Hydra vulgaris; assembly: GCF_022113875.1. Taxonomy (NCBI): domain Eukaryota; kingdom Metazoa; phylum Cnidaria; class Hydrozoa; order Anthoathecata; family Hydridae; genus Hydra; species Hydra vulgaris. Next base: position 64,839,819 of record NC_061157.1, read on the forward strand.
TATTAAAGGAAGTAACTTTTTTTTTTAAAAATCATTGCTCCTCGCATAGCCGGGCGATGCCTACTATTTAGGGTATTTTTGTTCCTACTTATTTAACTCAAGTTTCAAAAAATCCTGGATCCGCTCCTGGTACCTTAATCATAAATATAATAATTCTACAATCCGACATAAAAAAGCAAACATATAAACCTTATTTTATAACACGAGTTTTTATTTGAAATAGTGTAATACTAACAGATAAACGCACTGGACCATAACATTTTACACAAAAGCGTTAGCTACAACAATACTGATTATCATAACTTACGCGCCTAATCAAAAATAGAACATGCATTTACATTATACAGATTTGAGAACAGAAAATTATACAGATTTGAGAACAGAAAGAGTTTCAATAATAGGAAATAAGAAAGTAAAGAGTTTATAAGGAATTATAAAAATAAAATCTTACGACATCTTCTCCGCACAATTTAAGTCATCCTAACCGTCAAAGTTAAAGTTTAAGTCTTGGTCATCTTTAACATAAGCATCCGTTTCCATCTTTTCTTTTTCAAAAGTATGCTTTCTATTTCCTGTGTTGATTACTTTCTATTTTCTGTGTTGATTTCTTCAGTGTTTTTTTCATGTGTTGATTACTTCAGTGTTTTCTTCATTGGAACTCTTGTTACTACTTTTTTTTCGGTTTTATGTTACTGTTCGTTTTATTTTTTGTTCTTATTCTCCTTTCTTTTTTTCTTCCATGATTCGATCCTCATTTTGTCATTGGTGGACTCCCCGGTTTCTACCACGGTCTCTATACTTTCAGCATGAGTATTAGACAAGTTTTTAGTAGGATCTGATGGTATATATATATATATATATATATATATATATATATATATATATATATATATATATATATATATATATATATATATATATATATATATATATATATATATATATATATTTTCATTTAGGTGCCCCAAGAACCTAAATGTCCAAGAATCAGTGCCCCAAGAACCTTGTGCTCAAGACCTAACGGTCTTGTCACAGAAACCCACGGAAGTGCATTTAACCAGGAACTCCACGCCTTCTTCCTTACCGTGACGCGAAAATATGTCCAGAGCTCGTTTCGAATATGGATCTCCTGCTTATAAAGCAAGCGCTGTAACCACTGCGCCACGACAGCACTACTACATTTTCTACCAATTTAACTGATGATTCTTCAACATTTGCTGAAGTATTTGAAGTAACGGTTTTTGAGTTGTATTGCGGCTGCCCGTTGTGCTTGTATCTCACGGTAAACTCGTCCACATTTTGATACCTTGGTAGCGGGTAAAGGACTCAAAGGTACCTCTACCTGCCGCTAGGTACTTTAAGTTGTTAGTGCCGCTAGTCCACATTCAATAGAACTGCAATAGGGATGTTTCGAGCAAGAAAATGAACGTTGCGTATAAATTTCTGACTAATTGATAAAATTACGTTTTTAATAACTATCTCAGTTTCAAGGAACTTGGATACCTTGCTAACTTTATTTACGACAAACTCAAAGTAACAGTTGCCTCATTATTCCCCAGATAGTGCCTTGTTATTGCCCAGATGAAACAAAGTAGATTTTTTTTTGCTAAAGCTTCCGAAAATTCCTCGACACTACAATTAAGATCATCGTACCGATAAATTAAAACTTTGGTTAAAACTATGTCTTATCACACATCACTAAACGTTTAAGTGATGATGAAAATAAGTTCTAAATATCCGCCTAAAACCAAATTTTAAATACCCGTTTCTGCTACAGATTTCCAGATATTCAATCTTGGAGAAAATTTTATATCTTTTGTTAACACTCTATATTCAGAAGTTTTGGCATCTGTTCTAAATTGCGGTTTCCTGTCAGCCACTTTCCCTATTGAGAGGGGAGTTAGACAAGGCAACCCTTCTCTCTTTTATTGTATGTTTTTGTCGCCGAAGCTCTCGCTTTGGTGATCGGAGCAGATGTGGCGCAGTGGTAGCGCACTTGCCTCAGAAACGTAAGATCCCTGGTTCATACCCCACCTCTGGGCAAGTTTTGTGACATCGGTTGGGAAGAAGGCGTGAACTTCCTATTAAATGCTCTTCCGTGGTGCTCTGTGATAAGACCGTAAGGACTTCTTGGGGCACCTTAATCAACTTGAAAAAAAAAAAAAAAAAACAGACAGCAGAATTGAGGGATTCCCACTACCAGGAACACCAAAACCCTTTAAATTACAGCAGTACGCAGACGATTCGAACTTTTTTGCCAGGGACGTAAAATCAGTTCGCATTTTTTTTGAAGCACTAAAACTATTTGAAAAAGCAAGTGGTTCAGTGATCAATGCCAATCAAGTGAACCAATAAAATCGGTTTCAAAATTTTGGGTGTTTTTTTTACACCAGACTGAGTAATACTACCAATTTCAACTGGCTAGAAACTCTAAACAAAATAGAAAAAAAAAAATCAAGTTTCTGGGACTACGTACTTTGTCACTTAGGGGAAAGACTATGTTGATAAATACGTTAGCAATGTCAAAAGTGTGGTTTCTGGCAAACGTGCTGCCCGTTCCTGAATGAGTAATAGAACGTTTGCACAGTGCTATATTCAAAAATCTGTGGCAAAAGACCAATTTAAATCCGGCCAAAAGAGAGACACTTTTTTTACCCGTCACAAACGGGGGTCTCGGAATTTTTTCGCCAAAGGAGCAAAGCCTAGCACTTCGCCCCAAAATACTCTTTCAACTGAAAGATTGCGGAGAGGATAAAACTCACGATTACTACTAATTTTCCAAGTACTGGTTAGCAAGTTCACTTATAAAGTTTACAAACCAAAACTAAAGCTGGAACTTTTAGAAACAGAACAATCGAAACACTGCGACTACAAAATGTCTTAGTACTACAAAACAACAATTGAAATATTGGGCAAAAATAGAAATCTGAAACTAAACATATAAGCAAAAATAAAATATCAGCTTATAGCAAGATTTGCATGTTTAGTTGAGATTTCCATTTCTCTACCGATGTCGTTCTTTTATACAACAAAATTTATTATTATATATAATAAAAAATCACTTACAGCCCTTAGTTTATGATATATAATACTATTTACATGTTTCTCTGTAGCTTTCGTAACGTGGCATTTGTGTTAAAGCCATGTACCTTATTTTTATTTTACTTAATAAATTCTTTCTTCCCATTAAACAATCAAATAATCTTATTCAACTTCTTCTGAAACTATTTTCTTATTCTCGATTTCTTTCCGCACAATGGCACAAAAATGAAAAACAAAAACCACAAAAAAATATAAAATTTAGAAATATAAAATCAAAAAACACTACAAAATAAAAAATTAAAAAAATATATATATATATATTTATTTAAAGTCAAAAAGTTGTTGTAAAAATTTAAGCATATATATTATTAAAAAAAATTTGAAAAAATCAATGTAAAAAATAAGTGGAAAACCTTTTTTAATGTTATGAACGAATATTATAAAAATATAAAAACCGAAATATATTTATAAAAACGAGAAAAAAATAAAAATAATTGTAGAGAGGAAATGCTTATTTATAAGTAAAAAAACGTGGTCGTAGAAATAAAAAATTCAAATAGTGAAAAATAAGAAAACAAGCGATTTCTTACGAGGTTTCGACTTCCATTCCTTCCCGTAGAGGTTTAATTACGATGTCTTCTATCAAGGCTTTTTTTCCCAGGTGTTTCGAAATTATAGATCTTTCTCTTGTTTGTGGTTTCTTTTCTTGTTAGGTCTTCGTTTGCGTTGGTTTTAACGTTTGGTTTTATGTTTCCTCTTTTTTTGTTTTCTTCTGTTTTCTAACAATTTTCTCAGGCGTTTTTTGTTCCATTTGGGTGTTTATGATCTTGTCCATGTCTGTTGTACTGATGGCAGGTTCAGGTTCAATCATTACTTGGTCATCGTTGTTAGTAATAGCAATGCAAGTCGTGTCGATTACACTAATATTTTCGGTTCTTTCTTCTTCTTGTTTTTTTTTCTTTTCTCCTTCAACTTTGTTTGATTCATTCTCACTTTGGCCATTGTGTTTTTTCCTAACCGAGTATCCGATGATGTTGAGGCGTCTCGGTACAGGAGTGTTCAATCCTTCCATTACAGCTACAAGAATTCCACTGTAGTATTGTATACCTTTTGACGTGTATCTCATTACATGTCTTGATGAGATATGCTTCCCATATCCTTGTTCTTCAATAAATTTTCTAAATAGTAGATTTTTTGCTTCGATGGGAAACCAAACACCGACACATGAGTTTGTCATTGTTTGGTTTTCCCATCTTCATTCACTGGTTTTCTGAATAGGTTTGATCTAAAGAAGGTATGGTGGTATCCCAAAATATTGAGTCCTTTTTCGAGTAAGTGTAATTTTGCGTCTTCCGATTTCATCACTATTTCAATCATGGTATTTCTTTTGATAAATTGAAGGCCTTCTAATTCCTGGTCCAAAATACATTTTTCTAAAGAATTAAAAACATCTTCGGTGTTCATTTGGCATTGGAGTTGAGTTAACAGAGTTTTGTTTAAGGGTTGTTTTTTGTATAGGTTCGTTTTCGCAGCTTGTGCTTAGTTGATTGGTTTTATTTGGGTTTTTCTTTGATTTCTTACATAATAAGTTTCACCTTCGTTCTCCTCGAAATCGTCATTATCCTCGCTGCATACCATTTGAAAGTCTGCATGGGCTGCACCTTTCGCCACTTGTTTCATCTTGTAGAGAAGCCTCGCCGTTTCGTCGCTGATAACATCTTCGTTCTGTTTGACAGGAAATTCCTTGTTACATTTTGTAGTTTTGAATAAAACTGTTCTGATCATCTTCTCCGCCTCTTTCTCTTTGCTCTGCATCTGCCTACCTTTTTTTTTTTTTTTTTTACCGACCAACTAGAGATACCTAAAGCTGAAACCAGACTTACACAGGGGCCTAGAAGGCGGCTTTATTAGGGAGCCGAAACTCCGCGTTTAGCCCACTTAAGGGTTTATTTGTTGCCACTCAGCCAAAACTGAGCAGCGCCCACCTAAGGGTTTATCTCCATTTAACGTCCGGAGTGGATGGATCACCTTAAGATTTTCGGATGTAGAAGGAGACACTGAAAAAGCGACTACGCCAAGAACCTCTATCGACTGTCACGGTTTCGATCTTGTGCTGTTTCTGCTTTCTAACAATACCGTAACCAATTGAGAGATGGTCCGGAGCCGAAATAAGAACAGATACTACACTTGATCTTAGCCATTAGGCTAACTTATTGCACAAGGGCTAAAAAGTTTTTCCTTATTTATTATGCAGAAATAGTATATAAAATTGGTATTGTGGTTTATCCTCCTCCGGCTAATAGCCATATAGAAGCCATATTACCAAAGCCCGCAAATGACAGCTTCGGCTCCCCAAGAAGCGTCATAACCCGCACTACGGACCAAGAGTAAAGTGAGTTTGGGAAGAACGAAGATATGTTAGAGTGCAAGAAAGAAATAGTATATGAAATTAATAAATTATTATTTTGTAATAAATCACAAAATAAAACAAAACAACATAATAATTAGTTTCATTTCATAATGATAATTGTGGGTTCACATTAAATTTAAAGACGCATTGTGCCGATAAATCATAACTCGCAGATTAGTATTACTAATATTTAGTTTTATAATTATAATTGCGGGTTTACAATAAATTTAACGACAAAAAACGACAAAACTTTCCGTGAATTCATTTTCCGCTGATAAGTATTACCCATCTGTTTTAAATTGATTACAACCACTTCTTAATACAATCTCTCTTTAATAAGTAACAACCACTTCTCGTGATTCAATGCGTAAATATTGAATTAAAAGGATTTCATTAATTTAACCAATTTTTATCGTGATACAATCTGTTTCAAAATAAATTACAACCACTTCTTCTAGTAATTCATTCTTTAAATGTTGCACTAAAAATACTCCTCTTACTTCTTTTTTTTTTTCATAACTTAAAATTTTCAATTTTAAAATCTGATTTTTTTTTTGTAAAAATTTAATAACATAAGGATGTCTGTTTACGTTAAAATATGCCATTAGACTTAAAAAGATGCTATTACAGTATTTCCATTTAAGAAATCTGAAGGACATTATGAATATCCCAAAATCTAAGGCATGCGTACCAATATGTAAAAATGTAAACATTGGCCAATATTAACAATTTAATAAAAAGCCAATATTGGCAAACAATATTCCACAAATATTGGCATATCAAGATTAGTTAATATTGGTATGGTAATAATGCACCAAAATTGGCTTTCAAACATTAGTAAAACAATAAGGGAGTAATATTGGTATGCTAATATTAGCCTAAAATGATATGTCAATATTGTTTACCAATATTGGTAAGGTAATATTGGCGTAATATTGCATGACAATATTGGAGCTATATCGGGTATCTTGGAAATTTATGGCCAAGATACCCAATATCGCACCAATGTTACATCAATATTGTTTGCTACCTGGAAAGCAGAGACAGTGACATCTCTGCTACGAATAATCTCAAGCCATTTAAATATGGCTTGATGAAAATTTGTAAATGACCCTTTCCTTATACACTGACGTTATGGGTTGTTTCCTTTCTCCACAGAATTACAAATATTTTCCTTGTTTCTCAACCAGGTAGAATCAATCAATCAATAGCAATATTTATATTTCTGAAATATTTGGTATTACATTTCATGGTTGTTTACAAATAGTATAAACTACTAACATTACGTAAACACCTATAAACACCTAGATACGCAATATTTGTGAAATATTGTTTGCCAATATTGGCTTAATATTAAATTGTTAATTTTGGCCAATGTTTACATTCTTACATATTGGTACGCATGTGTAAGATTATGGGATATTTATAATGTCCTTCAGTTTTCTTAAATGGATATACTGTAATAGCATCTTTTTAAGTCTAACAGCATATTTTAACGTAAACAGACATCCTTATGTTATTAATATTTTACAACAAAAAAAAATCAGATTTTGAGATGAAAATTTTAAGTTATGAAGAAAAAAAAAGAGAAGTATTTTTAGTGCAACATTTACAGAATGAATCACAACAACAACAACAACAACAATATATTTACCAGTAAATATTACTCAAAGGTGTTAAATAACATATTACCGACTGGAAGGTTCACTGAATATAGCCTGGCTAAAACGAGGAGAGCGACAATACAAATGAAAACAAATCCAAAAACAAAATGAAAACAAATCCATAAAAAGCAAAAAATAAAATAGAATAAATATACATATATGAATATAACACTACAACACTAATGGAAAACTATTGTGTCTAATTAAGTGAATTTAAGAAGAAGAATTTAAGGTTTTCTTTTAGACTTTTTTTATTTAGTTCACAAAAACAAAGAGTATTTGGTTTATTTTGTACAAAATTCCAGTCACTAGTTGCAGAGTTTTCAAAGGAACGTCTATATAAACCATGAAATTTTGTATCAAAAGCTTGAACACACAATCCACCTCTTTGAGACATCTTAGTAGATTGAGCATGTATTAATGGAATAAACCATTCTGTAATGATAGAGGGAATCATTAAGATTATCACAAGAAGAAGTAGTTGTAATTTATTTTGAAACAGATTGTATCACGATAAGAAGTGGTAAATGTTATAAAATCTTTTTAATTCAACATTTACAGATTGAATCATAAACAGAAGTGGTTGTTATTGATTAAAGACAGATTGTATTAAGAGAAGAAGTGGTTGTTATCAATTTAAAACAGATTGCACTACGAGAAGAAGTGGAAAAATATTACTATACTTTCTGATGAGTCTTTATTGATGAAACACAGTGTTAAATGAAAAAAAAATTTTGCTAAGTGATTTTCTACTACTTTATAATTGCTCTGTTTTTTTAAGAACAATGAGCACTCTACTTTGTAGAATATATTTTAAAATTATTTAAATATATATTAGGCTCCTTTTTAACATTTTTTGAGGACTCTTTTTTGTATTTTAACATTCCATGTAAATATGGAAACTAATAATTTCACGCACACGTTGAAAAATATACCTATACTAGATGAAAAAAGTTATACTATTTCTTTGATTGAAAAAGTTTAGCATTTTATTAAAAGAATTTGTTGGAAAGCCCATTTTTTCTTAAAACCAAAAACAAACACAGATGATGTATTTAATAATAGCCAAGATAATGTTAACTATGAATTTAAAACAAAAAATACCCCAACTTTTATACCTGATTAGGAAAATTTTGAAAATTACCTATTGCACTTTATTAAAACAATAAAGTGAGATTGGACATGTACGCAAAGTTAAATTGGACAAAATTAATAATATTCTTAAAAATAAATTAAATTTGGAACAATGGAAAGATACCAATGATGTTATAAATTGGTTCTCCATAATCGAAAACAAAATTGACGGTACATTTATTCAATTTGACATTTATAGATTTTTACCCCTCAATAACTGCAGATATTTTAGATAAAACAATTGAATTTGCGAAAAACCACACAGTTATTCCTGAAGAAAGATTCCGTATAATAAAACATTGTAGAAAAAACATAGTAGAAAAACCTTATTTTATTTTAATAAGGAAACTTTGAAAAAGAAAAACATAAGTGACTGCTTTAACGTAACAATGGGCAGTTATGATAGAGCAGAAATTTGTGAATTTGTTAGACTATATATTTTAGATTTATTAAGTAAAATAATCAAAATAAATGACATTTATTTACAAACGATAGTTTTATAGTAATGCGTAAAAAATATGATCCACAGCTTCATAAAATCAGAAAAAATTTATAAAATTTTTTAAAAATATTGGCTTTCAAATCGAAATAAACATAAATTTTAAAATTGTGAACTTTCTTGACGTCACATTTAACCTCCCTGAAAAATCATATAAGCCTTTCAAAAAACCAGACGATGAATTATTGTATATTAATATTAACTCAAATCATCCACCCCAAATTGTAAAACAAATTCTGACTTCAACTAATAACAGGCTAAACCAAAACTCCTCCAAAATGAAAAAGTGTTCAATTTCTCTAAACAAATATTTAAAGATGCCCTTAAAAAAAGTGGTTTTGAAAATTTTTAACTAAAACGTGACCCTGAAAAAAAGAATACAAAAAAGCGAAATAGAAGAAGAAATATAATTTGGTCCAACCCCCCATATAGCAAAAATGTTTTTACTAACATAAGTATAATAATTTTAAAATTAGTCAATAAGCATTTCCCGCCTTTAATGAATTACATCAAATTTTTAATCAAAATACAAATAAAGTTAGCTACAGTTGCAAAAAAAATATGAAAAGAATTATAAAAGGTCACAATAATGCTTTGTTAAACAAAAGAGAAATTTGATTTTGCTTGCTGGTTATATATACTACTTTATAAATACCCAGCAAGCAAAATCAACGTTGAAACAAAATTGAAAAACCGTTGATATTTATTGTTGAGAAATGGTTGATTTTTGGCTGAAATGGAAACGCAAATCAACGTATAAAAAAACCGTTACACCAACGTTGAAAACAAACCAAAAATCAACGTTAGATTAATATTGATTTAACATTGATTCAACCAACTACAT
>NC_061157.1:64854411-64886911 GCF_022113875.1 Hydra vulgaris
CCTTAGTCGACTTTATTTTACGGAATTCTACAACTCGGAAAAAAAACATTTTACGGAATGATTTTTGTAAATGTGCTGTTTTCATATAAATGTTTTTTTTCTATCATGGCGTTGTTTAATGACTGTGTAATGAGTCAATCATTTTAAATGTAATAATAATTTTGTTTTTATAGTAGATTTTATGTTGTAAATATTTAAATATAATAATACTTAAACAATTTGAATTGTGTTGTATGTTTAAAAACCAGTGTTGCTTTAATATTTTGCACTAAGATTAGATATAACCAATATATTGCTAGAGCAATTATTTTAAGCATTTTAGGGCTAAAAGGCGTATCAAAAGCATCTTTTCTTTCAACATTTTTTTATTTTATTGTATCATCAAAATTTATTAGTAATAATTTTGAACTGTTACTGATTTTACATTATTTAGTAATAATTTTAACATCTGATGGAGTACATCGGTCAAATATGTTTTAATTTATTGTTTATCTGATAAATCAATATCGATTGTTTATGCCGATGATCTTGTTGGATGGAATCTTGAAGAATTCAAAAAAATCAAAATTTGTAAAAGAGTTGAATTAATGGTGATGAGCAACAATATAATAAAGGTAAATTTGGGTCACCATAATTTGATAGTATTGATTAACAATTTATATATATATATATATATATATATATATATATATATATATATATATATATATATATATATATATATATATATATATATATATATATATATATATATATATATGCATAAAGTGTTGTTACAAGCTGTTAGATAAGCGGCAAAAAACTTGTAAACATACTACATATACAGCTACAGTTTTCGAACAAAAATTTTTAGATTAAATATATTAATTATCAAAGACAGTGTACCCGTAGGTGTAGGTGTAACCGTATGAAATTTTGATTGCTATATTTCAGTTGATTTTGAAGGTAAAAAGAAGTTAGACAAAGCTAAAATTAACAACAAAATAATACTCCAAATTTAATAAACAAAAACTTTAAATAAAAAATTTAAAAGTAATACAAATATAGTGAATCAGAATACGAAGTAGATTGTTCCTCTGTACTTAAAGGTAAAAAAGTGTAAGGTAAAGCTAAAATTAAAAATACAAAAATGTTATAGATTGTAGGTGTTGCAAATTGAATATATTTTAAATTTTAATAACTTAAAAATTGTTAGATATCAGAACACATATTTGATTGTTTAAAAAAAGTAGATTTAGGTGATTAAAATCAAACGATCTCTTTAATGATTTTTGTTGGGACAGATTCGAAAACTGGTGGAGACAGAGCAAAATCGGGTAACTCTTAAATATAATATTTATATAAATTATTTTTTATTTTATTTATAATTTATTTATAATTTATAATATAATATAAATTATAAACATGAAAATAATAATAAAATTTACTTATACCATCACCATTACTTTTCACTTTAAAGGCACCTTAGGAAACACTTATCAAACAAGTATTTGTTTTATCCTCCTCTGCTGCTGTTGTGCAACAATATTCTTTTAGCTCGTTTATATTATCTGAAAGAACAATAACTCTTATAAATAAAATATAAACACTAGATATTTTTCTAGTATATCATATATTAATTCTAAATGCTTTTTTAATTATATATATATATATATATATATATATATATATATATATATATATATATATATATATATATATATATATATATATATATATATATATATATATATATATACTTGTGTGTGTATGACTGTGACTGTATGTGTGATTTCATATCTAATTGTCACTGTCTGTATCTTTCGCGCCAACCGAAACTGCTGTTTTCTTACGTCACCGCACCCGACCATCAAAGCAATCTGTGGCGTTTTTAAAAAATCGTGCAACTTTTAATTCAACTTCTTTTTTCGTGATGCCTGAACAGTTGATGATATAAATATATCATACTAAAATAATCACTATTATAATTATAATAATTAAATAAACAGTAATTATTATCATAATTTCTGTTTATTTAAGAGACTGTTACATATAATCACATCGAGAATATAAATATGCGTTTAAATATAAGTAAATTGATAATATTGCAGTACAGAATTGAAAATTGGGAACTGGATTTGGCTGATATTCTGATGAACAGGATCATTACAAAAACGTTCTTCCAACTTTCCCTGCCTTTGTTCAAGGCTTATCAACTTAAATTGAATATAATTTAGTTCACAAAAAATGTACGCACTCATAAGAAAGTGACCTGTTATGAAAGAAAGTGCCTCTTATAAAAGAAAATGACCTGTTATTAATGTTACTTAAAACAAATAATACTCCTGTTTTTCATGAAAAAACATTGTAAAAAATAAATACTGAACCTAAGCAATATAAAATACTCAAACCTTGTGGACTAAATGATTCACCATTTAGACAATTGCAAATACCAAGCATATTATCATGCATCTGTAATAAACTTGAATCAGCGGAATACCTGACCCAAATAAAATTATAACACTTTAAAGTAATGACAATAATATATATATATATATAATATATATATTATATATATATATATATATATATATATATATATATATATATATATATATATATATATATCAAGATATATATATATATATCAAGATATATATATATATCAAGATATATATATATATCAAGATATATATATATATATATATATATCAAGATACATATATATCTATATATATATATATCAAGATAATACTTTTGCATGAAAAATAAATATTTTGTGGCATACATTTGACAGCTTATCTGTCTGTCGAACGCTTGAAACCTATTCGAAATTAAAAAAACACAATCAAACTTATTATGTAAAAGATATAGAAGTAAATTACAATTTTAAAAAAATTGCAGTTGCCTGGATAGATGCAGGTAATTGCAAACTAGAAATCTTTAAAATATATGTATCAATAAAACAAAATAGAATAAATCTCAAATTATCACAAACAGCAAGTTTAAAATAAGTTATGTTCTGATGCAATAAAACTAAAATAAAGCAGTATTAAATATATTTATATAACCATTAAGGTTTAGAAAAAGAAAAGAAAACATTAATTTGACAAATTGTAGTTATTGAAGAGCAGTACTAAAACAATAAATAGCTGTATCAAAAACTTATCATTTGAAAAACTATAGCAGAACAATCTGTTTATAAAATTACAATACATACACTTGATGATGTTTGAATATTTGTTTCTGTTGTACTCTAAAAATGTGTAGAAACTTGATGTATTAGTTAAAAAAATCATTTAAACAAAATTGGCATAATTAGTTTTTAACGGTAGCAGGGGCTTTAAAGCTGATTTAACAACACTATCTTAGGTATGCTGAGCCTAAAATATCAAAATATTTTATGGATAAAAAATTACTAAACAAACTGTCTAAATTCTTGCAATAAATAAAACATTACCATTGACTTATAAAAAAAATATGTATCAAAAATTGAGTCTTTAGAAGCTGTGCGAAGTGGATGAATTTAAAAAAAAAAAAAGTTGGATAATAATTTCTTTAAAAAAATATATAATCATAAAAAACTAAACATAAAAAGATATAAACATAGTTTTACATTTAATATGTACATAAACTGGAAGCACTTGTCTATTTAAGCCATAGACCGGGTTAAAAAAATTTTGTATAAAATTTATTGTTTTTAACCTCCAACAACATTGGCATAATTAAAAAATACCTGTGTAAAAGAAAAATTTTACATAAGTTTTTAGCGGTGACAGCTAACTTAACAGCAGTGTCCTGTTTACCTTGTGCCTAAAATATCAAAATGTTTTATAGATAAAAAATTACTAAACAAACTATCTAAACTGTTACAATAAATGAAACATTTCCATTGACTCAGAATAAGAATCTGTATCAAAATTTAAGTCTTCAGAAGCTGTATGAACTGGATGGATTAAAAAAATTTGAATAATAATTTCTTTAAAAAAAATTAAAAAATCATAATAAACTAAATAAACAGAAGATATAAACATATCTATAAACATAGTATTGTATTTTATATTTACATAAACTGGAGGCAGTCGTCTATTTAAGCCACGGACCGGATTGAAATAAGTTTGAATAAAATTTATTGATTGTTTTTCAATTTTCATTTCATAAGCAAACTTTAAAGTTTCTTTCAGGGCGTCATAACTTGTCGCATATTGCAATACTAAAACCTAATCATATATATATATATATATATATATATATATATATATATATATATATATATATATATATATATATATATATATATATATATATATATATATATATATATATATATATATATATATATATATATACATATATATATATATATATATATATATATATATATATATATATATATATATATATATATATATATATATATATATATATATATATATATTTTGCAGCAGCATAAGTTTACTAGCTACATGCTCATCCGCGGTGCTCTGCAATAAGCCCATTAAGAATTCTCAGGGCATGTAAAATTAACAATATTAAAAAACTATATATACCATCCAAAACCAGCGCGAAAGGAAGTGTGGTACTTTCCCCTAACCCCTCCCATTAATGAATTTTTCGATCATTTAGTTGGCACATTTGACACGTTTGAGAACAGTCAGTCGGCGAATTTTAAAAGATAATGTCTTTTTTTTTTTAATTGAAAACTATTATAGGCCCCCTCCCCCTCTCATTCTCTACGTGTCACCTATAAGCGCCGGCCCAGTTTTTGAATATTGGTTACAGGCGAATGGCTGACAATGCCCCTTCTCTTTTTTTTAGCACCCCTCAAAAAGTATTCTGGATCCGCTTTAGTATTTATATATATATATATATATATATATATATATATATATATATATATATATATATATATATATATATATATATATATATATATATATATATATATATATATATATATATATATATATATATATATATATATATATAAGTTAATAAAAATTTTTTTTAAAAAAACAAGAAAAAACAGTAAAAAGATTTAAAAAAATGATTAATTATGAATGAATAAAATGAATGTGTCTCAATTTTTGCCTATCTGCAAATATATATATGTATGCTACTTTTATGTACGATAAATAAGATTTTTCATTCGTAATCGACAAATAAGATTCCAACGGTTAGGGGAAATGGGGGCATAACCACATATAGAGGCACAACTGTTTTTTAACATTTCTCTTCAAAAAATGTTATCTTATATGGCAAAAAACATTCCACGCGTTAGTAAAACAGTTTCCTTCATTTTGCATATGTCAAAAAGAGTGACTGTTAAGTTTCTGAAAAGTTATGAATAATAATGTTTATTTTGATAAAAATATTATATTTACATCATATTTTTCCTGACCTTCTTTTTGAGAATTAAGCAATATTTGATTTTAGTGTTCAAGATATGTGTTATCAACATTATTTCATGAAGTGAAAGCCATTTTTGATAATATCATAATCTAATAATTAAGCTATGAAACTGAATTTTTTCTAAAAACTCTCTTCTGGGGCAGAACTCTCTTCTGGGGCAGAACTCAAAATGTAAATACAAAGAATGTCTGCACAGTATGCAAACATGCAACAAAATTATCAAATAATCTGAGCTGTGAAAATTGTAAAAAAAATGTATCATAAAAGGTGTAGCCCCATTGATTTTTGTGAGGGAGCGGTTGTGCCTCACAATGAGGGCAAAACCGTTTTTTTCACTAAGTGTAATTTTTGTGTAATAACATTTTCAAAACCCATTAAATTTTTTTCTTAAATGCATCAATTTAAAGCTTAATGATGTGGTTATTGAAATAAACTGTTAAAAAAACACATTTCGTTTTTATTTTCAAATAACATTAATCCAAACGTCCAACATTACGGGGGCGGTTATGCCCCCACTTCCCCTATATCCGAAATATAAGATTAGGCGATTATGATATTATCAAAAATGGCTTTCACTTCATGAAATAATGTTGATAACACATATCTTTAACATATTAGACATTATATTTTAATTTCAAAAATTTTTAACGTTTTTATCCGCATTCTTTTTTGAAACTATTGTCATTTTAGATGCAATATTTATTTAGAATTTATAAAGATTTTTATTTGCATATTTCAGCGGTTAAGAAGACTCAGTAGTTTGATGGATGTAAGCAGTGCACAACATATGAAGAAAAAAAAAAAACAAATAAACTTAAAAACTTATGTTAAAAAAGTTCTAACTTCTCTAACACCTCTGTGACAAGAACAGTATTAACTACCAGGAGTATTTTATTATACTTCATTTCTTTTTTTTATTTTTCTCTTGTAATTTTTCTTTTTTTATTTATTAGTATCTTTATATTATATACTATAGTAAAGAACAATAAAAAAAAGGGATACTCGTAAAGGGCCTAGTCATCCTGTTGTCAAGTATCGTTTAAAATATTTTCATGAGTATGTCTAAAATAACAACCTAAAAGATAAATAAAATATAAAATGAAAATAAGTTTGGTAGATAAAGTTACCATTTTTTAAGCTATCGATATATTTTTATTTTTAATCACATAAATGACATCGTGGTCGAACTTACCTTATATTCAAACATAAAACAAAGAACATAAAAACATTTAGTTATTTAGTTTAGAAGATTTATTTGAATTAAGAAAGGATTTGCATAAGTAAAACAAACTTTACAAATAATTACACGAGCAAGATGTAAATAAATACTTATCATGATTAAAGCATTGTTGTTTATACGATGGTCCGTTAATTATTTCGAGTCTTTATTCCTGTAGAGTTTTTTAATATATAACTTAAGTAATTTTATTCTAGTGAAACCATAATACCAATTCATGCTTACCAATTCATGCTTTTTGCTTATAAACGTTTGGTTGGTCATACATTATTTTTGTTAAACTTTTTTGAACAAAAATATTGTTTAGCTTGAATTACATAAGGTGACGCCTTAGGTAGTTATTAAATATAATCTTGTATATTGGTTGACTACTTACATGTAATAATATTTATAAATTATTAATGTTAAGATTTAAAATAAAATCTTGATTTTTTAACAAGTTGAAACAACAATTAGTTTTCAATGCAGTTAAATACTAAAATGATCAATGCATTAGAGTCAACTTATATATGTTTAGTTCTAACATTTACACTAACAATGAATGTTTTGCTTTTAACTTTTCTCAAAAACCGATACTCTTATATAAATATTTCGATTTTATTTAATGCAAGTATTTCTTTATGTGAGATTTTGCAGGTGACTTTAGGATATGTTCCTGATCTACTTGCTCAGTTGGGCGTCATAAAAGTAACTACTTCTGAAAGTGGATCGTGGGTTTGTATAGGATCATCAATGTTAACGTTTATTCTTGCTGTCGTTATTTTAATGCATTTTCTTGTGCTTTCAGTTTCAAGAATTTTGGCTTTAAAGTATCCAGTTTTTTACATAAGTACCTTTTCAAAAAGGTGGTTGGCAATTCTTTTATTGATTTTATGTTACATATACGGAGTTAGTTGGCCAGTTTTACCACTTTTTAAATGGTCAAAGTATGCTAAAGATATTGACGGAAAACGCTGCTCTTTAGACTGGCGTTTAGAACAAAAAGATAGTTTCTCTTATATTATTTGCGTTATTTTGTTTGCTTTCATTTTACCGTTAGTTACAATATTTGTTCTACTTTTTTGTAAAAAATATGCTATTATTGTCAATCAAAACTCTCCTAGTCGGAAAAGACATTCTTCAATTGAGTATCAGAAAAAAATTAAAGGGTTGGAAAAAAAATACTTTAATATGGCTGCAGCATCCACAATTTTGTATACTATAGCTTGGAGTCCGTACGCAGTTATAGGTTTTTTATCTATTTTGAACAGAACTATCCCTTCATTGGTATCAACAAGTGCAGCTTTGTTTGCAAAATTATCTGCATCAATAAACCCTATTGTTAATATTTGGTTTAATTGGGAGTTTCGAAATTTTATTTTCAGTTTAAAATCAATTCGATTTTTGAAAAAATTTTTTTGTAAAAATACAGAAAGACAAGAATCGTTGACATCTTCAAGAAACCAGTGCACTAACGTGTAACTTTTACTTAAAAATTGTTTTTCATTATAAAATTTATTAATATCTATAAAATTAGATCATTAGTTTGTAATTAAATTAAAATGTGTTATGTACACAGTGAAAAATATAACGCTAACATAACGGTACATAACGGTAAGTGAATTATTTAGCGTTATTTTTAACTTTATGCTGATATAACAATTTCTTAAGCGTTATGTTTATCAAATTTATTTTTATATTTGTTTACATGAGCAAGGGATTGTCCATAAATTACGTAACTCTAAGTTTATTTAAAAACAAAGAAGTAGGAGATCTAAAGCTCTTTTACGCGGCGATTTTCATTTAACTTTTATTTAATTTAAGGCAAGGGTAAACTTTAGATTTCTATGTTTGTTTTTTTTAATTTGGGACTAATCATGCAGAAAAAAAACCATCCCGCCTGACCTTGGTACTCGAACACGTATGATGAATTTCAGCTCATGTTCATATGGAAAAAAAACACCTCGCTCAAGCGGAACGTTTTTTGTTTACAAATAATCATTTATGTCAATATTTAAATTAAAAACCAAAAGAAACTATTTTGATTTACAAAAAGGAACTAGACAACCTAGGTTGGCGCAAAGAAGGGGGTGGGGTGGAGGTGTCAAAGGTGTCCCTTTTAGACAAATTAGCCAGCAAATCGCGACGATAGAATTATCTTATCCTATCTCCACTTTTTGAAAAAAATGAGTAATTGAGTGTGTTGTGTACATTAGAACAATGTTTTTCTACCTTATTGAAATCAAAGTTGTAAGTAAAAAAGTTGCTGAGAAAACATTAGTTATAAAAAAAACTTTTATATGCCATCGCCTAAGGTTTTTATTTTTTAAATCGTTTTATCTCAAAATTCAAAACTCAAAAATGTGTAGATAGAACAAGAGAATTATAACGTCGCGAAATGCAGACCCTTGAAACGTTTACTATATGCATATTAAAAATTTGATGATATTGCGTGTTTTACGAAATAAATATCATAACTAATTTACAATTAAGTAACGAAAAAACAACTTTTGCTTTGAAAAACTTAAAAAAAAAAAGACAAATGTTAAAATTTTACGAACATATATGGTCAAACAACTTAAATTGAAAAATATAACAAACGCTATTTAAATTTTGTAGCAAAGCTGTCCAGGCTAATCGGATGGTTTTCAGCTTGTGTTCATATGAAGAATTTTCACCCCGCTTTACCGGGATCCCGAGAGTCCATCGGCAAGTTCTCGCCAAGGCGAGAACTTGCCTAAGACTAATTTACCTAATTTTACATATGAACGCAATGTTTAAATCATCTGAGTTTTAGAGAATTTTATCATATAGATAAAAATCATCGGTCAGGTGGAAATATTTTTATCCATATGAAGTTTAGTGTTGCGCAATTTATGGACAACTCTCAAGGCGTTTTTTCATTATTTTACCCGTTAAGTATCTTAACTTGAACGTCTCCTTAAACAACAGAATCATATAGCACACATTATTCATTTTCAAAATTGCAAACCATATTAGCACATAACCCTATTAGTACATGCCATAGCACATGCCATAACACATGCCATAGCACATGCCATAGTACCATGTGCTATAGCACATGCCATAGTACACACCATAACACATGTCATAGCACATAACCCTATTATTACATGCCGTAGCACATAAACCTATTAGTACATGCTATAGCGCAAACCTTATTACTACATGACGAACCCTAGCTTTCTAGATAGCTAACTTCCAGACATGGATCAAACTTCAAACATTTTTATGTTTATACTTATGTCAAATAATGATGTTTTGTTCCCAGCCTCAAAAATTTGCAATTATTTGAGGCTGGGAACATAAAAATCCTTTAAATTCCCCCCTCCTCCCCCATCACATCCGAAACGTGAGAGCCAAGAAATTGATAAAATATATTTTAAGTACTATTTTCAACTAAACTTATATTCTTCAATAAATTTAAGGTTTAATAGTATTATATCTCAGCGTTCAAAAATTATGATCATATAAAATTTGTACAAATTAAAAATATTTTATCCACTTCTTGCCCCTCACGTTTAAGACGTTAAAGGGCTCTTTTGTTCCCAGCCTCCAATAATTGCAATTTTTTGAAAAACATCATTATTTAAACATATATTAAAAACAAACACGAAGAAACCATAATTTACAGCTTATAATAATTAAATAAAGAAAAAAGATAATTAAAAAGTACTGATGATAATTGTAATAATGATAAAAAGATTTTTTTTTCTTTTTTTCATTGCGGCCGTGGCGCAATGGTTAGAGCGCTTTCTTTATAAGCAGGAGATTCAGGTTCGAAACGAGCTCTGGACATATTTATGCGTCACGGTAAGGAAAGAGGCGTGACCTTCCTGGTTAAATGGACTTCCGCGGTTCTCTGTGATAAGACCGTTAGGTCTTCTTCGTTCACCTAAAAATTAAAATTAAAATAAATTTGCTTTTTATATAAAAAAAGATATTATTACAAAGAAACCTTTCCATACAAAAAAAGTTGATTAATAAAAAACAGGCAGAGGCTCAAAAAAGATACGGATGGCTAAAGTCACCAAAATCTTTTAATAGAGCTCCTATGTGGGCTTTACAAGTTAAAATAAAACAAGATGATTAAAAAACTTTATACATCTCCACTATAATGAAAGCTTGCATAAATATTTACATTAAATCAAGAAATTAAATAATATCAATATAGTTATACATAGCTAAATAATAATATCAAATTAAATAATATCAATTAAATAATATTTTAATTTAGCAATAGTCATTAAAATGTACTGGCAACTCTGTTAAATATCAAAAAAAGATTAGGCCAATCAAACATGTAAAAAACTAAGATCAATAGAATTCGATTTTCATCTCGAAAAATAAAAAAAATTATCTATCTAATTTAAAAATTTCATTTTTTGTTACAAACTTTAAGGAATTTAACGATTTTACCGTATTTAAATTCTTTGTTTTTTGAAAAGTGTTCTATAGTTTTGGTCCTCGGTATGATATTCCATATTCAGAATACTTACTAATACTACTAATTTTTGGCATTTTATAAGTATTCCATTGGTTGATTATAAGAGAATACTTTTTGTTTAAATTTTTTATAAATTTATCATTAAAATTTTTTGGAAACAAGCTGTTGTTACATTTACACATAAAATTTAGGTGTTGGTAAAGATTGATTACATATATAATCATCATTTGCATGTCTTCCACTAATGTTTTTGCATGTTCATATATATATTTTGCATGTTCATATATATATATATATATATATATATATGCATGCATATGCATATATGCATGTTTTTGTAGAGAAAATATTTTTTTAAGTTTTGTTTATTATAAAAATATTCTAATAGTATAAATAATAATGTCTAAAAGTTAATAGTATAAATAATAATGTCTAAAAGTTAATAGTAAAAATAATAATGTCAAAAGTTATTAGTATAAATAATAATGTCTAAAAGTTAATCGTATAAATAATAATTTCTAAAAGTTAATAGTATAAATAATTATGTCTAAAAGTTTATAGTAAAAATAATAATGTCTAAAAGTTAATAGTATAAATAATAATGTCTAAAAGTCAATAGTATAAATAACAATGTTTAAAAGTTGGAAAAAGATAATTTTCAGATTTTTTCTAAGACTTTGGGGCTTAATGATAAGACTAAATTTGTCTTCTTCCAGCCCCGGTCATGTAATTATTTTTTTTTATAAGTTACAACTGTAATTTTTTTTTTATCGGCAAAAGTGTAAATAAATAAAAAACAAAAAATAAATTGATTTTGTTTAAGTTGGAGTAAAGATATTTTAGGATGTAATTTTTTAGGCTCATTTCAAATGCATACAAAGCTTTTGTTTCATTTACAGACGCACTGATAAACTATAGAATCTTTACCATAGTTTTAAAAGTAATTTTATCTGAGTTTTAAAAGATGATGCATTTAGTTTTTCATTTTATATATTTCTAGTAGAGTAGGAATGAACTAACTTTCTGTGAACAAGTTTGTAATAAAAGAGGTTAATTTTTAATTTAAAGAGTCAAAAACAAAAGAAGATTAGCACACTTTACTAGACGGATGAACTGACAAGAAGTCAACAGATTTAGTTAACTTGTTAACAAAGGTTAAAAACAAAAGAGGACCGAAAACAGAATCTTGAGAAACAGCACAAAAAACTGATTTATTGCTAGAACCAAAACCATTGATTCTTACAAATTGTTTTCAATCTGAAAGTTAAGATTGACACCAGTCATTTACAATACCACGAATTGCATAATGTTCTAATTTAGAAATCAAAATACTATGGCCAATAATATCAAAAGCTTTTTGTAAATTGATAAAACACCACAACCAAAATGACCAGTATCAAGAGCTTTCTTGATTTTTTTGTTATACTTATTAATGCATGGCAAATAGAATGTTTTGATCAAAAACCAAACTGAAAATCGATTAAACAATTAAATGAGTTTAGAAAAGAGTACACTCTAAAATAAATAGTTTTTTTAAGAAGCTTTCTAATGTTAGGTAAAAGGATAGATAGAGAAATAGCTCTATAGTTAATGCATAAAAGTTTAGGTTATTCTAAATATTGAAACAAGGCATGATAATTTAAAATATCAGGAAATGTTTCATTTATGAATGAGGTATGAAATAGTTTAGAATGAATATTTAAAAAGTCTGGGAATGATGTTTGGACCTAATGTTTTTTTTGAATTCAATTTAGATATAAGAGATGAAATTTCAGGAATATTTGTTAGTGATAATAAAAAGTTATGTAAATTTGGATGTTTAAGATACTTTTGATAATTAACGTAAGGGGACCGTCCAAAAATTACGTCACGCTTAAGGGAGGGGAGGAGTTAGTGGATTTTAAATGGATTTATTTGCTAAGTTTAATTAATGTAAATATCATATGTTTATATCTCTTAAAAAATACTTTCAAACTTGTTTATATTATTAAGACCTTTAGATCTTAACATTTTTTGTTGGAAAAAATTGTGCACTTAAATAGATTTTATAGTTTCTTTTTTATTCGCGGCGGTTATTTTTGATACCTTTTCTCCCACTTGCTTTATGAGGTTTTAAAAAGTTATTTAGTTACGGATGTAACTAAAACATATTTACTAAATTTGTTTTAATAATAGCAAAAAAGTAGAACCAAGCAAATTACCACGCATAATTTTTGGTACTTGTTTTTGCTAAAAGGTTCGAAAGAAGGATTATAAAAAGTCATTTTCTTTTGAAAAAAATTGATGTTTGCGCACTCCCAAAATAATTTTGTGAACACCAATCTAATTGGTCTGTATAAAATAATTTTGTGAACACCAATCTAATTGGTCTGTATAAAATAATTTTGTGAACACCAATCTAATTGGTCTGTATAAAATAATTTTGTGAACACCAATCTAATTGGTCTGTATAAAAAGAAAACTCATACTTTCAATTTATCTTTGATGCTAAAAAAAGAAACTATTTGCAACTAATTTCAAAATACAAAAAAAAACAAAAAAAAACAGTAAAATAAGATTAGATATAATTTTACTTATAAAATTACTTACTTCTGTGCTTTAATAAATTAAAAATGAAAACTAATAAAAGTAGTTTCAAGCACATTTGAAAAAAATTATGAAAAAAATAAATAATAATGATAAACTACCATCATCAACACACAATTTTTAGAAAAATATTAATGTTTGTATATATGATTATTGCTAATTAAAAAATATGCATGAGAGATTAAAAGTTGGATTAGAATAATTAAAATAATTTTTACTAGCTCTAGTAATTTTTTAATAAATTTTGCTAATTGTGTATTTTTTTTATTTTAGTAAGGAAATCACTAACCTTTTGTTGAATTAAGGTTGAAAAAGAATTAAAGACTTTGTTACAAATTATCTAAATATAATTGTAGCTGAATTATTCAATTGTAAAATGATTGAATAAAAGTATATACGGTGTCATTTTGATTTATGGTTAGCCAATTCGGAGTAAGTTTTACTTTGCCACATCTTTAAAAACAAAACACATCAAAACATTAGTAAATATATAATAAATAAAACTTTTTTTGAATTAAGAAAATATTTAGTTAAAAAAAGTTTAATAAGGTTTAATAAAAAAGTTGATATTAAATTGTGCTATAAAAAAATATTGACCGAAATGTTATGCAAAAGTTATTTGAAGTAAATGCTAATTAATTTTTTTAAATTTATCTTGAACTAAATTTTTCAAGATTTAATAAAGTTTAATTTAAAAATTATTACCCAAATTAAATATTTTACCCTACCAAACGTAGCAATAGAGTGCTGGAATGTGAAAGAACAAAGAGGAATTTTTAAACAAATTCTGAAAGAAAAAATTCTCAAGTGAAAATCACGAGAAATAACTATCTTATTTTTCTTTTTTACCTTGTAACTTACATTGGGTGTTAAATAAATGAAATAATAATAATAATATGATTTAATATCAAAATTTAATTTTAACACATCAATTAATAACGTAACACCGACAATAATATATTTTAAAAATCCATAATGGTTTTTGAGTAATCTTTTTGATTAAAGAAATAAACAACTAACTAACTCTTAGATAGCCTTCATCTATGATAATTCATATGATCTGATATAACAATCATATGATCATGTAATTTACCAAGCTGATTATTTTTAGTTTTAGTACTAGTTTTTAAAAGAAATTGAATTTCAATATCTATTTATTTTTTAACAAGCAGATTTTATTTAAAAAAAAAAAATTTAACTTAAAACACTATTATATAACCCTAATTTAATGCTAAAGATTATATTTTTTTACAATTTTTCTTCAAAAATTATAATTTGCGGACGTTTTGGATCAAGCTTTGATAAATTTTAGTATATTTTAAAAAAAGCATTTGGGAGATAAACAGTAAAAAATAACCGCCGTGAATCCATGGTTTGAATCGACGTTTGAAGTTTTTGATAATTGTTTTTTTAAGTGGGGCATTGCAATCTAAAATCGATGTTGCTTCAGCAACCTATGTAAACATTAGTAAGTATCATCGGACTTCATAACATCATCCCAGTCCATTTTTGATAAATCAGATTTAACGTTTTCTTTATTGAAATTTTTAAAACTCCTGCTATATAAATTGTGTCTGCGTGATTTAAATAGTTTATTGAAATTGGGACAAATGCAAAATTTAGGTAAGTGATCAGAAATAGAATTTTTCAAATTTTTCAGAAATAGTATCATTTGTTATTAAGTTAGAGTAAATATTATCTTCAGTTGTAGCAGAGTGATCAGAAATTCTAATTGGCAGAGTGATGAATAGGCATATATTATAAAAAGAAAATAAGTATAAAAAATCAGACGTTGCAATTTCGTTATTTTATTGTATCAGATCAATATTATAATCACCAAGTAAGAAAACAGATTTGTTTTCAGGAGATATTTTTTAAGTAGGACAGGCATGGTTTTATTAAAACTATTGATATCCATGCAAGGGTGTCTATAAATGCAACCAACAATTATATTAGACATTTTAGAAAAAATAGTTTTAATAAAGGTGGATTCTAAATAATTAGATGTGTAAATCAATAAATCATTTCTTCGTTTGTATATTAGTTTTTATGATAAATGTAATAATGTTTCAGCACATAAGGGTGTCGTTAGTGTGTGCTCAATGTTGTAATTATCAATGAAAATCGAATAAAAGAAGATTTTTTTTTTTAACCTTGTTTCAGTTAAACCAATAATGGAAAAATCAAAATTAATTAACGGTAGTATTATGTTTAAATCCTCAAAGTGTTTTTGCAACGATGATGTGTTTAGATGAAAAAAGGAAAGTGAGTTTATTTTATTAAAGTTACGTCTTCATAATTCGCTTATCTCATAATATTTACAAACTATTTCTAAAGAAGAAGAGATTTTTTCATTAGATTCTAAAACACAAGATGAAACTTAATTATTAATTTGATTAGAGACTTTATTTAAATGAAAAAACGGGAAAAGGTTTGTAGACAAAGGTAAATCATTAGTTTTGAGAATTTTATCAGAAGAAAATAGCAATTTAAATTTGTTACCTGGTACATCTGTGAATGGAAAGACAGTTTACACAATGCCACAACGAGCGACTTAATTGTGGTAAACTTTACGTAGTATCGTTGAGCCTGTCACATTTTGTATGAGTCTAAAATAAAAAAATATTACTTTGAGTTAAGCGGCAATTTTGACTAATTTTTTTTTTCACATAAATAACAGTTTCAAGTCATAGTGCAAGCAATATTAAAGAGAATGTAAGAAACAATAAATAGGAAGTAAATAGCTATGTTAGTAATTATAGTTAAAATAATACTAATGAATAGATTATTAGGAACAAGCCATTACAACATCTAAACACTAACAGTTATAATAAATTAAGTTTAAAATTTATTTTTGAATAAATTATATTTTAAATAAATTTGTATAACTTTAAATAAACTTTTATAAATTTATCAAATAAAAAAGAAATTTATTTTTAAATGATGTTTTTTTTTTTTAATAATATTTCTATTATCTCAATTGATTATAGTTTGATTATATTTTATAACAGAAGTTACATTGATAACAGAATTGTAAAAATTTACGGTGACATACTAGCTAACTTAAAAATTTTTAAATTTTAAATGTGATATTTCGGCTCATATAGTTAGAGCCATTTTCAAACTAAAATGTTACAAAAATTCGTTATTTACAGTAATGATGTAATTGCTGCGTAATGTTATAAAAATTATTTTACATTAAAAAAAAAAAGTTACCAATGCCATCACTAGGTTGCCATTATTACGGTTAAGAACTTTTTTTTTGGTCGCACTCCACAATCTCTCTATTTCAATTGCCTCCCTAATATTTCTAGTATAGTTCTTTGGGATAACTGAAAGTGTTTTAGAATTATTCCATTTAATTGCACCTTTGCAATGTTGTGCATGTTAAACAATTCCAGACGCTATCCAGTTTGCTTTAGTCACATTTTTTTGATGTTCAGCTATTTGTGTTGTTATTTTTTTCCTGGTTTTACCCACATAAAAATTGCGACATGTATATTCAAGTTGGTAATCACCCGGGTAACTGTTTGGTGGTTGCTTTGGTTTCTTTTGGCATAAAATGTTTAGCAAAGATTATCCAAAACGAAAAACTGTTTTTTTGCCAACTTTTTGAAACTCACGTTTAAGAATAAGGCTTAACTAAAAAAGTCCTCTTTATTCTTAGAATATTTATATATTAAAAAAAAAAAAAAAACATTAGGAAAAAAGTGGTGGTGGAGAGAGGGGGGTAGTGCCATCCCCGCCTACTTTTTACAAATATTAATTTGGAACTCAATTTCTTTTTTTACATAATCACAAGTGCATAATTTACAAGCTCTTGCAAGATAACCTTTAAAAATACTAAATGCAATAAATGGTGATATACACGATTGCGGTTTTACAAGTACCTTCGTTACTGCATTTTTGCGGTATAAAGAAAAGTTATATCTGTGAGTTATATGATTAGTTGAAATGCACATATCTAAAAAATTTAGTTGACTTTGATTATTTTGGTATTCATATGTGTATTGAATAGCTTTGTCTTCAGAATTTAAAAGTGTCAAAAACGATTCTGCTTTATCAGAGTTAGAAAAACGTGCATGACAGTCATCAACACATTGTTTAAATGTTATTCCTGCAACATCAATGGTTAATGCTTGTGGAGTCGCATTATATTTATTATGTTGTAATGTAGATAATTAAGTTTCTGAAATTACTACCATTGGATAAATAATCCAATCGGACTAGAAAATAAATTTTATTATCCCACAAAAAATAGCATTTACTTAGACAAAGTTCAATTAATTTATGAATGTCAGTTAAAGATAATTTAGCTCGCAGATTTTGGACTTAGATTTAAAAATTCTTGTTCAACTGTGATTGGTTTAGTTGATAGATTTAAAATCGCACTTTTAACTTTGTTTGTTTGATGAACTTATTCAAACAGTATTACGATTTTCTTATCTACATTTTGGTCAATATTTAATCGAAATCGGACGAAAAACGATAAAACGTTTAGCGACCTATTATTGACTAAAAACCGACGCTTGATTTGAAATGCACATTTCAAACATTTTTATATATACGTTTACTAAACGTTAATGTAACGTTTAGAATATCAACTTATATTAGTCCGTTTTGTAAACTTTTAATCGACCTTAGTTGAACGTAAACATTTATAGATTAAAATCTTTACTTTAGATCTTTTAATACATACGTTTACTAAACGTCGATCAAACGTTTACAGTAATGACTAATATAAGTCTTTATTATACACGTTTGATCGACGTTTAATAAACGTATATTATATTATAATAAAGTAATATAGCCATTGGTCAGAAGACTCACATAACAGCCAAAGTCACGCGGTTTAAATACGCATAACTAAAACAAAACATAGCTATAGGTATTAGAAAGTAGACATTCAAAAACGCATAATAATACAAAATATAATATACGTTGAAATAATTTTAACAAGTTGTTTATTCTTGCCACCAACATAACAGGTAACATTGGTTGAGTAATTTGTTGTAATAAATATTATTATATTATTATAAATAAATATTTGTATTGAAGTCATGAACTCATGAAATTTATTACTTTATTCAAATATAATAAGCAAATAATTTGTATAGCTTCTTATCTCTAAATTAAAGATAAGACTAGATTGTTTAGAGTAATTTTAGTCTAATGTTATTATAACAGTCAAAACAATTAAAAACTGACAAGAGCGTTCAGCCTAGTTGTGGCAAGGAGTTATTATAGCGTAGTTGGAGGAAAACGAAGTTAAAATACGTCATTTCCCTTAGTAGTAACATTATTTTCAATTTTCAACGAGGAAATATCATAATTCAAAGTTAACCAATCACATTCCACTTTTAATAAAAGCTAGCTAACAATATTGTTTTAAATAAGCAATTAAAGCATTAAAAATAAAAAAACGGAAGGTAAAGCGTTCGTAAACAATATTAAATGTCGGTTTGTTGTTATTTTTTGTTGTGATTTTGAACGAATAATAATAAATTTCTAGATTAGAATTAAATAAATAAATGTCTAGATAAGAATTGGTAGTATTTTTGCCATGTATTTTATATCTCTTTATATTTTTGCCATGTATTTTATATTTAGATTAAAAGAATTTGTTTATAAATCCAGCATAAATAATCTTACACAAAATAAAATCATTAAGGGATTTAAAAAGTTCCTGGCAGAAAGAATAGTCGTAAAGAACGTAACTAACCTATAGCTGAACAGGCAAGCAAAAAATAAAGTTCAAATAGGTAATAGAGATTGTCTAAAACTTCCTATTTATTCCTATAATTGAGGTACCCAAGAAACAATTACTTCGCCTTAATCGTGATTTTTGTTTTAACTAACTTCTTGATTGATCGAATAGTTGTTAAAAACATATTTAGTAAACTTTTATTTTATTAATCCATTTCGATCACAACTTTTAATGCTTACTAATTACATTTAAATTAGACTTAAATGCGTTTCCAAGATTCACTTACCTTCAAAAACTTAAAGCAGAACGACTGATAAATAAATAATAAACAAGATTTGAGTGCGCCATTTTAAATCAAGTTAAAACGCTCTATACGCGCCAATCTACCTTCCTAAATGCAAACAAATCAATGGAATCCGATGTTTTAGAAATTATTGACATTGACTGACACTGATGCTGGCCACACTGACACAGTTGCTGGCTACACTGACACAGTTGAAGAATATGAGTTGCTAGTTTCTCGTTATAAAAATCCTGCTGCAAGAACGTTTTTCGAATGTTATATAAACAGTTTAAATTCATTTTTTAAACGCTATTATGATTGTGTAACAGTAGGTATTCATCGTTTTTATAATCAAGAGGTTTAATGACTAAAATTTTATTTGTTCATTTTAGATGCATTTGAGCTTAATTTAGTTATATTTGCTAAAGAAAATTGGTGGAACAGAGCGAGTACTGCATTTGTTATGTTGAGATTTTACTAAACTTTTAATGTCAAAAATAAACATGGATTATACATGAAAACTCTCTATATGTTGTTGAGTAATGCCAATTTTGATTTTTTAATTTACAATTAAATGCTAACTATTTTTTCCTTGTTTTTTGCGGTTACAAAATCTGGTTACAAAGTTAGACTTCCAATTGCATACAAATGTTGATGACTTACAATTGGATACAAATGTTGATGATGTTGCTCAAGAACAGGCGCATGATAAACAAGCGGTAGACGGTATACTAAGAATATTTTTGATAATGCATAAATCAGAGAAAACAGTGATCCAAAATATATGTTTTTGAGTTTATTAATTTTATTAATTACCTTTAACTTTGTTATAATGTAAACTTTAATTTTCTGCCAATGAGATTAAATTTAAAAAATATTTCATAAAAATTGTTACTATCAAGTTTCCACTGCAAGTGCTTGATCGCTTAACTTTTTTTAATTATCGAAGCATAAACAGGTATAGTGCACGAACATTTTTTTCTAAATCCCTACTATATAAAAAATTTTCAAATAAGTTTATAACTTTATATATAGTTTTATAAAATAAAAGTATAGTATAAATAATATAGCATAAAATTTTATAAGCATATTATAAGTTATAAAAAATATAAAAAGTAAGACCAGGTCTTTTTACTAACTGTAACTTATTTATAAATTTCATTAATTTTGTAACTATATCTTATTTATAAATTTCAAGACATATATATAGTCCATAAATGTCTATATTCAAACGTATTTTAGACGTCTATTATAGAATTATTATACGTATATAAAGCGTTTAGCTTTTGTCTAATTTACGTTTTAATCTAGTCTAATTATCGTATATAAAGCATTTAAATTTAGTCTCAGTAAACGTATATTAAACTTTTAAATCTTGTTTAATAGTTTCTTTGATTTAGTTAACGGAATTTGTTTTCAATTTATTTAAGTTTTAAAACAAATATAAATTAAAATTACGTTATAACTTTTTAACTTTACATAAGTTATAAAAGCTATATAGGTCTTGAAGTTTATAAATAAGATATAGTTATAAAAGTAATGAAATTTATAAATAAGATACACTTATAGAAAACCTGGTCTTTTTTTATATATTTTTTAACTATTAAAATATGTCTATAAACTTTTATGCTATTTTGCTTATGTTATACTTTTACTTTATAAAACTATATATAAAGTTATAAACTTATATAAAACGTTTTCATATAGTGGGGATTAAAAGAAACAATGTTTGTGTACTATACTTGTTTATGTTCCAATAATTAAAAAAAATTAAATATTCAAGCTTTTTGTAGTGTTTTCTCTGGTTTATACATTTTAAAAAATTTTCCGAGAATACCTTCTACCGCTTGTACCTGTATGTGCAACATATTCTCCTTCATTCGTGTCCTGATCGTCTGATTTCGTAACCTGATTTGTAACCGCAAAAATATTAGGGTAAAATAGTCAGCATTTTAAATATAAATTCATAAATCAAAATTGGAATTACACGGATAACTTTACATATAGATAATTTACTGAATGAAAGTTTCCGAAATTTCCTGTAAAAGTAAACATGGATGTTTACTTTTGACATTAAAAAATTAGTAACGTTGCGACTCTGTTCCACCAATTTTCTTTAGCAAGTATAAACTAAATATCTAAAATAAAAATAATATATTCAGTTATTAAACCTCTCGATTATTGCAAAGGTAAACACCTACTGTTACACAATCATACTAGCGTTTACAAAATGAAATTAAACTGTTTATAAAACTTATGAAAAAATTTCTTGGAGAAGGACTTTTATAACGAGAGACTAGGAACTCATATTTTTTAACTGTATCAATGTCGCCGTCAATAATTTCTAAAACGTCAGAGTCCATTGATTTGTTGGCATTTAAAAAGGTAGGTTCTTGCGATAAGAGCGTCTTAACTATGATGAATTAAAATGGCGCACCCGACACTCTTTTATTATTTATTTATCAGTCGTTTTGCTTTCAGTTGTTGTAAGGAAGTAAATCTTAAAAACGCTTTGAAGTCTAACTAAATATTTAGTGTATAAAAAATAATTTTATATTAGGTTTTTTATTTCGTTTTAATTATGCCTATTAAAACCGCGTGACTTAAGCTGTTATGTGAGTCTTTTTACCAATGGCTATATTACTTTATTATAATATAATATACGTTTATTAAACGTCAATCAAACGTGTATAATCAAGACTTATATTAGTCAATACTGTAAACGTTTGATCGACGTTTAGTAAACGTATGTATTAAAAGATTTAAAGTAAAGATTTTAATCTATAAATGTTTACGTTCAACTAAGGTCGATTAAAAATTTACAAAACGGACTAATATAAGTTGATATTCTAAAGGTTATATCAACGTTTAGTAAACGTATATATAAAAGAGATTGAAATATACATTTCAAATCAAGCGTCAATTTTTAGTCAATAATAAGTCGCTAAACGTTTTATCCAATTTTTCGACCAATTTCGACTAAATATTGACCAATCTGTGTTTACTGGGAGATATAGAAGTATAGATTTTTTTTCTTGACCACAAGGCTTACGGGAATGCACTCGGTTTCGTAACCGTAAGTATAATTATAAGCCTCTTAAAATATTTTAGATAGACGTACCCAAGCCTGTTACAAAAACTCAATATTCATATAAAATAAAAGCATGCATTAAACTAATATAATTGAGCTAAATGTCTGCAGAAATTAAATAACATTGACAATAAAACAATATTCATTTTCAAAAGATTTAATTTTTTTTTAAGTTTCACAAAAATCACTTTTTGACAACTGATTTTGTTTTTTTGGTTATTGATAGCCTCAGTGGACTTCAGAGAATGACAAAAACTTGAGAAATGTCTTCAAAAAGAAAAAAAAAAACACCTATTTCTGGTACACCTTTTTGCTGAGCTCTATTCTAAATTACGCATGTTTTTGAGCACAAATCTATTTATACCGAAACTCTTAAAGGTGTTTACTTGATGCATGAAAACCATTTGATGAAATTTTATTAGTGTAAAATAAAATATTTATGTGTCGAATTCGAAGAAAGTTTATTTGCCTTTTTTAAAAGAGTAACGACTTAGCAAGCATTTTTGTAGGCTTAAGCATATTTCCGTGCCTCTCAATACTTTTTGCCTAAACATACCCGAGCCTATTCTAAAAACCAAAACATGCTTTTAAAAAGTCATAATAATACTATTCAACTTAGGCATCATAATTAACTTTATTAAAAACAAAATGAAAAAAAAAAAAAATTTAATTACATATTAATTATAACATTAATGTAACAGACATTTATTTTTAAAAAAATAATTTTTTCAAATTTTACAGCTATCACTTACTGGTTACGGAATTTTTTTTTCTGTTGCATTTTAGCCTTAGTGGACATCAGAGGGAAAAAAACTGAGAGGTATCCTGGAAAAAAAAAAGTATGTTTTTGTTACACCCTAATATATATATATATATATATATATATATATATATATATATATATATATATATATATATATATATATATATATATATATATATATATATATATATATATATATATATATATATATATATATATATATATATATATATATATATATATATATATATATATTATGGATATGACAATCTGATATATAAAATGAATAAAAAAAAAATTCTATATAAATAAATAAAATGTTCTATGTAATATATTGTATTATATTATATCAGGAAAAAGATTGTACTTATTTGTAGGGGAAGTGGGGGCACAACCGCATATGTAGGCGCAACCGTTTTTTAACATTTCTCTTTGATATAGCAAAAAATGTGCCACGTGTTGGTTAAAAGTTTCTTTCATTTCGTTTATGTCAAAAGAGTGCCTGATGCTTTTCTGAGAAATTGTGCATAATAGTGTTTATTTTGATAAAAATATTATATTTCCATCATACTTTTCCAGACTTTCCTTTTGAGGATTAAGCAATATTTGATTTTAGTGTTAAAGGTATATATTATCAGCGTTATTTCATCAAGTGAAAACCATTTTTGATATCATCATAACCTAATAAGCAAGCTGTCAAACTGAAAACTTTCTTCTGAGGCAGAACCGCATTGATGCACAGGAGACACAACCGCATACTTTTGATATTTGTCAAAGATAGGTAATTACGAGTAACAATATAAACAATCGTTACACTTAAGTGGGTTCATATAAAAGCTTGAATAAAAATAGTTTTGTTTTAAAATGTTGGAAATTAGATTTCGTACTTTTTTAGTTAGTTTTTTTAAATGAGTTTTTGATTAAAATATAAAAATATTAATTAAAGTATAAATCAATATCTTGTTATATTTACCTATATCTGATGATTATTATATTATTATATAATGTAGGTATATAATTGTATATTTCTTAATTTTAGAAAAAAATGTACCAAGAAAAGTGTACCTTTAACGATTTTCGTGAGGGTGCGATTGTGCCTCACAATAGGGGCAAAACCGTTTTTTTTAAGTCTACTTTTGTGTAATAACATTTTCAAAAACCATTTTATTTTTTCCTAGTTGCAGCAATTTAAGACTTAATAATGTGGTTATTGAAATAAACTTTTAAAAAGACACATTTCGTTTTTATTTTTACATAACATTAATCCATACGTTACGGGGGCAGTTATACCCCTATTTCCCCTATATATATCTTTTGTATTTATTTTATATATAAGATAGAACATTTTATTTATTTCATTTGTAGATATAACAAGATAATACTGAGGGGACGATATATATACAGTGGCAGAAAAAGTCACGTGTCCGACACAAATTTAGATCATTTTACAGAGTTTGTTATTTACATAAACATAGAATGTTTTTTTAATTAATTATTTCTATAAGTGATGCATAGTGAAGACCATTGTGAAGTTATTTTGATCAACTATCCCAAACAGTTATGAATAATAAATCAATAATCATATTTTGAATCACAAATATTACATGGTTCAATACTTGCATAACAGGCTAGAATATAATCAATATTAGTTTTAGAGTTCGTTCAGAAAAATGTAGTGATTTTTTTAAATTTTATTAATTGAAATGATAAGAAAATGCGCACATTAATCATTTTTTGTACAACTTTGCATTCTTGTCTTGAGATACATTAATTGATATTGCGTAGTGTTTATAACAACCATAATGTTGTTTTCCAGAGTCACTTGTGGCACTTCTACCAAAACAGCCCCACACCTTAACACTAGATCTACCATGTTTGATTTCACAATTGATTTCACAATTGATGATAAACACTGCTTTATGATACATTCAAAAACTTTGCTTTTGGAACAATCATTACTTGGAAACATAGACTTCAACGTTGTAGACGTATACGTAGGTCCATTCATTGATGATCCATTTTTATGTATTTTTGCCAACTTTAGCATTTATACGATTTTTATCAAAACATTTTTACTAAATTACTTTAATGTTTATGAAATTAACTAATAGTGCAAAAAAAAAAAAAAAAATTAAATTAAAGCCTTTTAAAAAAGTTTATATCATTCAAATATTTATGGATGGTACTATATATATATATATATATATATATATATATATATATATATATATATATATATATATATATATATATATATATATATATATATATATATATATATATATATATATATATATATATATATATATATATATATATATATATATATATATATATATATATATATATATATATATATATATATATATATATTAGGGATATGACAATTTCATAACCCTATATGCCCATATGATAATTAGTGGAGGTTTTGTGTACAAATAACGAATAAGTAAGTATTTTTCTTTTTGCTTAAAAAAAGTTCACCCTCAAAATGAGAAAAATGCTGAGTTGCTAAAGGCGTAAGTTCCACTGACCAAAACTTCCTTAATGAGCGCAAAGCCTAAGGATACTCTTTAGAAGCTTCTGACAAATTATCAAAGTCAACAAGATTGAAGAACTGAGAAGAGAACCAGACTTTTAACCATGAATCACAGATGAAATCACATGCCACTTTTGCTGTTTGTCTAACTCAAACAACATTGTCTAAAACAACATTGCTAGCGAGATGACATGTCCTTTTTTGATCACTTAGTATCATGCTATTGGTACTTAAAATCCTGATGCCAATCAGGATGAAACTAAACAAAGCATAAATGGCTCTTGAGTTCCATCTTGCATTACTGATAGATGGAAGTGATCGGAAATGCAATTTTGGGAAACTTCCTGTACTTTTTAAGTACCTATAGCATAATACTAAGTGATCAAAAAAGGACATGTCATCTTGCTAGCAATGTTGTTTTACTTTCTCCTGTTCTTTTCCTGTAAATAATTAAAATATCAAAAACGGGACACAATACTTAAAAAAATCACAACTTTATACATAAAAAAACATGTATTGTGTTATAAAAACTGATGAAACCATTAAATCTCGAGATATCATGTTTTGAAGTTGCAAAAAAAGAATAAAATTAAAAAGTTGAGAACACAACAACCAAAGTTTTTTTATAAATAAAAATTATTAGCAAAACAATAAAACTGAGCGATCAAAAAATTAAAGTAAGGTAACTGTTATAAATTTTTTATGCAAAATGTACATATTTTCTGAAAGTATGATAAATTTTGCGTCGAAATGTATATAAAAAAAAAAAATCGAATTTTTTTTTTAATTGAGTATTTTTTCTATAGGAGCCACCTTAATCAATATTTTTATATTTTAATCCAAAACTATATATTTTAATCAAAAACTCATTTATAAAAATTAAATAAAAAAGTACGAAATCTAATTTCCAACATTTCAAAACAAAACTATTTCTATTCAAGCTTTTATATGAACACATTTAAGTGTGTCGATTGTATATATTGTTATTCGTAATAACCTATCTTTGAAAAATATCAAAAGTATGCGGTTGTGTCTCCTGTGCGTCTATGCGGTTCTGCCCCAGAAGAGAGTTTTCAGAAAGAATATAGTTTCACAGCTTGCTTATTAGATTATGTTGATATCAAAAATGGTTTTCACTTGATGAAATAACGCTAATAACATCTATCTTTAATACTAAAATCAAACATTGCCTAATCCTCAAAAGAAAGGTCTGGAAAAGTATGATGTAAATATAATATTTTTATCAAAATATACATTATTATGCACAACTTCTCAGAAACGCATTAGGCACTCATTTTGACATAAACGAAATGAAGGAAACTGTTTAATCAACGCGTGAATTGTTTTTTGCCATATTAGATAACATTTTTCAAAGCAAAATGTTAAAAAACGGTTGCGCCTCCATATGGGGTTTTGCCCCCACTTCTCCATGCGGTTATACCCCAACTTATTGTAATAAATATTTAATAAACTTTAAAAGTGTCATTTACTTATAAAGCCTTTTTCTATATAGACTTTAGTAGCATCAACACTAGTTTAGTAGCATCAACACAAGGGACATATAGTTTAGTAGCATCAACACTAGGGACATCAATATCTAGTAACAATGGTAACTTTATATCTTTTCAAAATAGTTGTAAATAGCCAATTAAATAATTTTATATTATACCCTTTTTTATAATATAGTAATGATAGACTGTATCTTTTCAAAATGATTATAAATGACATAGTATGAGAAGATATCTTTTTTTTGTAGTGGCACTAACACTTAGTAGAAGCAGAAATGTTATATCTTATCAAAATAATTATTATTGACTAATCAAATTGTTATATATTATACTCTTTTTATCTTGTATTCTATAGTGGCAACAACATCTTGCTCCTATGATAATATTATATCTTTTCTAAATCATTATAAATGATATAATATGTGAATGTGTCTTTTAAATTATTTTATTTATATATCTGTAGTGGCAATAACATTAAGTGCACGTGGTAATGTTATATGTATCTATTCGAAACAAATATGTATCGTAAAATTTAATAGTGTCATTTGCCGGAGCGGGATTGACACCTTGTAGCAATTGTAAGACTATATCTTTTCAAAATTAATTTGTGAATCAAATGATTACTTATTTTCTATTTTATTTTGAGTTTTTATGTGTTGACAACAAATGATAGTGTTACAAATTATATTTTTCAAAATCATTATTAATGACTACAAATTTGAAAATCAAATCAAAAGAAAAGTATTTTTTAAATTTTCTTTTTTATTTTGTGCTTTTTAGATGCATTAACATTTGATAGATGCATCAACATTTTTAGATGCATCAACATTTTTTGATGCATCAACATTTTTTAATGCATCAACATTTGATATTAAATAGCAATAGTAGCAGTGGTCTTTTCAAAATACTTATAAATGACCCATCATATTAATATGTATTAAATCCTGTTAATTTTGTACTCTTAATGGCAGCTTTATCTTATACCAATGTTAATGTTTTATATTATATCTTTTCAAAAATGATTAAATGAACTTCAAGTCTTTTTATTTTTTAATTTTTAATGATGGCAGCAATTTTTAATAGTGGTACAAACATACACATTATTTTTTAATAAGTATATATTCCATAAATTTAAAGAAAAAATTTGCTTATTTTCCTTTTTATTTTGTATTCTTTAGTGGCATCAATACCTAGTAGCAATGGTAAGGTTATACCTTTTCAAAATACTTATAAATGCTTAATTAAATGAGTATATATTATTAAACCACACATGATTTATAGATGTTTTTTTTTTTTTTTGTGGGTTATTGTTTTTCGTTTTGTAATTGGTGTCAACATCATTTTTCCAATGGTAAGGTTAAAAGTTATACATTTTAAATGTTTTATAAACGACACAACTTTGTTAACTTTGTATAAGAAAACTTTAGACGCTGCACAGTGAGTCAGATGGTGGACAAAACCTGAAAAATAAATATTCATTATATTCAAAACTAAATAAAAAAACATATTTGTAATATTCACATTTAAAATTTTAAAAATGATTTTGAGCATAACAATATCTTTTAAAACCACAAAAATCAGCTGCGGTTTCATGTATAAAGAAAAAAAAAACTTTTAAAAAAAGCATGAAGCTTGTTATTTATGCATAGCGTAAATTAAATAGTAACTTGTACAATTTTATGAGCTTACTGATCCTAACTGGGCAGTTTCCTATTTCCAGACATACTTGTATGATTAGCTAATGAATTTATCAATTTTTGGTAAGTAGATATATAAGAAAACAAAAGAATAGTTTAAGACAGAATTAAAACAGCACATAATTATAAGTCTCATAATTCTTAATTATCAGAATCCCCCTGTTATCGTATCTCTTATAACTACCTTAAAGCTGACTGTGACTCTTTTCGTGATTTTTTTTCGTGACGACACTTGGATAGGAATCTTTCGTTTTCCTGCTGACAAAGTGCTTCTTACCTAACTTCTTGGATTCAGACTGGCTAAGAATCTTTAACTCCTTCTCTAGAATTCTAAGTCAAGTCTCACTCTTCTCTATGGATTTCCTAGCATTGTGCTGCTGCAATTTTTTATGGAAACCATTACTTCCATTTCTATCAACAAAAAGATTCTCCAAAAAATAAACGACTGTTTACTATTGCTCGAAACCATTGTAAAAAGGTTTTATCTAAGACCAAAGCCCACTTTGTGGTTAGAGCAAATTCTCAGCTGACAAAATCTCGTATTTCATTTCAAAAGTTAGGCTCTCGTAACTTCTGGAGAATTTTGAACAGTTTCTATAATAAAGGCAAGTCTGTTATTTTACCTCTCTTGCATGGTTCAGATTTTGTGACCTCACCTAAAAATAAGGCTGAAATGTTTTCTAAGATCTTTTCATCAATATAATCTCTTAATTTCACTAGTTGCGTTCTGATTGATCTAGCCGAAAAACAGATTGATCCATGGGTTGACACTTATATCATTCTAGCTTCATTATTTAAAGTGATTTCCTGCTTAGACTCTACTAGAGATTGTAATCCGGACAACAAACCTATTATAGACTTTCAGAAGTGTTTTTCGGAGTTGTTGTCAATACATTCTAAACTATTTAACAAGTGCTTATAAGAGTCTTCTGATATCTTTTTTTTCAAAAACTCTGGAGAGCAATCTGACTTGTCTAACTAACGTCCTATTATTATTTTTCCTATCATAAGCAAGGTTTTTTAGTCTTTTATTAACAAACATATAATCTCGCATCTTGAATTTAATAACTTACTTTATGATTATCATGGATTGATGATGATATGGATTTTGATCTTCTAGTTCTACTACTGATTCGTTAACAATAATAACTGATAGATTTTATTGTGCATTAGATAGATGTAGAGAGGCTGAGCCTATCGCTTATGACGTTTTTTCATTTCCAATTTTATTCTTTATCTCTATATACATCTCAAATAGTGTATTAAACACTATTGCCATATCTGGGACGGTTCTTCCAACGATGCCCTTTTTCTTTTAGATAAGGTGCAAAAAGGCATTGTAAACATAGTTGAACCTGCTCTTGCAGCCAACCACCAACTATTATTACATCGTTGAAATTTTGCTTTTCTTTTTCTTTTCTATAAACACTATAATGAGCACTGTTCTAAAGAGCTAGCTTTTATGTTTTCTACTAAAGTTCATTCTTGTGTTATTTGTCATTCAATTAGTTCTCATCCTTTTACTTTGATTGTTTCTAAGTGCTCCGAAATTTTTATTTGTCTAATCTTTTTCTTCGAACATCCATTCTTTGGAATTCACTTCCATCATCTTGCTTTCCTGATTTATTTAATTTGCAATCTTTAAAGTCATATATATATATATATATATATATATATATATATATATATATATATATATATATATATATATATATATATATATATATATATATATATATATATATATATATATATATATATATATATATATATATATATATATATATATATATATATATATATATTACGGGTGTACCGGATTTAATTTTGCCAGATCCGGCTAGAGTCGGATTTGCCGGATTTCTACTAACAGATCCGGCCGGAATCGGAGCCGGAGCCGGATTTCGAAACAAAACTACAGGAGCCAAATTCCTGTACATCTTTACTTGATGCTGAGAATGGTCAAGAATGTTGACTATTCAAAATACCAAATGAAAATTGACAAAGTGACAACTGTTTTCTATTAAACTTCATTGTTGTTATTAAAAAAGTTTTATAGCATTTTCTATAGAAATTAATAGACATTCTATTTAAATTCTAGAAAGTTTCTAATGGCGATATGTATATAGAACTTTTTTTACGGGATGTTGTCACTCCGCCACTGTAGTGGATCAGCGTGTCTATTTATTTTTGGCTGAGTGTCAATGTCTATTGGTAATTGTTATTCATGTGCTTTGCCACCAACGGACTTAGACTGAAAAATTTTATCATTATAATGCCAGGATAATGATGATGGTGTAGAAGAATTATCCAGCCGGGCTTATTTTGCTGGATTTTCTTCAGTTTTGTCAATCTGCTGCTTAGCATGCTAGGATTTACTTCAATCTTGCTTTTTCACCTGTCAGTGTTGCCTGTATTAAGAAGAATATAGTTTTAAATTGTGAATCAACCAGTGTCGCCACTATATAGAGAGATTTCTCCTGAATGCCTTTTAAACGCTCATCCAATGATTTGATTAGAGTTAACTTCATTGTCTTTATATCTGCATCATTTTTTGTTGCATTGTTGTTTGAAATTAGGCTTAGCTAATTAAATTGTGAAAAAATGTAAATACAGATACCAAACCAAACATAAAATTCATAGAATATAGAATTACAAAAAACATTAATATGTATAAATAAAATATTAACTATACGTGTAAACATGGGTAAAAAATGTGTTAAAAATATCTTACCAAAATTCAGAAATCCGGCCAAAATTATGCCGGATTTGTTAACATTTTGCCGGTGCCGGATTTAATCCGGATTTCTAATAATGGCCGGATTTGGGCCGGGACAGGAGCCGGAACCGAAATCCGGTACAGCCCTTATATATATATATATATATATATATATATATATATATATATATATATATATATATATATATATATATATATATATATATATATATATATATATATATATATATATATATATATATATATATATTTATATATATATATATATATATATATATATATATATATATATATATATATATATATATATATATATATATTGTTTCTCCTGGGCATCACGTTTATGGGGCATCATCAAATGATAAATAAAAATTATTTTGATCTTAGTGAAGACGAGTTTATTGATGAGATCCGCCATTTTTCGTTTGTTCTACGTCATCTACTGACAAATGATCGGAATTTAGATATTCTGAAAAGCATTAATGCGAAGAAAAAAAACGTCATATGTCCA